>LHCL01000012.1:145625-604709 GCA_001305275.1 Talaromyces verruculosus
GAGCTGTCATTGTGCTGTTTTCGTTCAGAGCACTGCTGAATGCGGACATGATGTTCTGTGGCACCGGACTGGCCTCATGGAATACCTACGTAGACATTTATTCATATTGAATACCTATATAATGGTCGAGAGATAAACAATGGACAGATAATTTCAAAGAGGGAACTGGCTGGTATATACTATCTTTCCAAATACGTACGTACATGCAGTTGGCTCAATCTGACTACAACCGTGCATGAATCATGATTGTTATCATTCAATTTGAACCAGCAAATGAAAGTATGAATAATCTTAACGAAGATCGACCGCCTGCCAGAGAGGTAGTGCCGTTTCAGGGATAGCGGCGATGGTTTCCAAGTAGTTAAGTCACTTACTAACTACTTACTCTAGGTGTGCCCTAGGCATGTACGACTCATGTGCGTGTTTGAAATAAGCAAATACATTCACTGAGTTTTATAGTAATAATAACTCAGTCTATTAAGATTGACGTCTTTCACCACCTGATGTTCTCAGTTTCGACCATTCAAAGGGATTACTATTAATACAGATTCGGGACTGGTATTCCTAGGTTCAAAGACTTCAAGTTGAAGGTTCTGCCTATCTGCAACCATCCCAGTTAGACCCACAAAGCCAGACAAGCCTATTTTTTGGGTGTTGCAGGCCGGGCAAACTGATCCTCTTTGTTGGCTATTCACCCTGCCTGGCAGCGCCTGCACAAAGTGACTAGGGACACGCCAATTCAGCGATAAATGGGTCGAATGGCACCGTGGCACCCGTGGCAATCCAGCCTGTTGCATCGTAACTGACACAGGCCCAGAACTAATGTAGCTAAAAGACTTGGTGGCTAACACACTAACTACCAACACAGTTACTACTCCCTCGCCAGTGGACTCAGTGGAGAGTCGCTGCTAATAAAGGTTAGGGCTAGCTTCCCGTCGAGGTCGCGTTTGTGCCCATTCCCGAAGCACCGTTTAGAGCCCCTGCGCGCTTGACACCGGAAACTAGAGTAAGGTCCCAGGATGCTGGGATTTTGCTCGCTTGCATACTATGGAGTACATATGGAAAATACGTAATTCGACTACCTAAGCACGTACGGAGTTGTCCGTTGCTATTATGCGTGGCTTGAAAGACCGTGCGTTTATGGTTAGTGGCTGTCTGACCATGTCTTTAGTAGTGGTATGTACTCCGTACACACAATCAGTATACGGGGAGTCTCGCATTCTAATATCTCTTCAGGATGAGTTAACTGGGCCGAGATGGAGAGGAGCGAGATGAAACAATGGTCGATATAGACCGCCCTTAAGATGGGTTCAGGAGCACATCAATATTAGGTCACGATAGCCATAGAACTGCGATTGTAAGTCGTAACTTGTAACAACTTACAAGAAATTCGTCTCGATCGTGAAGTAGAAAGCCAACTCCTTGTAAGCGCTAACTTCCACTAAGCAACAGCATTGACCGACAGTGGGCCAGCTGGGAAGCCAAAACACAACGAAAGTTACAAAACCCCAAGCGACCCGCTAAGGGAGAGGCCGTGGCCCGCCGATGCCCACTAAAGGTTCCCTCTGGTCGGGGCGGGCTCCATCGAGAAATTCCACGGAGAAATCTTGCCAGATCTCGGCGCCTTGATCTCCTTTTTCCGTGATCAGAAGTCAGGTTTGTCAAAAACGACAGGTATCACTGCGCCGAGTCTCATCGGATCAGCTTCATTCACATGGTTCTAGCACCTGTCAGTTACACGGCAGTACTTGGCATTTCGAACCAGACTGAACTATATGCAAATATTCAATTGAGAAATGGATTCATACGATTTGTATTAATAGAACAATAGACCATCAATTGATAATAGTAGTTCAAAGTCATACGCAACTTGTTGGATACTTACTGATACTTGGTAGGACTACGGAGTACTCGATCCAGACCGGTGAATCATGTCAGTGGCCCCAGTTCTTTATGTAGCTGTACGTAATCTCGGTTTAACATCGTATTCACTTGCTTTGTCTCGTCCGTGGTCCAGATTTATATATCCGGTAATCGATTCGACCCCCAAGGACTTAGTCACTCAGGAGCGACAGTCCGGGCATGCTTTTCCTGTCTCGGAGCATCGAAGCCTAAACGATCTACCGTCCGGACCAGGATCATCCCTGTCGAAAAAGTTTTAAATTTCAAAAGGAAGACTAAAAGAAGCAGATTGAGCACGAAAAGAAAAAGAAAGGCCGGCTCTAAAATCCTTAGCGAACCCAAAACTGGGGGCCCGGAACGGGGCATGACCCAGCGCACCGGTGCAGTCCTGGCGACTGAACAGGGATAGCCCCGGTGCACACACCCCCAATTCGTCTGAATCGGGGGATATTGATTCGGTGAGATTGTTTCAATTAGTCTTTTACATTATTTTTCGGTAAGGTTCAAGCAACTTATGTTCATTGTTCGCTGTTCAGAACTTCAGATGATGTGACTTGAGATCGGTTAACAAGCGAACCATTGATAGTCGAAAGTAGATCCCATATGTTTCATATGCAATTACTGCCTTCTAGACCTGCACCAGGCCTTGGTTTGGCCCTGAAAGTCGTTGAGATCGACGCGCCAACTCAATCCTTTGCTGCGGTGTTTAGAAGCAACTAAAGCCTGATTCTGGATTCAGTAAAACAAAGACAAATCATGACTTTGCAAACAACATCCAACAGTTACATAGAACTAAGTCAACCAATAACCAATCCGTATCTATGTAGTGGACCTAATCTCTTTTCCGCATTCCTCAAAATTGGGAACAACATCATCGTTTGAAGTAAGTTCTCTGGCATGCATAAGCGTCTGGAGTGGATATTTCTGGAGACTTTAGATTATTCCATACCGTATATTGGTACCAAATACGCCCGTTTGATCAGTACGGAAATTAGCTGGATAATAAATTAACAGCTGGTATTAATCTTCACGACTTTTTACGACTCATGACGAAGATAGCTTATGGTGTCTATGTACGTACTTGGTAATTGTATTTACGGCGTAGTCCGACTCGTTGCTCCTTCGTTCTATCGTATGTATGACCTTAC
Source organism: Talaromyces verruculosus (assembly GCA_001305275.1). Lineage (NCBI taxonomy): Eukaryota > Fungi > Ascomycota > Eurotiomycetes > Eurotiales > Trichocomaceae > Talaromyces > Talaromyces verruculosus. The sequence goes on from LHCL01000012.1 coordinate 148,676, forward strand.
ATACACTATTTATGCATTTAATATAGCATTGCCTGGGTCCGTATCACTAGGTAGTAGCAAATCGCTCAAACTAGGTTCTTCTGCATATTCGAAAAGACTGCCACACCTCGCCAAATCCCTCGTCACCGACAGCACCACACGACTAGCGTTCAAAACGGCGGTACCAATACACGTTGAGGTATACGAACTTGACCACTTTAGGAATTAGTCTTCTGGGAGCGGCCAAGTCACAAATAAGACGCCAGCCTAAGTGGCTGTCGGTATCAAATCAGCAACGGAACGGAGAATTAAATCATTTCCCATGTCACATACATACTCCGTACAGACGGACAAGTGTACGTATATGTCAATGTGGCATGTGCATCTGTGTAAGGGAAGTACATATACATGGTTTCTATGCTTTTCTTCTTCTGTTCGTATCATTTTCGTGAAACGCAACATGCAGCCGGACTCGAAAACAGTTGACCCGTTTTTACCCAGGTGAAATCTGCATACATATTTCCATACCCGGGTTGTGTCGTTGATGGAGTCGTGTTACTCGGGACTACATATGTAGGCTCCCTACGTACCTACCTACTATCCAGCCTCGTTGGCAATGCCAGCAAAGGGATCCCGGGACGTAACCCTGACGACTAGGGTATGCCTTTAATTGATCAATAATGGATTGAACCCGGGTAACCGGAAGGATGTTGTCGGTCCCAGTACCCACATATTGGGTATCCCGGTGATATGGGTATTGACCAGCTGCATGTTGGTTCCGCTTCACCTCTGCTCCATCAATTGTTCAGGTCTTATGGTGCACGGAGATACACGGTTTCGTCATTATTGTCTTCTCCGCCATTTCGAGGGCCATTTATAGACCGTGCGTCTTGAAATTGGGTGGCACAGGGGGCCTGATAACCGCACCATACATGGATAGTCTGAAGAACATGCGATTAGTGCCCGCGAAAATCGGCTGCAACTCGCGAGATGGTCAAGACCTGCGGACATTTCACTTCCGTGGTGTCGCCAGACAAGGATATTCGGATCAAGAGAAGAGTCATTGCGTATCGAGGAAATCCCGGCCATCACAAGGCTAATTCCGCCTCGCTATCTGCGTCTCATCGAAGAGGAAAAGTCTAGGCTCCTCGTAGAAGGACCAGAATCACATCAAAACTTACAAGAACATCCCAGATCCAAATATCGATCATTCCGGAAATCCATGACTTTTGCGGATATGCCTGCAGGACCTAATGTCAGTGTTTCAGTCCTCTTTTAGTCCCATCACTAGATTATGGTTGTATGAGCCTGCACAGCCTTCGTCTCGTTTATCGACTCCATTACCTAGTTGCGTCAAATGCGCCTGATCCTTCCGTTTTCTGGCCTATTAAATGACTAGCAATGCTTGTGGAAACTCGACTCTCGCAAGGCTAGGTGCTGCACGCTGTACTAGTCCGATGCAATTGTTCTTCAATTCTAACCCTTGATATGCTCGAGAAGGCCACTAGAGAACACGTCAACGTGCATCAGCAAGCACTACTAGGGTTTGAACGTCGCATGTCGAATGTCGGCTGGGATATGTAACTCATTCAAGTTTTCTAGTGTCTGAGTCCAGAATATGTAGCATTGTGCATTTTTTTTTTGGCAGGGATTGTTCCAAATGATAAAAATAGGCATTGAAATTGAAAGCCTTGGAAGTGATTATGGAAGTCGTCGTCTTGATTCGCGAAGATGCATGGTGGTTGCTGCCTTAGGCTGCAAGGATTAGTCATCAATAGTGCCAAGATTTGGAGCTGCCGAAATCGAGATGTCCGAACTCCAACACAAAAACATCACCTCGTACCGGCAGCAATGCAGTCAACTTGAAACTATCGACCAATTGAGTCTCCGCAACCCCTCATTTCCTCCCCTTTGATATGTCTGTTGGCAGCCATGCCTATAGGCATGCGCTACAACGTGCCCCCTCTCGGCTCGACTACGTCTGGATCAGCGACGAGCTCCTCTCATCCACGTTCCAGAGGTTCGTGAAGGGTCAGCGTCGATACGGAAGCAGGGTTCCTGGTCCATTAGAAGCCAGTAAGCGGCTTGCAAAAAGGAAGAATACTGCCTTGGCCGTCGGAGGAGGTTCTTTCGATCCAGCAGCTAATGTTGCTCACCTGTTTGGCGCCAATGGCACGGGACACGTTCGTCAATGGGACGATTCTCCGTGGTCTCCACGCTGGCCGGAGCCATTGGGTACGTATATATTCATCTTAATATCAGCCTCATTGATATCAGTGTTGACGAAATTTCTGCAGAGTTGTTTTCCTACTCCGATCAACCTCCTCCACCTCCGAACCTATCATTTCTCGCACAGGTAGAGAATTCGGTCGAAGTCTTAGATGATGCAATTGAACCACAACCGTCTGACAATCCGACGTTTGCCTCATCATTAACAAAATGCAAAAATATACATGATGTGAGAGAAGCATTGGAGTGGTATCGTGTCGATATTCGGCATGAACCGGAATATAGTCGCATGATATTCAATCACTTCTATCAATTGATAACCCCAGAGAACCAAGCCTCTACCGTCCGTGAGCTTCTGGCTTTTCTGGATGATTCGAGCCTCAACATATATGGCATGGGCAATTATGTCGAGCTGTTTGAACGCCTTAGCGACGCCGGCTTTGATGCGGTCTATAAAATGAAGCTCATCGACAATGCCACAAAAGCTATCGGTCTCGGTCTTGTTCCTGTTGGAGAGATCAGTCGGATTCTTAAGTTCCTTCCCGCGTCAATATGTGGTCGTGAGTTGCCTCGTCATAACTGGGAGATTGAAACACTGGCAAAAGCTTTCGAGGGTATTTGGGCCTCGTTGCAGTCATGCAGTGTGTTCAAGTTGTATGAGATCGATCACGAACTCCTTGAGCCATGGGTTGATCAGCTGATGTTCTTGAATGACGTCCGGTTGCTTCGTTTAGCGAAGCGCATCCTAGTTGCATATCACGACTCAATAAGGAGTCTTTCTTACTCCATGTCTCTGCGTGCTTTGAACGTTCTATCTTCGCATAATTCAGTCGAGCAAGGAATTCTGGCGACCTACCTTGGACAGGCTCTAATGCGTGGTGATGAGGCATCTCTAATTTACGCAAAGCATGTTGTCCTAACATATCATCGATACGAACCGGTGCCCTCAAGCTCTATTGCAGACCTCCTACTGCAATACCTTGTCAACCCGCAAATTCCAGCGAATTTAGAAGGTGTCGTTCAGGTATTACCGGACCTGTTACGCCAGTTGCATACAGACATTGCGACAGAGTACATCGTCATGATCACTGAACGTCTAATTTTTGCAAAACGTGAGGACCCGGCTCGCGGTCAAGCTGTCAAAGTTCTGCGGAACTGCCTTCTGCATGTCGATAGACCGACTATACTCTCGTCAAAAGGGTGGTCCGAATTGAAAGAGGATGATTCCTTGCGCGCATCCAAAGGATTGAGGGTTGCTCTCCGCATATGGACGTGGATCGCCCTAAGTACCACACCTCACCGAAGACTTGCCCGACCCCACTCAGACCACGTTCATCAGAAGAGTGTGTATGCTGCTGGCATGTCCATGTTGAAGCTCTTCGACAATGTGACGACAAGCGTTAAGTGGCAATCGCATGAAAACAGGACAGAGCTATTGCCAAAGCTAGTAGCAGGTCTCCAACAACTTGACGTTCCTAGTAACCAGGTGTTGAAAAAGGTGTATGGACTTCTCAGTCGCAAAGAGATCACAAATCTTTCGACTCTTCAATCTTTCCAGAAGCTTGAAGAGGGACGCATGACCCTGGAACAGGCTGCTCTACAGCGGAACGTGTTCAATTCGACCAAGTCTTACCTTTTATCTTCGCATTTGAGGGTTATACGGAACGTCGACGTCACCAGTCCCGACTTTCTTGATAACATGGTCGAGATGATAGAGAAAGATAACAGCACAATACGCGATATGATTTTTCTGATCTCGCTTCACACCCCTCTGCAGGTCGCCTTGGCCATGGCAAGTACTCCCAATGCGGGACACATCCCCAACACGAAAAGAGTGAGAGCCATCTTGCGACTCGAATCCAAAGGCAAACAGCTGTACCTCGAACCAAACGCCTGCGTGTCATTCATCCATCTACTAGCATCCTCGATCGCAATATCGGACAAAGTGAGCCCCCGAGCCGCGTTTAATCTTGTAACGTACCTCTACTACTACTTGATTAAGTACAACGGCCCCGTGAAACCAAACTTTGTCCGTGCCATGTACCATTGTGGTATCACACGGTTTATTGAGAATGGGCTACGGGTATCTGGCACTCAGGAGGATTATATTTTGAAGGTTGTGCAGCGGCATGAAGAGCCGGAAGCTGCTCGTGCGTTGATGAATGGGTCGTATATTGAGCTTTATTGAGGTTTGTCGATGTGAGAATATGGATGTATATTATGATAGATGATACCCATGTATATAAGTATGATAGAATTATGTCTGTTTCGAGGTGGTCCAGTTAAGATCTGATACTACCTACATATGTAGGTAAACGAATCCATTACATGCCTAACCATACTTTATCTGGTTAAAACATGGCCTACTGAGTGCACTAGAGTATAATTATCACTCATTCTCACTATCATCATCACCACCAAAAACGGGGTCTAACTAATCTATGAATCCACCTCCATTCTCTCAACAACATTAGAATCCTCATCTTCACCCAATTCCTGCACAGTGACATATTTCCCAATATCCTCTTTCTTGATAACCTTCTCCTTGAGCCAAGACGTAGTACCCCGCGGGAACTTGTAATCACGAGCCTTCTGGCCACGCTCATTAGGCTTAATATAGTTCCTCAGCAGCTGCGTGGGTTGATCCTTCTCAATCACGCAAACGTCGACATTGCTACCGGATCCCAGATCGTTGAAGATACCAGCTAGGATAGCCTCGGAGCAGATTGCGATAGCGCCGTCCTTGTCCAAGTTGGGCTTCCACATTGATTCGAATACGGACATGGCGGCGAGCGAACCGGAGCCCATGGTCACGTAGGGCAATTTGTCGGTTGAGCCGTGTGCGTGCACAGTGAAAAGATGTGTGCCCGTGGGATCGACGCCCGCGACGACGAGATAGGCGCCAATGTGTCCCTGATATCTGAAAAGGTGTTGCTTGAGCATTGTCATGCAAGTGGCGACGCGGGGTGGTCGGCCAGTCGACAACGAGTGTAGTTCGATGTTGGAGCTGATGAGGGCCGTTGTGAATTCGGTATCGGCTGCTGTTCCGGCGCCGGCACACCAGATCTGGGGGGAGATGAAATGGAGCTTTTCGCAGTTTTTGTCGGCGACGATGGGGCCACTGGTGGCTCGTGTATCTGCTGCAATCTATTTGAAGGCATGATGAGTTAGATGACGGTTGTTTGGATGGATGGTAATAGTTGTTGTTGCTATTGCCAAGGAGCAGTCATATATCTCGACTTACCACTACACCTTTATCGTATATACATCCAACAATAGTTGTACCTGTACTGGTAGCTTTGGGCAAAGGAGCGCCTCTAGCGTGCAGGGCTGCATTGCGGTTGTAGTTCGAAAAGTCGAAGCCTGGCATATTGACGGATAGGCAGCTCAGAGGCCAGACGTAATCAAGGTTGGGAGGATATTAGGTTGCTGCACGACAGGGGGTCGATAATCGATTATAACAGCTTCAGAAAGCTTCCAAGCTGACAAAGTGATGATTATCGAAGTAAAAGGAAGCTTGAAATGGGAGTGGTGAAGCTGATGGTGATGGTTGAATGAGATGAGCGCGAGATGGAGCTGCGTGAAGCAGCTCCGGAAGGTACTACTTTGTAGGTAGCCTTGCCAAGCTTCAGGGACACCTTAGAAGTCAGGCTAGCCAACCACTTGTCGGAGCCTCAGAAATCAGGCACAACAATGATACGGCTCAGCTTACAGGCAGCAACCATATTGTGAGATGTAGTCGAGATTATTCGAGAATAATAGTAAGACGTATGAATAGTTTTCATACAATATTCCTTCGATTTCAGCTGATGTTTCTTCTGGGTTTGTTTGTGCCTGAAAATCAAGGCACCAAGTATCAGGCGGCAAACACGTCGAGCTCCGGCCTAAAGCGCGGTTAGCTCTCTCTATATTCAACATCACATCCATCCTCAAACATATTTGCGCCACTTCTGTCAGACAGCGCTCTGAGCTGTTCTTCTGAACCCGAAGGGCATCTCGCTTCTCACAGAGTTTAGCTCTCTGACCTCTGTTCCTTTGAGCTTAACTCTACTTCCTCCATCAGAGGGAAGGTCAACAAACATTTTCGATCGTACCTTGCAGCTGTTCAACCGGAGTCCTCAACCACTCCGAAGTCTCTCTTTTTCGTCGCCTCCTCGAAGCTGGTCGTCTCCCAATGTTCCAAAGCGCATTTTCTCTCTAGGCGAAAATAACAGACGCCCTGTCACTGCAGATCTATCGAAATTGAGGATGTCGTTCGCTTTTGGTGGCGGCGCTCCTGCCGCAGAAACAGGACCTGAGCTACCTGAAGTCGACACTTCGGTACGTTTTACGCGCTTTGAAATGAGGTTCAAAAGACATGCCACTAACATTTTATTCTCTTTTTAGGAAGTAGGATTCCTCGGACTCGATAAAGATTACAATATTCAATTTCTTCCTACACCATGGCCCGAAGATGCCCTTCCCGCACCGACGAGCTCTTTGTTGACGATATCAAACTCGCAAGGCTTGGTAGTTGGAGGTGGTCCAGAGGGTCTCGTATTAGCCACGACAAAGTCGATTCGCGAAGCCATCTCTACAAAAGCAGAATCCGGACCCAAAACAAAATCATTTCAACCCCAGGCTCATATCTCGTTACCTAACCGTCCGACACATGTTGCATTCTGCGCTGCCGATAGTGCATTGGCCGTGGCTATGGAATCGCAAAACCAGCTGGTTATTTACGACGCTACGAGTTTGGGAAACGGCAATCCTCAACCTCAGATCTCCATTAATACTAACGGGCCACTTCGCTCTTTAGCCGCTAATCCTTCATCAGACAGCGATCTATCTTCCTATGTCGCCTTAATCACGGCAAATGGCGATCTTCTACTTGCGAATCTGAAAGCAGGCTCTTTAGTCAATGGTCAATCAGGCCCCGTGTTTAGGAATGGAGTTGCTTCTGTCACATGGAGCAACAAGGGAAAGCAGATGGTTGCTGGTCTCGTAGACGGCAGCTGTGTTCAATTAGACCCTCAAGGCGTGGTAAAAGCCGAGATCCCTCGACCGCCGGCGCTTGAGGGTAACAAACATGGTGAGTGTTCATTTGCGACTTAGCTTGTTTGATCCATATGCTAATGTACCTAGTATCGTCCATATCGTGGTTGGAAAACGACATTTTCTTTGTGGTTTATACACCCAACGAAAGTGAGGATGATGCAGGCATGATCCCTGACTCGGACTACTATATCATTGAACGCCGTAAACAGCAACCCTTTTTGTACCGACAGTTGCCAATTATATGTGCACCATTCGGTCTCAAGAGGAGTCCGGCATATCATTTCACAGCTCGGCTCAGCAATTATAATCCTGATTTGAAGGATGCCTTGATAATATCCTCCACAGCTTCAACCGATATTGGATTAGCCACAAGAGTTACAACACCATTCAAAGAAGCCGATGATACGAGCACAAACGTCTTCACCACGACGACTGTTATGGAAGAGACTAGGCGAGCAACGCTGCCTTTGAATGCAGATTCAGGGGAGACCTCTACTATTGGCCTTGTCCTTGACTTGACGGGCACGGAGACAGTATCCTATGAGGTAGAAAAAGAAACCAAGACCCCTCTTCCCAATATTATGGTCCTTACAAATGAGGGCGTTCTTTCATCATGGTGGTTCCTTCACTTGAAAGCGATAGAAGCTGGGTTGCCGTATAGCGCCGCTGCGACGGCAGGCACCACACAGCAGCCTCCGGCTCAAGCTCCTCCGTCCACTCCTGCTCCTGCCTTGGTACCTGCTCGGGATACTCAGCCATCATTCGGAAAACCGGCCTTCGGGCAACCCACCGCCTTCGGCCAAACTGGCTTTGGCACACCACAGCCTCAGTCCAGCGTATTTGGAAAGCCTTCAGAGCCATCGACAACTCCTGCTTTTGGCGCGACATCCAAGCTGGGGGCTTCTCAGCAACCTACATTTGGCGCACCATCGAGCATCGGCGGAGGAACGAGCTTTGCATCAACAACACCCAATAAACCTGCCTTTGGAAGCCCAGGGACTCTGGGACAACGTGGATCATCATTCGGTCAACCTGGCCTCGGTCTTGCAGCGAACTCAAAGCCAGCTTTTGGGCAAACGGGGAGTCTAGGAGGCAAAGGATTTGGTGGTTTCACATCACCCAGTTCGGGTCAATCAAGTTTCAGCACAGGAGCCGCCGCGGCTGGAGGAGGTTTTAGTAATTTCGCCACAAGCGGCGGATTTGGATCCGTAATCTCATCACAACCTGCGGAAAGCCCCTTCGGAAAACCAACAACGGAGAGTCCTCTTGGAAAACCAGTCACAGAGAGTCCCTTTGGAAAGCCGACGACGGAAAGTCCTTTCGGAAAGCCGGCACAGTCAATATTTGGACTTCCCAGTACACAATCTACTTTTGGAACTACACAGACTATTGACGAGTCCAAGTCACCTTTTGGTCTTCCCAAGGGAGGCTTCAATATAGGATCCATTTTCAAACCTGATACAAAATCAGCCGCAGATAACGAGCCAGAATTCGGAAAGCCATCAAAGGCGGGAGCGTTCTCATTGGGTTCATCATTCAGCAATCTACTTGGTGATGGTGCTAAAAAGACCAGTCCTCCAACAGAATCTATGGATGATTTAGATGATGCATCTGCAACACCGGCGCGTGAGCAGCAACCCACAACTCTGTTTGGAAAGCCCTCAACATTCGGTACATCTCAGGGCCCGGTGACGAGTCCTCCCAAGACGTCCGGTCTGTTCGGTACTCAAACTCCTAGCCAGCCATCAACACTTTTTGGAAGTGCTTCTACAGCTACGCCACTTAGTCCATTGTCTTCTCTGTCGGAGAAGACGGTGGTGCCCGCTCTTAACTTAGAGAGGGAAAAGAGCGTCGAAACGCCGCTACCTCCAGATGCGACGAGTAGAGCCGCCTACGGGCCCGGAGATACATCCGCTTCATCAAACGTCTCTAAAAGTTCATATGACGATGCGCCGTTGCCTCCTGATTTCTTAGCCAAGCCAAAGAAATCGCCCGAGCCGGAATCTGCACCTTTGCCCCCAGATTTCTTGCCGGGTCCCCAAAAAGCTGAGCGAAAACCAGTGGACGAAGAAGAGGCCCCTCCACCTCCCGATTTTCTTTCCAAGCCGAAGGAACCGAAGAAGCCTGCAGCTGACTTTCCTTTGCCTGTCAAGGAAGAGTCTATTTCACTTCCACCCGAGTCGGACGGTTCGGACGGTGACTTTGAAGATAGTGGAGAGGAAATCACTCATGATATTTCCCCACCCAATGAGCCTGTAGAGTCCGAGCCTGTTAGTTTTAAAACATCGCCCGAGAGCTCTTTTGGTGGAACCTCTCGCAAGGAGCCTACTGGTGGTCTATTCACAAAAGTCACTATTCCAGAGACACAGTCTCGAGCACAACCATCAAGGCCGTTATTCGGTGAAATCTCGCAGCCAAATATTCCCCCTCCGAAACCGCGAGCTGCTCCCAAAAGCCCTCGATCACCAAGTCCAGTGCGACCAGGTGCAAGGAGAGGCCACCTTCGTCCAGAACAAGTCCGTTCGACAAGCGCGCCCGTTGTTCCTGGATCTATGTTCGGTGGTTTCAAACCGACTCCGTCGAAACCTCCCCCATCCCGATTTGAGGAGCCCCTCAGCCAAAGTGATCTTATCGAAGAGGAAGAATCCAAAGCAGCGGCAGCTGAGAGCAAACGGCTTGCTTCCGAGGCCGAGCATTTGTCCTCGGATGATGAAGACTCATTAAGACGTGCAGAGTTGGAACAGCCACTCGTTCCCACTCCAACATTGGATCCTTTTGTGCCACGACAGGAGTACAGCGGAGAACACTTTAAGCCTGGGGTCCCCGGTCAAATTGAGAGACTTTATCGTGATATAAACTCAATGATTGATACGCTAGGCTTAAATTCGCGTTCCATTGCCTCTTATGTCTTGCACGAGGAAGAGAATCGTACCACCGATCTTAGCGAATCGCAAGAGATCCTCTTCAGTGATACGCCGACGAACATCTTAGACCAGGAGGTCTCAATCTCTGACATTGAGAATGTTTCTGCACTCCTAGAATTCCTCGCAGCTCGTCTCGAGGAACAACGGTTGAGCGATGTGCAAGAAAAGATCAACGAATGTCAACGACTGCTAAGTCATGACATCTTCAACCTTCGTGATCAGTGCGCATATATTCAAAAAACCCTCGATTCATACACGGATATGGTTTCAATTCGCGGTCAAGCTCTATCGGCAGAACAGACTAGTCTACAACAAGACTTGAGAAAGGCATCCACCACTATTCAATCTCAGTTGACAGAATTAGAGCAAGGCATCTCGCTACTGAGGGCCAGGATTGCCGATTCTCCAAGTGCAAACAGATCTATGTCCGGGCGATCGATGACCAAGAAACCTACTGTCGAAGCTGTTACATCTACTATTGCTGCGATGATGAATATGGCCGAGAGTAAAAGCAGCGATATTGATGTTCTTGAAGCACAAATGAAGAAGCTTGGGATTGAGCTCCGGGCCTCCACCAGTCGTGAAGGCACTCCTGTCTCCACGCCCATGAAGAAAACCGGCTTCCGAGTGCCGGTCAGCCCGGAGTCAGAAGGAGGGCGCAGCCCCTATGGGACTCCGCTGTCTGCTAGTCGATTTCAAGCGAATGGATCGGCTAGGCACAGTCGCCTTCGCAGCGTCAATTTCCAGTTGGATCCTGTTTCGAGCCAAGATAGCGACGCATACAAGGCACGAACTCGGCGGCGAAAGGAAGTCTCTGATAATCTCAAAAAGGCGATTGGAGAACGAAAAGTCAAGGTGCGAACTATGGATGATGAGTGAACAATGACTGTATTACAAAGATGGTTCAGATTAGATGAATGCATTCATAAGCTGATGTATACTTAGCAATTTATTCTACCTTTAAAAGCATTTACAATATTTACCCATGACTATGTAACTAGTAGTATATCAACAATTTGATAGATGTTGTCAGGTGATAGATAAGATGATAAGATAAGATAGGCTTTGACTGAATTCCCTTTTGGGACTAGCGCACGTCATACTTAGCCTTGAAGTCTTCTTCGTTCAAACGTTGCCTACCGCCACACCTCTTTTATTTTACGTACCGTCTTGGAGATTGCTTCTGATCGCTGAAAAAGCCTCGCAATAAGATCCCAAGTACAACAGATTGCCGGTCAACTTGTTACAAATACTCGCCGTCATGGCTCAAGCAAAGATTCTTGATTAGTGCCGGTAGGTGCTGGGATCCTTCGGCTGATCTGCCACAACCGAGGCATTTTGATAGAAGACCTAGACCGAACGATTTCGGACGTCTAGCTGTTAAGCTTCCAGAAAAGCGACAAAATTTTACCGAAACAGAAGATCTTGAGAAAACTTCTTACCAAATCTCCTTTAGCTGCTTCTTAGCTCGACCTTGACCAGGATTCTGCTTATTCTGCCCCGCTTTTATGGTTGCGGCCGTAAGGCTCACATAAGCATTCAACTAACTACACGCTATATATATATATGCGCTTTTGTCCAAAAGCGTGCTGAGAGAATGAACAGCTTTGACGAGTCTCGACCGAAGAGCCAGGAAAGCCCCGATGGCGCCCAGAAAGCGGCAGCCAGTCTTGACGCCCAGGCTTCACGGATTCGACGTCGCAATAGGATGATTACATCTTGTTTAGAATGTCGGCGACGGAAGCTCAAATGTGATCGACTCCATCCATGCACGAACTGCTCCAAGGGGAAACGTGACTGCGTTTTTCTCGCTCCGTCACTTGACTCTGCGACTCGGTTGAAATTGGCAGAGCTCAAGGAACGGATGGGTACGCTTGAGCGTTCTCTTGAGAAGGAGGTCTCGCAACCTTCCCAGACCGCGGAAGGTGAATTACTTGTTGGCTCGAAACCTCAAGAGTCGGAATCACCTGTAACGATTCCGGAGGACGAGTTTTCACTACAGCCCACGCGTTTGGCCATAATGGACGCTATGTACGAAGATGAGGCTGACGACGTCATGGTCGACTTGGGCGTTCAAGTAGGAAATATGCGAGTCACAGATCGTTTGGGAGGTTTCGTGCGTCCGAGATTGGCAGAAGAGATAGCTGCCGCCATCCAGCTAGAGGAGCAACAAGATTCAACGAATCGCGATATCCCGGAAGATGATGGTAATGAAGTGTTGAGATTGCTCGAACTTGCGAATCAAGGAGTTCAACTCCCGTTCTTGGATCCGGGTCCATCGTTCATCGCCCCTCGGTCTGATATGTTGCTTGGGTCGAGCTTGCAAGAATATACTCTGCTTGATATGTTGCCTTCCAAAACAGTAGCAGATAAGCTTCTGCAACAGTATTGGGAATCTTGCCATCCTGTCGCGAGAATTGTGCACCGCCAGTCTCTTGAAGCGAGATATAGGCTTCTATGGGATAATATTGCTCGTGGTATCGAACCGACTCCCTCAGTTCAAGCTATAGTTTTTGCGACACTGTTCACGGCAGCCGTCAGTATGACCGCTGAGAATGTTTTGGAATCGTTTGGAGTGGATCAGCGTAGCCTTATTGAAAGGTTTCAACTTGGAACAGAGTCGGCTCTGGGAAAAGCCCACTTTTTGCGTTCCACGAAAATTGAAACATTGCAGGCTTTTGTCATGTATTTGGTCAGTTGATTTGTTTTTGTATTTTGCTGCGCTATGTCTAACAATTTTATACAGATTCCAATGTGCCGTGAGACAATATCTAGAGCTCACTCCGCTCTGGTTGGCACGGCTATCAGGCTTGCTGAATGCATGGGCCTACATCGTGATCCCTCAGAATACAACTACGGGCCAGTGGAAACACACATACGTCGCCTGATCTGGTATCAACTGTGTTTCCTTGACCTCCGCACTGCAGAGGTGCAGGGCCCCCGTATAGCAATTCGCAGTGAAGACTTTTCTACGAAACTACCCCTCAATATCAACGATGCAGATCTCATAGCTGGCCGAAGAAAAGAGTCCAGGGAGTGGACAGACATGACTTTTGCATGCTTACGTTTCGAATCTCAGGAGCTTATCCGCGAGGCATTCGTTGATAGACTACGTCTCGAACAGAAAAAAATGACCATCACCGGTGCGATTGGAAAGATGGAAACAGCGCGCAGAAACATGTACGAAAAATACGGCCCCATCTTCAACAGACCAAGCCTCACACCTGTTCAACGCGCTGCGTCTGTGACCATGTCTTTCATGTTGAATCGGCTACATATCATACTGCTGCATAAATTCTATAACAGCTGGCAGGCCAAAATGCCGGACCGTATAGTTCAGTTGATCATCAATACTGGCGCTCAACAGCTAGAGGATGCCGTTACTCTCGAGACAGCTCCAGACTTGCGACCTTGGGTATGGTATAGCCGCGCCTATCATAACTTTCATACGGCTTTTCTCCTCCTAGTTGACGTGACTACTCACCCTCTTCGCCGTGAAGCGGATCGGATCTGGCGATGCTTAGACTACGTGTACGAGATAAAAGACGACTATCAATCACAAAACTTGACCAGAGGGCAGATCATTGAGCATCGACGCAAAAAGGCCCATATGATTATGTGTCAGTTCCGTGACCGGATGCGCGTGTATCGAGCATTAAGAAGGATCAAAACTTCTGCAGATGTCGACGAGATAGTGTTGACTAAATCTATCCCTGCATCTCCTATTCCATCCGATTCAGTCGCGGAAGGGGTTGATGCAATGGTCAATTTCAAGCTGGAACCTCTCACCTTGCTACCCAGTGAAGCCTCTCAGATAAAGGCTCGTTCTCTCGTCTCTCAGTCTTCATATTCCTCACAATACCAAAACGTTGGGAGTGTTCTTACGTCAGAGTCTCAACCCAAGGCCGAGAACTATACCCCAGCCCAGTTTGGATCACAAATCCCTTCTGCCCCGGGAGGTTTTTCTGGCTTTGACGCACTGCAATCTTCGTGGCTTCCAACTACCTCGGACGTGTCTGCCGGAACAGCTGCCCAAGCCACTTGGAAAATCTCTCCTCCCAGTTCCGAAGATTTACCGATGCCTGAAGTTGATTGGGTAAGTCTCATTTTCAATTGCACATCCTCATTCAAGATATAAGTGCTAACCCTCTTCTAGACCGAATGGGACAAAATGTTCCCTCCACATCTAAATGATGGAAATATTAATCTTTCGCCACAGACACTGTCGGCAACTATGCAATATGAAATGGATCCGAATACAGCTTCGATGTTTTCATATCCATCATATAACTCAAATTACTTCGGCACACGACAATAATGACTTTAATGTTATATAAGATACATATACCCAATCGCCAAGGTCACACTTTATTACCACTCTTTTGGACATGGAAAGGTGTTTCTCAGGGACCATTCTACACTCATCTTTTACATATAGGTACCATAAATGATAATACGAGATATAATAGCAACATTTCCGATTTCTATACGCGAAACTATTCGAATCATGGGAAAGGAGACATAGCTTAACAACCCGTTGGTCTTAAATCCTATCTAGTGCCTAAGTGACCCCTCCAACCAACATTGTTCTATCTCAATACAGTACGTATAATCTTAATGATTCATGTACGATCTGTTCTTTGCCCACGACGTGCATTTTAACTTGAGTTTCGTGGATCGGATCGTAGATCTGCCCCACCACATATCCACCCCAAATGCATAGATCTGAAGAAATGTTCCATGATGCTTCCATGATTCCGTTGTTATTGTTGACTTGGATGACATAATTGCCAACTCTGTAAGCTTTGAGTATTAGATCCGTCAGACTTTGACAAGGCGAAGCGTCAAAGATAAATTCCCAATTGTCTGCTCCTCTTCTAGAACAACCGGATCGCTAGGCACATCATCTGACATGGGCTCCAAACCCCTTCGAAGAGAAGCCTTGAACTGCGACTCGCGAAAAGATATCATCTCGTCAATATCAACATTATCCGGATTCGCACTGACACGATATTGCATCAGGACATCGTCAGTAGGAACAAGCCCGGCTTTCTTCCTAAGTTTCTGAATGCGCGTTATTATGTCCCGAGCCAAAGCCTCCGTCAGTTGCTCAGGGTGTGTAGCGATATCCACGAGAACGATGATATCATCTGAAAAAGCGGCTTCCCATTTCGGACCTTCCGCGTCGTTTGGACCGGCTGTGGTGTCGTTGCCCAAGACTCTCACGATTGTTAAATCATTCTCGTCGAGCTCGATTCCATCTATGACAATCTTCTTGTCTTTTAGATACTGCTTCAGCTTGTCCTGTGTCAGGTTTGGAAGTGCTTTGCGAATCTTCTGTACATCCTTCTTCAGCTTTTTGCCGAGGGTTGGCCAGTCGACTTTGGCGCTCAATAGGATACCATATTTCTCTTCATCATCCGTGAAGGTAACACCCAAGACATTCAGTTCCTCTTTGACGTACAATTGTAATGATTGTACGTCAGAAAGAACTTGTTCATCGGCAATGACCGCGAGTGAGAGAAGCGGCGTTTTCAGAGCAATGTTGTATCGGTCCCTGACCGTCCTCGATAGCTGGATGACTTTTTGCATGGCTGACACCTTTCTTTCAATTTCTTCATTGAACAATGACTCTTGTACCGTTGGGAATGGCAAGAAATGCACGCTTCTTGTATCTTGGAATTGCGATGTCATGTCATTCAGATATGGTTTCAGAAGATCGTAGATGTGTTCAGTAATGAAAGGGGAGAATGGCGCTAAAGCTCGAACTATGGTGAAAAGTACATGCAGTAAGGTGTTGAGTGCGGCTTCTGTATCTTCGTCTCCCAGGCCAGCGGCGCCTTTCAGCCTCTTGCGGTTGAAGCGAATGTACCAGTTTGTGAGGTTCTCGATTATTTGGAGTAGGCGCGGTAGAACAGTGAAAAATCGATAGCCTTTCAATAAGTTAGTATCTCTTCCTTATTGATAAAGGGTTTGAGGACAGGGCTTACCTTTCATCTCTTCATCTATGAAGCGCAGCAAGCTTTGGCAATCCACGAGAATCCACTGGTCCATCACATTGTCGATAACCGTATCGGCAGATATGACCTTTCCCACGAAATCTGTTCCCGTATTCTTCTTGTACAAGGTAGCTTGCTCAGAAAAGAACCGATAACTATTCCACAAAGGTAGAAGAACTTTCGACACAACTTCCTTGACACCAGACTCCTTGAACCGTATAGACTCTGCTCGCACAACAGGCGAACTAACGAGATACAGACGCAGAGCATCTGAGCCATACAGATCCAAGATACGGGAAGGATCTGGATAGTTTTTCAGACTTTTAGACATCTTTTTCCCATCCTCGGCGAGTACGATTCCACTGACGACACAGTTCCGGAATGGCGAGACATTGAATAATTTGTTGCTGAGGACGTTCATTGTGTAAAACCAACCACGGGTCTGGTCTATTCCTTCTGCGATAAAATCTGCGGGAAAACGATAATTTTGAAATTTGTCTGCGTTTTCGAATGGATAATGACAAGAGGCATATGGCATGCTTCCTGATTCGAACCTTTTTTTCATTAGCGTGTAACAACAGTAAAGTTCTATGGATCAACTTACCAGCAGTCAAAAATCTCTTCAACGCGATGAAGGACTCCATTTCCTTTTCTTGACGGTATAGTAATATGGTCAATCTTGTCCCTGTGGATATCATCCAGAGGCCCAGTATATCCACTCAGCTCTCTAAGCTCCTCAATGCTTCCGACGCAGATGATCTCTGTATAGTCGTCATTAGTCCAAAGAGGAAGTGGCGTGCCCCAGAACCGGTTGCGAGATATATTCCAATCGTGTGCCTTAGACACCCAATTCTTGAATCTCTTCTCCTTGACTGATTGCGGAACCCACGACGTTGTCTCTAGATTCCTTAGCATATCAGGGACAGAATTACCGACTTTGATAAACCAGGAAGAGACAGCCTTTCTGATAAGCTGTGTATCAGATCTCCAACAGAACTTGTCCGTATGCGTCACTTGCGTTTCAACCAGGAGACGACCAGTGTTTCTCAGATCCCTAATGATAGCTTTATCCGCGGCTTTCACGTGTTGACCAAAGTACTCAGGTATCTCAGCCGTGAAACAACCGTTATCGTCAACCGGGCACGGAGGTAAGCGCTTTGGGGAGATGAATCCCGCCGCCACTGCAGCGTCATAATCCTCTTGACCAAAACCTGGGGCTTGGTGCACGAGTCCAGTGCCTTCACCGGCTTCCACATAGTCTGCGCCAATGACCTGGAAGCAGTCTGAGAAGTCTTGAGTGAAGTATGAGAATAAGGGCTCATATTTCCACCCTACCATATCCTTCCCAAGGATCTTTCGAAGAACTTTGTACTTTGCTTTCTTGGGATCTTTGTAAAGTATCGACAGTCCACTTTCGAGAAGAATGTATTGCTTCCCCGAAGTCTCGTCAAGTATTTCCACATACTCAAACTTTGGATGAACAGCAATCAAGAGATTGGATGGCAGAGTCCACGGCGTTGTGGTGTAAATGACGAGCGAGGTTTGAGGGCCATCCCTACCGACAACAGGAAATGCCACGAGCACGGCCGGGTCTTGAGTCATTTTCTCGTTTTGTTTAGATTCCATATGACTCAAAGGGGTGCTGAGGGCTGTCGAGAAGGGCATGATCTGATAAGCGCGGTATACCTGACCTTTGTTGAATAGTTGTTTGAATACCCACCAACACGATTCCATGAAATTGGTATCCATAGACTGTTATACATACTATATTAGTTCTCAATCAATACGTATGTAATTGACACGTAGTGATGATACCTTGTAATCATTATCAAAGTCAACCCAGCGGCCCAAGCGTTCAATTGTATGCCTCCATTCAGAGGCATATCTCGTAACAATAGACTTGCATTCCTCATTGTACTTCTCAATGCCCATCTTCAAGACAGCTTCTCTGCCTGATATGCCCAGCATCTTATCAATCTCGTACTCGATCGGAACGCCGTGGGTATCCCATCCGAACCGGCGAGTGACATGATAACCTTTCATTGACCAGTATCGTGGTATGATGTCTTTGATTGTGGAGGTGAGTAGATGCCCGTAGTGCGGAAGCCCTAGAGGATGTCAGACAGTCATCGCAGTTTAGGCTCGGAAGAATCGTGCCTGTAGCTAGAAGTTCGTTTCATCAGTAATTGTGACATTGGAATACATCTGAAGGCTTGTGATGAGACATACCAAAGGGAGGACCGTCATAGAACGTAAAGTGTTCATGACCTTCATTGAGGCGAAGCTGTGTTTGGAAAGCATTAATCTCTTTCCAAAACCGAAGGGTTTCTTCTTCTGTCTTGGGAAGATTGAGACTCATTTTGCCCGATCTGAAGCAATTCAGACTATTCTTTGAATATTGTTTGGAAGAAATCAAAAATTTGAGAATTGCAATTGAGATGAAGGCTGCCGTTTGATACGGCTAAAAGCCAAGTTAGGGGTGACTCACCACGTCTACATCGTACTAAGAAATACGATATCAAAGAAGAGACATGAGTCATTATCGTATGGGGATTGGAGTACAAGTGTTTAATATGAAGTGGCTTGCAACAACATCAATACAACGTTTATTGGCGATATGTCATAGTGAATTTGTGGCATTGTGACCATCGACCACAGACATTCAGCATTCATGAGTTTACCTAGGTATCAGTCAAGTTCCGAGGTTGACACTTCCACTAAACACCAATGCAGTGTCCGTGCTATGCTTCTATGTATCCTCCCAAGTATAACCTTCACAATTCTCAAGACTCCTGGTATAACTCAAAGAATTCAAGAGGAACCGAAGGGACTTGTTGACACAGCTCAATAAAGAGAACCTCAGGTATCCATTCCCGTGCTCGAAGAACTCCCTAGTATAAGTACTAAAGTTCGATATCATAGTGTAAGAGCCATAGGAAGGAGGTGCGGATTGATGTCTAGATGCAAAATATTATGCTAATAGTGAACTTTAGTGAAGTGTTGGAATGGCCCTCGTTTGATAAGATGTAAAAGAGTATCCGTCAACTGCTACGTGCAAGACACTTGTGACTCATAGCCCCTGAGTCAGCGTCGAACTCAACATACGGCAATGAATCATATGGCATGTTGAAGATTAAGCATGCGCGACATCATGTATTTCAATATTGGAATTGATGATCGACAAGCTCATCCATATATCAATACAAAATTCATGCCTGAGGTGTCCAGCATGAACATGTGATCTGTCAAGCCCTATATCTACAATTTGGCCGACGCCCGCCGTGCTCAGTTCTCAAACTTGAAAAGCCTATAAAGGATATACCCCCGGCTTGCAAAATTGCCGACGTATGCTCACTGCGCCTTCAGAGCCCATACCGTGTTTCCTGAATCGCGCGCCGTAAAGGTAAGAGCCATACCAGAAAATCATAATGGTCCGTTGCCGCTCATTGAGCACATCTTCTACAACATGAAATCCGAAAGATGCCGGTTGTTATGAGTCCAAGGGAAGTGTATGTGCGGTTCGAGATGACCTGCGAAACAAATGGGCAACAAATATGTAGGTCTACGACCTATTAGCGTATACAATGAACATCATATTTTGTATTCTGAAATTCCAAGCGTGCAAAACTCGTAGCGACACTTTGCTTGTATGACGCAATATTATTCCCAGATGGGCATCAATGGAACAGATGATGTCTTTTCTCTGGATGTCCTGCGCCCACATATATGTCTTTGATCATATTACTCTGCAATTAAGCAATCTGCTTGATAGCATTTTCCAAAGCCCTAACGTTTGCGCCTCGAATGCGATCCGGAAGCGGCTTGCCATTCTTGAACAAAATAAAAGTCGGCATGGCAGTTACTCCAAGGTCCCGCGCAATCTGCTGCTGTTTATCGACGTCCACCTGGAGAAAGCGCACGTTTGTATAGGTTTCGCTGAATTCGCCGACTTTGGGGGCAATGGCTTTGCAAGGACCGCACCATGTGGCGAAGAAGTCGACGACAACGGGACCGGAGGCGGTTAATTCTTTGAATGCTTGTTGACTATATGCGCAACGAAGAAGTATTAGTATCAAAGCCAGATATTTGCTATTTATTGAAATGGAATAGTGGTTTCACCTCTCGACATTGATCACTTTGCCATGCAGAGTGGCAGGGTCACTGCTGGAGCTGCTCGCCCGAGCAACAGAAATAACTATAAATGAGGTTGTCAGCGAAGATACATCTTTAGTAGTCAGTCAACCGAGCTAAATCTTACCAATATATGCTATCAAGATAATTAGCGGCCAAGAAAACTCCATGATTGCGGCTTTGATTCGAGAACAGGGACAGATCTACGTGGTGAATGATCAAGAAATGAGATGTTGCGGGCAGCGGGCATGGCGATTGATTAGGCCCAATTAGAGCACAAGTCACGTGTATAATTGCGTAACATCGTGTTCAATTTGGATTTCTGGGCTTTCTTGACATATTTAATTTTCATGCAGTTCAGAAACAAAATTCTAATCTTACTTCAAATTACACATATATGGTTGAGTGTTGGTTAAGTTTGCGGATGTCGAGGGAATACAAATAAATATAGGGCTAGACGTACCTGCGATAGGGCTAGGGTTATTAGGGTTATTGAAGACTACGTCAGTACGTACCCAAGTAGAAATTCAGTGTGATACTCAGTCTCTAATAAGCTTGACGAAACGTACTCAAGGGGTTGAGCCAGCATCTGAATACGTATACACGAAATATGTCAATGTTGTACCTCCAGCAAAAGGAGAGGTCTGCACAACCCATCATTTCAGCCTGTGGAACCGGTCATATTACAGTAGGACGAAGCTTTTAGTCCCAATTGCTCTACATGCACACCTCACACAGCAATTACTCCCACGCAGAAAAGTTCCAAACCCAGCCGTTTCTCCTTTCAATTGTTCCAATCCATCAATAGCCAGCCATCTCGCGGCTGAATTACCCGTGACATAAAAGAACCAAGCTCTTGAGGAGGAGTCTGTTGTGTTAGGCATCTTCACGGCAGTGCAAAACACTCGCTCTGGTGAGCTCGAAATCGTCTCTTCACTGGATGGATACATTGCTGTTACCACAAAATCAGCGTTATCCACGTTATCTCGACGTTGAAGAAGGCCTTCTGCAATCAACTTGTCGATCCACGCCTGGCTTTCCTCATCCTTTAGATAGTCCGGACAAGGGCATTGCTCAAGGATGGTAAACTTTAGGCATATCTCATGCTTGTCGCGAAATCCAAGTCTCCATTTCATCAACTTCTGGCCCATCTGCCACTCATATATTTGGACGATGGAGAATGCATCGTGTCCGTAATAGCCAATCAAAGTCGCGTTCAACTTTCCAGCAAAAACCCCTGGCCAGAAAGTGATCGGGATCTCGGAATCATCCAGCAGATTACCATATACGATTGGGACTTCGGTTGGTCCATCCACAATACGCATCTTGCGTTCGCCTTTTCTTGAAGGGACTCCAAGCCTTACGTGAATCAGTCCTGGGCGTATATTCTCAGGATCAAGAGCGTCAAACGAGTCCAAAAACACACACCATCCCCAGGAACTGATCAAGACTGAGTTGGAGACATATTCCTTTGAGTACTGATGCCCCAGTATTAAGCGTGAAATAATATCAAAGCAGACCAAGGTATCCGGAATCTTTCCCACAAATTCGCCTCTGATAAAACTGGCACCGAAGTCCTTTTTACTCAGATCCCAGAAAGCTGTCAGTGAAAGCGGCAGATTCTCGCAGCTTTTCAAGTTATGGACTCGAGCAAAGGATATCATAAGCAGCATGATTCGGACCCATTTTGTTTGATTTCCGGATATCCACTTCCTCTTCTGTCCTGTTTTCTTGAGAAGCCCAATATCTAATTGTGCTAAATCGAAAAGAAATGCCATGGATTCCCGGATGTTGTACGCGACTTGAGAGTCCATGGAAGTTACTTTTAGTGGCGTCAGCTCATGTGTGCTAGGTGTTAACGAAACAAAATTGATACACTCCGCAGCAATCCAATGCGCCATGGTATCAATATTTGCTTCAGAAACACCAGAGAGAGTCAAAATCCTCCTCGCAAAGCCTCGTGCAGCGACACGGTCTTCACTCTGGATAGGAGGATCCTCCTCCACCTGTGACAGCTTAAACAAAGGCTCGCTTACTTCGGCCACATCAAGCATAGATGCAAAGGCTTGAAGGGGCTTTGATTCCTCCACAAAGATGCGAGGCTCATCGCCAAATTGAACACTGACTCCCTTGATTTGAACGCTCACACTTATCCCCAGAACATGGTAGCACCAAATGACAATGGTGCTGAACCCGCTGTCAGTATGCAAGTAAAGGTTTCGATGCTCTGGAAAATCCTGAATGGATACCAGATTCATAAATAATGCTTTCAGGATAACAAATGGTAGGCACCGGTTTGGGGCACGTGTGAGGGCATCTTGTTTTGCAGCACTGGAACGACGTCGTTTCTTCGCGTTATGATGCTGGCCATTTTCTATTGCATCGAAAATCTTAGCCTCGGTACTATCAAAGAAGCTAGCCCATGGAAATTGTGCCGTTTGTTGCTGACAGGCTGTAATCACCCCGAGAACTGATACGTAATCAAATTCCTGCGTGGCATCGCCAGAGGTTCTTGAATCGCTAGACACGGTGGTAATTGCTTGGGCCAACGATTGCTGTTCGTGTGAAGAGGCGAGAAGTGACATCTGAATCACCATTGAAAGTAATGCGGGGTTAGGGTTTGTGATTGCTTGTTGAACAGTAGGACCGGCTCCAGCTTCGAGGATCAATCCTTCTGCTTGCAGAACCCTAGAAATGATAGACTGGTGCGATTGGGATACAATATTTCGAAAGTTCTCCTTCATATAACTGTCGATACGATGTCGACCGATGAGGGCTGCGAGTCTCAGTTCTGTTATACCATTTGAACCAGATCTGTTGATATCGTCAAGGACAGCTATTGATCCTAGACGGAGTACTGTTCTTGCCACAGGCCCAATGATGTTGGACAAATCGAATGACAACTGGAAGGAAGCCGGGAATGACATCATGCAAGACTATCTCAAAAGTCACCTATGTGACTTGATAAGTTCGTATGACGAGAGGCTGCCCTGAAATGCTCTCAGCCTATCACATCCAGGTATTGTACACAACTGATGGGAGACTAAAATAGCAAGCCAGAAGAATGACTGACAATATGCTGCCAAACTGTACAGGATTCATTCCTCAAAAACCGATGCCAGCACATGATGATAGCTATCTATGATAGAGCACGCACTGCCACATTCCGCTCAGCCTTGTTGGCGACAAGCGACCATGTAAAAGACCTATCACATCACGACCAGTAATTGCCCGTAGCCTTGTCTGTTACACGTCATTGGTTCCGACAAGAAGATCTGAGTTCGTTTTCTCAAGTGTGGAGAGCTCAGAGCTTTGATACCTAGATAGCATAGGCATCTGTTGATATAACAGATAGGTGTCGATTCGGTATATACAGAACAGAAGATCAAAACGTGACTCAATTTAAACAAGGTCTCTTTCTTTTCAACAGACATTCTATCCATGCGAAGTGGTCCAGTTCCATCAATAGCTGAAAGGATCTTCCCGTCAAGAGTCAATCTGCCTTAAAGCCTCGCCTCACCTAACCTAGGCACACTATCAGCGGACACATACCCCAGCTGTTTCATTTCTGTCAATCTCTTCTCAATTCTTCTCCTCATTCGGCCTCGTTCCTCCGGGTCATTGAGTGATGTGCTAAGTTATTCCCATGTTCTATCGTCTTGAGGCCCAGCCTTTTCATCATCACACGGCCGGTCCAATAAGGATTTGGTATAGAATTTCGAAGACTATGTCATTGGTCAAGACATCGTCAACTAGGAATAAAGAACTGTAAGTAACATGGATCAGATTGGTATAATGCAATATGCGTGATATGTTGGTGGTCACATCATGTTGCATCCAACCACAACTACGCAGTATATACAACCGCTTTCTTTCGAGTATGTTTCTCTCTCAAAATAGAAATTCACATAGACTGCAAGCGCCTGAGCTCTGTTGCCTTAGAAAAGCACCACCGTGCTTCATCCCTAGGGCGGTGGCGCTTCCATGCTCGTTTCCTTTGTTGCTATCATAACTGCCCCATGTTTGATGAAAAGTGCCTCGTCTAGGCCCTGGTGCGTTTCAAGACCACTCCAGGTCGGCTGCTCAAGCCAATGTGCAGTAAGTATCAGGTGTATTTCAGGATCCTCGTCCTGACAGTCAGTGAAACACCAATGAAAAGTATAGTTCGGTCAGAATTCCACGTATGTTTTTCGAAGGTACCATCATATCAAGGGTTTCCTCTGCCAGGCATTCATCCATTGGAAGATTGTTCTGTGAATTGACCCAGTACTATCCAGAAACTGACATTTCTCCGCAAAATTCAAGGATAAGCTCCACACTTTAATCTACTAAGTATACCTATCTCCCCGCCCGGAAATGATCTTATCCGGACCGTTTCTTCATGTTTACCCTCTTTTCGTGGAGATTGTAAAGACTGTTTATGGGGTCACGGAACTTTCAAGGTTCAGGACAAATGGATATGTCAATGGGACGCGCGTCTTTTCGCATTGTAACTATAAATTTGACGTTAGAAGCAATTAATCATCGGTCGAAGGGGAAGCTTTCCAAGGTGTCGATGCGGAGGGCAATATTCCATTTATATTATGGATCTACATATGTCGAGGACGACGATTAGTAGATAAATAGCTCTGTCGAACACTCCAAGGCTGATAAATCTTCTCTCATTCTATTAAGCGCTTTAACACCTCTCTTTGATACTCGTCTCTAGTAAAGGAGTCCCTGACAGGCTTATCCGGACTAATGCGTCAATCAACTTGGTATAAGGCTCTTGCCATGGCCGCATCAGCGGTCGTAGTGCAAGCAGCCTCGAACCAGTCCCTCTCAAGCCTGTGCAGCGTATCATACCTGCAGTCGACCCTGCCTTCAGCCACAGACTTCATTCAGGGAGTGACGCTGGATCCTTCTTCCATCACGGCCAACCTGGTCAGCAACTCGTCCATAGCCTCCAGCAACATGTACCCTGCCGCCGTGATCGACTATTGCAATGTCACCCTCGCGTACTCACACAACGGCCGAGATGACCAAGTCCTCGTTGAATACTGGTTCCCATCCCCTGAAAAATTCCAGAACCGGTATTTGTCCACCGGCGGTGGTGGATACGCTATCAACTCTGGCACTCAATCCCTGCCTGGCGGTGTCATGTACGGTGCTGTATCCGGTCTCACGGACGGGGGGTTCGGAGGCTTCAATGTCCAGGCCGACGCTGCGATGTTGTTGGCAAACGGTACACTGGACTACGAGACTCTGTATATGTTTGCGTACAAGGCTCACTGGGAACTGAGCAAGATTGGCAAACAGTGGACGAAGAACTTTTACGGTTTGAACGACAAAAAGCTGTATTCATACTACCAGGGTTGTTCCGAGGGAGGCCGTGAGGGCTGGAGTCAGATTCAGCGATTTGGCGATGAGTGGGATGGTGCGATTACGGGTGCCCCGGCTTTCCGATGGTCGTTCCAGCAGACGCAGCATCTGTTTTCGAATGTTGTGACTCAGACTTTGGGCTATTATCCTTCTGCTTGTGAACTAGAGAAGATCAACAATGCGACCATTACTGCCTGTGATCCCCTTGACGGCAAGACTGATGGTGTGGTCGCCCGTACTGATCTCTGTGCCCTTCATTTCAACCTTTCCTCGGTTATTGGAGAGCCATACTCCTGTGCAGCCAGCTTTGGCGCTCCAGCCGCAAATGGCACAGTAACAGCTGAAGCTGTTGAGGTTGCTTCAACGATTCTCGGTGGTTTGAAGGACTCCAAGGGTCGTCAGGTTTACCTATCTTACCAACGCTCTGCCACGTATGCCGATGCTACGACTCAGTATAACTCGGCAACCGGAGAATACGAACTGTCAATTGACCAACTGGGCGGGGAATTTATTTCCCTCCTTTTGGATTACAATGGTACTACGCTCGCAAATCTGGACGGAGTCACCTATGATACTCTGAAAAGATGGATGATTCGGGGCATGCAGGAATACCAATCCACGCTGCAGACCAACTGGCCCGATCTTACTCCATTCCAGCAAGCTGGCGGAAAAGTCATTCATTACCACGGCGAATCCGACAACAGTATCCCCACCGCATCCTCAGTCCGTTACTGGGAATCAGTTCGGAGTATTATGTATCCCGATCTATCCTACCTAGAAGGCGCCGATGCACTCAACGACTGGTACCGACTTTTCCTTGTGCCCGGCGCTGCTCATTGTTCTCCTGATCCAAATCAGTCTAATGGAGCTTTCCCACAGACAAACTTGCAAGTACTCATCAACTGGGTTGAGAAGGGGGTTACGCCTACGACGTTGAACGCCACCGTCTTGCAGGGTAGTAATAAGGGCAAGAATGAGCAGATTTGTGCTTGGCCTTTGCGGCCTCTTTGGGCTAAGAATGGCACGATGAGTTGTGTTTATGATCAGACTTCGCTCAAGACGTGGCATTACGATTTTGACGCTGTCCCTATGCCGGTGTACTAAAATACAGAGATGTATTTTTACGGCCTCCGGGGTTCGTATCTACTTTTAGAAATCTTTTATCTTCGTGGAATATTGTAATTCAACTTGAAACGGAAGCTGAATTGTGTATTGAAAAGCATCACTCCTTCAAACAAACATTCTCTTTGCCAACATTTTCCATGTAATCGTACAAAAAGCACTTTTCCGTCATGATATCGTACAGTACAACATTGCAAAGTTCCTGTCTTTCTTGTTTCACAGGTACAAACCTGACTAAGCCCAAAAGCGGTGCCTTCAGTGATATGGGAAAATCCAGCAACCAACATCTTCTGACCATTTCAACGAAGGACTTTTCAGTACGCGTCGTATCGCTCATTGCTGCGGCGGAAATAGATTCTTCCGCTAACACTAGATTGCCCGGATCGCGGGCCACGTGGGGGCTGAAAACTTGCGTTCGAGATGGGAGTAACTGGTGCAATGACACAGTTGCTGAAATCCCTTTGATTTGCTATCTCCTCATTTGATTTTCATCCACTTCAAAGATCCTCAAACTAACCTTGCTGACCCTTCCTTTGCGCGAAAACAAAATTCAACCCGAGGCTCCAATTCTCGGTATAGAGACATTTCCTCTACCGCAGCTCGAAACGAAGCCACACTGTCGACATTGATTCTCACTCTAGGATTTTCCAGATCGTAGTAAAAAAATTTGGTGTCTGTTCCTGTCAAAGTTGCTTGGTTTGGCAAGGTGACGTGTTGCGTTGCCATATCGGAGGGTCTTGATATCGATTCGGCCGTCGTCTGGCTTTGCGTTTGTGAGGAGGGTAACCATGATTCCAGTGCGGCTATCCTTGTTGTCTTCTTCCATGAAGTATATTTTCGTGGTTAGTGGTAGAGCCTTCATTCGTTGATCTGTTCTTGCTCGTTTGGGGATTGATGCTGGCGAAGGAATGATCTCAAGATCTTGGTCTGAAGCATCATCATCTCTCTCACGCTTTTTTGGCAAAGTGACAGTCTCATCGGGAGCTTCCTCTTGCTCAGGTTCCATGCTTGCAACATGAGAACAAACACTTCTCATCATGAGATTGACTTCACCCGTTGAGAGATTGAGGGGCGAGACTTGTTCCGAAGGGTAATCTGGTTGGTTTCGCCATTGTTGGAGTCTTTTGTGGGATGGGAGGCTTGAAGCTCGACTCTCCAGCCTTGGTCCAATGAACTCCACCATTGCATTCCAGGCGTTGATAAAATTATCCCACTTTCGATCACAAGAAGCATTGTTCTTTGGAAAGGCTTGCAAGTCTTGTTCGTGGTTCTGCTCGGTTGTGGTCTGGGTTGGGTGATGGACGATCTGAAGATTGTTATTTGAAGTATCCACATTTATTTCTGGAGTTATTGGCAGACTGTTGGTGCCATATTGGTTTGGCTCCAACTCAATGCTCATGATACGGTAGCAAACGCTTCTCATTAACGTATTGATTTCATTTGTTGAGAGATTAAGGCTTGACACTTGCTTTGAAGGGAACCCTGATTTGCAGCGCCATTTCCTGAGTATCCTGTTGGAGTTCTTGCCTTGAAGATATTGAAAGCGGTGTTGCAGTATCGGTTGGAGAGAGTCATACAATGCGTTCCAGGCGTTCAGAAGATCAACCCAATTGCGGTTCTGAGCACTAGCCAATTTCAACAAGCATGTATGTTTTGAAGGTACAATAATCTCCTTCATGGTCGACCCAAGATTGCTCCAAATCGTTTAGTTTCCGGTAACAGGGTTAGCATGCAAAGTTGGAGAAGGACAGGGAAATCTTCAGCGCCTGCAATGAATGAACAGTTGGAGAGGTGGTGAGGAGAGTATGAGCAGACGCGTCCTGGCGCGCTGAGGGGTTGGACGCCCGACGACGTGTTGAGCGCGAATTATTTCGTTTGCTTTCATGTGATTGTATTTCGAGAAGCTTTGAGTAGGTCCATGTTTCGAGTGTATAGCGTCTATCTTCTGTTCGTGAGAAGCAATTGATTAATAGGCCCTAATTCTCTTTTTTTTGGGGACCAACTGTACCTTCCGCTAAAAGTGAAGGATAAAATCTTGTAGTATCTTTATAGAACCACTCTGATTTTAAAACAAGAACAGAGATGAATCAAACAAACAAACCTCTCAAAGTCATGGTCGTTTGATGGAGGGTGATCAGCCCTAGCCCTAGCCCTAATCGCACTGGCGTATGTTATCAGTGAAGAGATACTTTTCCTCTCAACAACTTTCAATTTCATATCAACAAACACGAAGTGAACAAGGGCACTCGACTCTTGCTTCTCTGGCTGACACTTTACAGCATCCATTTCATATTGAGTAATCTGAAGCCTTTTGGACTGCCATCAAACACGAATGTCTCTTAGGGTTAGCAATGGCGGTATGACATCATATCAACCTGTCCGATAACATCAACATCATCTCCTACGATAAACAAACATCCATGCTTGGACATCATACAATCATATGCCTGTCTCCTGACATGAGCCATTTCGCCAGATCCTTGCAAGAAGCTACAGGGATGCCGAGAGTTTATACGAATACTCAAGGAAACGTTGGGTTTATGCATGCATTGCTACGTAATGTACCTGGTTTATGCTTCCCCACCGATTACTAACAAGCACATCCCTTCCTTCAGCTGTAACCTCTACTCACGTCAGTTACCTCAATTCCTCCTACAACCGATCAGTCAAGTCAAGCATTGGCATAAGAAACACAAGGATATCAAAATGGCAGCACCACCAAAATCACCCACATTCACAGAGTTCATCGCCTTCCGCCTGAAGCCATCCGTGAAACCCGAAGAAGGCGAGAGTAACCGCGAAGGTGAGCAGTTACTCGACTTTTTCCGGGAGACGATGCTGCAAAGCGGGCATTTGGGGTCTGCTTGGGGACGGACGTTGGAGGATGAGAATGTTGTTATTTGGGTTATCGGTAATCCCCTTCCCTTCTTCCTTCTATCCCGGCTCTCGATATATGGGTGCGAGGAAGGCATATAGTGCTGATATATGACTATGTAGAATGGTCTGATTCAAGCAACTCCACCCCCCTCTCACGCCTCGACCCCTTCATCGACTACACCAACAGCGACGACCCAACAACCCTGCTCACATTCTACTCCACCCTCTCCCCCTCCATCTCCGAATCAGACACTCTAACCACCAACCCCATTACGGAGCTAGTCACCTTCGCCGTTCCTAGCGACATCTCCCCCGACAATCACAAACGATTCAACAACGACCAGTTGGCCTTTCGGGACGCATTACTCAACAAAGCAACGCCCGAAAGCGCGAGACCCATAACCTGGGCGAGAGGACAGATTGAGAGG
Source organism: Talaromyces verruculosus (assembly GCA_001305275.1). Taxonomy (NCBI): domain Eukaryota; kingdom Fungi; phylum Ascomycota; class Eurotiomycetes; order Eurotiales; family Trichocomaceae; genus Talaromyces; species Talaromyces verruculosus. Next base: position 178,763 of record LHCL01000012.1, read on the forward strand.
CCGGCGGAGTTTGAGCATCAGGACAGTCCGTCGGGGAAGGCGTTGGTGTATTTAAATGTTGTCGGGTGGAAGAGTAGGGAGCAGCATACGCAGGCTAGAGATACGAAGGCGTTTGCGGAGACGATTGAGCCGCTCAGGAAACATGTGCTAATGCCGGTGAAGGGGTTGGATATGAAGCACGTCAAGTTTCAGAAGATCGGTTTTTAGCCTCGATCTGTAGGAGATACTGCATACGAGAAAGCCGACAAAGAATGATAGGAAAAGATGTTCAGAACCAAATGAAATCAAATACCGAAGAGACCGCCTCCATTTTAAATTACATAGCTAAATAGAGTTGGCAAGCAAAGGAGAAGTCGAAACAAGAGCTTTTGAGTTTGCACCCGACGACAACCCGCTGTGATATAAATGAAAACAAAGGAAATAAGACGTAAACTAGATACGATGCTTTTCACTTTCTGTAATGGTCGTTAGCAATGATCTTTAAAAAGAGGACAAGAAGGGGACATACCCAATCGTGCGTACAGCATATACAACGCCATCTGGTTGCACTCTTGCGTACCGGTGATCGTGACCAAACGCTCATTGCTGTTTTCTTGAGGCTCGTTGATCTTGATCACACTGCCACTGAGGTGTCGGATCTCGTTGATCTTGGTACCACCCTTACCAATGATGGCGCCAACCATGTCGTTTGGAATGTAGATTTGCTGGGTGATGGGTTGGCTGGAAACAACCCCGGCAAGAGGCTGAGCTCCCGCGCCGCCGTGAGGTTGGGCATGAGGAGCTCCGTACGGGGCAGGCTGATGCGGGCCAGCACCGGCATATGGAGCACGAGCCGCACCACCGCCATAATGCAAAGGAGGCTGTGTAACTGGAGCTTGAGCAGCGGGACCGCCATGGGGATACGGAGCACCGTAGGGACCGGGGCCGGGTCGGTTGTTTTGTGGGTAGTGGCGTCTGGCTGCGTCGGGATGACCGTATTGTCCGCCAGCAGGCTGAGGGACATAAGGTACAACTTGCATACCACCGGGCACGACACCAGCAGGGCCGCCGCTACGAGTGGCGTAGGCAGATGCAGCAGGTCCACCGAACCGCTCGGTCAATTGCTCTACAAGAGTCACAGCAACATAGTACGTCGCAATGTGCACGGCATCAGCGACACCCAACACAACAAGAGACCGTTCAGTGGATAGAGGAAGGCAGGCGTCAGAAGCATTCAAGCGCGCACCGGATGCTTCCTGGATTTCGCGAATACGAACACCACCTTTGCCGATGATTGAGCCAATGAGGATATGGGGGATGAGGAGACGGAGGGGATACGTCTTGGACTGGGCGGTGGAGGGAGCCTCAAGAGGTTCATTGTTAAGGGTTCGAATAATTAGACCAAAGGCCTACCTCAAGTTAGTACATGACTTTCACATCCAAAAAGGGAGGTACATACCTTTGCAACAGCATCCTGGGGGCCGCTAACAGTTAAGATTCTCTCAACAGCGCCTCGTGAGTAGTCGCTCACGGTGCACTTGGCACCAGAAAGACGACGGATTTGGGAGACATTTTCCCCACCTTTTCCAATACACGTAGCAGCTTCCTGGCTCGAAATGACGGCGCGAATATGGATCCATGAGCTCTCGTCTTGCGGAGTCTGATGCTGGGGTGGCTGCGACGTTGCGCGATCGGCATGCGACGCGGTAGACTGGATGGGTTGGGTGTCGATCGCAGAGCTTGCATCTTTGCCATTCACTACAGAGTCACCATTGGTAGCAGTGGCGTCCTTGGCGTCGGCCTCGGACTGTTTGTGATCCTCACTGCGGACGACTTTGTCCAGAGCTGGGCGTTTGGCTTCGGGTTGATCGTTGGGACCAGATGGCGACGAGGGATCCTCCAGGGGTCGCTTGGTAGATGGAAGGGTCGACGGAGAGGCAGACATTTTTGGTTCGGTCGCGTCGTGTTCGTAGTTCTTTTTACTTAGAAGGTCAAGCGAATTCAAGCAGTGAATATCTGTTTATTCCAGTTTTCTTTTATTCAATGGATCGGTTATATACACCAGGTGTCCCCAAGGAAAACTTGCTGGTGCTGGTGCTGGTGATGGAAGCTCGGAGTGCAGGGAAGTCTGATGTTGGTGAAGAATAATCTCAGGCGATGGTCGGAAGGGGAATATGGATGGACTTGGCTGGTATAGTGCTGGAGACGAGAGGACTGAAATGATGCTGGTGCAGTGAAGGAGGTCACGGAGATGGAGAGGACTAGCATATGACTGAGACGAACGGATGCAAGTGATCAAGCAGACGAGATAGGATAGATGAAAAAGAGGAGAAAAAGACACGGGACCCGTTCCTCCAGATGCGACAGGGGATGAAAGAGTCGTTGATGAGTCTCTTGGAAGAAAGCGAGCAAAACACGAGATTGTCCCAGCACGGGGAAGGGAAAGGGGAAGAAGCAAGTTGGCGACGTGTTGCGGCACGTGACTTGCTTCCTCAGGCAGAAACAGTATGCTGTCTTTTCCCTCTCACCGCCAATTAATCCATGTCCCAACATGCGACATGCATTCTGAAATGCGATCTATCATGGGGCCATTTCCTAACTCCCTTGAACCTGGCTACAGACTAAAATCAAACAATGTGTTGTGATATGACCTGTATCTTCCTGGGCCATACTGAAGTATAGGCTTCTGAACCAATCAGACACACGGATTCTCTCTGAGGGGCAAATTCGGGCGATCCACTATTGGCCTATTATTTGCGGGGATTGTAGATTCTCTTTTTATATTTGGCAATTTGCTGGACAAAAGAAAAAGAAGGATATTCATGGTCCTTGTTTGATTGGGCTAAAGCGCAATTTCTGATCCTCATCCAGGCATTGTATAGACTTTTACTAAAGAAGAGACAAAAATGGCCAAAAAAGACAAAAAGAAATCCGCAGAGAAAAAAGAACGCAACGCCGCCAAACAACTAAAAAAAGCCGACAAAAAAGAGAAAAAGAACAAAACGAAAGGCCGAGGAGGAGATGTCGACAGTGACGCCGAAGATGTTGACTTGGATGCCGTCCTAGCAGCCTATGCAGAAGAGCAGGCAAAGTTTCTCAAAGTCACAGAGATCCCCTCATCTCCACCAACTCCGCGCTCGTCATCGACTATTGTCGCCTCGCCAGCTAACCGGAATGAGTTACTGGTGTTTGGCGGTGAGTACTTTGATGGTACCCTGGCCACGTTTTTCAATAATCTCTATGTCTATTTGATTGATCGTCGGGAGTGGAGGGAGGTTACTAGTCCCAACAGTCCGTTGCCGAGGAGTGGACATGCGTGGTGTCGAGGTGGGAATGCAGGTGGTGTGTATCTGTTTGGTGGTGAATTCTCGTCTCCGAAGCAGGGCACGTTCTATCATTACAATGATTTTTGGCATCTGGATCCGGCGACGAGGGAATGGAGTCGTCTTGAGCCCAAGGGGAAGGGACCGCCGGCTCGAAGTGGTCATCGAATGACATATTTCAAGGTTTGCAATTTCCTCTGACTATAGAAGATATGACTCAATACTCACATGGATACAGAACTATATCATCCTGTTTGGTGGCTTCCAAGACACCTCTCAACAAACAAAATACCTCCAAGACCTCTGGATCTATGACTGCACCAAATTCGTATGGTTCAACCCAGTTCTCCCACCCGCATCCGGCAAACCAGATGCGAGATCTTCATTCACATTCCTACCTCATGAGTCTGGCGCCGTTCTGTATGGCGGCTACTCACGTGTCAAAGCATCAACCGGCGCCAGCGGCGGCGGGAAACAAGGCAAAGGTGGTGGTGGGGGTGGAGGTCCGCAACGAGCCACCTTAAAACCAATGGTCCATCAAGACACCTGGTTCCTACGTATCACTCCCCCAGCAGCAGATGCTCCTTCCTCGGCGGGACCAACAGTCCGCTGGGAACGACGCAAAAAGCCCGCTAATGCACCCAACCCAGCACGCGCCGGCGTCACGATGGCTCACCACAAGGGTCGCGGAATCATGTTTGGCGGCGTCCACGACGTGGAAATGAGTGAAGAAGGTATCGACAGTGAATTCTTCGATACCATGTTTGCATGGAATCTGGAACGGAATCGATTCTTCCCGCTTACGTTACGTCGACCAAAAGCGCAGGGGAAGAAGCAGCAACAACAGGCCACGAAAGCGAGAGATAGGAGTAAAGCGGATGAAGAGGAGTTGTTACGCAATCTTGCAGCCTTGGAAGCAAAGCGTGGGATTCGTGCTGCGAGTGCTGATGAGGATGATATGGATATCGACAGTCCTGCTAACACGGAAGAAGTTGAGGCCGTTAAGCCGGCGGTCGTCAAGTTTGAGATGCCGCATCCTCGGTTTAATGCTCAGTTGACTGTTCAGGATGACACGCTGTTTGTGTTTGGAGGCACATTCGAGAGAGGCGATCAAGAATTTATCTTTAATGATATGTATTCCATCGATCTGGTAAAACTAGATGGCGTGAAGGAAATCTTCTACAACGAACCTGCAAACTGGAATACGCAGCTAGAAGCAAGCGACGATGAAGACGAGGACGAGGATGAGGATGAAGACATGGACGACGACGAAGAAGAGAATGAAGCCGAAGAGGGCATGTCAGTCGACACCCCCTCCGAAGCACCCACCGAAATCACAGTCCCCTCAGTCACACGAGAAATGCAAAACCTCGAAGTTGAAGAGACGGAAGGCGAGCCAGAAACAAAAGATGACAGACCACAACCACGACCATTTGAAACTCTCCGAGACTTCTTTGCGCGCACGACTACTGAATGGCAGAATTATCTGCTTGAAAAGTTGAAGCGAAGGGGAGATCCGGCAGAGAAGACGGTCAAGGAGTTGAGGAAAGAGGCGTTTGATCTTGCGGAGGAGAAGTGGTGGGATAGTCGGGAGGAGATTATGGCGCTTGAGGATGAGCAGGAGGCTGCTGGTATTGGGGAGGTTGTCAGTATGATGGATAGGACAGATACGAGTGGAGGGGCTGGACGGCGCAGGTAGTCATGTACTCTCTGCAAGGTCATATACAAGAGTTTTACATATATGTGAATAAAAGTGAATGCATCTTTGGAGTTATAATGAGAATTTAGTTGTGATTATATATGCATCTACCACGCTATGGCATTAGAATTCTTATATCTAGGTATCTAGTTACCATTTGAAGCAACCTTTTCCAGCACATCCGTCACCAGCGCAAAATCCCTCAACACATCCGCCCTCCAATTCGAAATCGCAATCCGACACGCCGGCTTCCCTTCCCAAGACGTACCCGAAACATACATCTTCGAGGTAGCGTTGATCCTCTTGGTCAATTGCTGGTTCAACTGCTCGTCATTTGCGCGGAACAGCACAATCATGAATGTTTGAGCGCAGAGGTCGTCCTCGCTTGCAGCTAGTGGGAGAGGCGTGTATGCAGGGTGATCGTATAACCAGCCTGCAATCATACGCGCGAGACGGATCTGTGTCTCGATGATGGTTTTGAAGCCGTTCTTTCCGTATGCCATTAACGAAGCATAGACAGGCAATGCTCGTAAACGCCGCGAGTTTTCGAGACCAATGTTCAACGGTGACGGGACCTGGGAACCACCGCTAGCCGCTGAATTGAGATATACCGCATTCGCGTTGCGGAAGACATCTTCAGACAGTGCACTTGACGAGTAGCGGCATAGGAATATGCCGCAGTCATATGGCACATTAAGGAATTTGTGGGCATCTCCCGTTATTGAGTCTGCAAGTTCGACGCCTTCACATCCTCGGGTGATGGATGCGTATTCCTCTTCTGATGCATCCAGGATACGACCAAAGATACCAAACGCACCGTCAACGTGAATCCATGCATCGTACTTGTCGCACAATCGCCGTAGTTCGCGCATCTGCTTGCCACCGTTTGTCGCGAAATGGCCGGTGTTGACTTCTCCGCAGGAAATGCACACAATACTTGCTTTGTCTGGTCTTGAGAGTTCCTTTTCCAATAACTTCATGTCAATTTCAAGATGGTTGTTGGGAGAAGTGCAGATATTCTTCATGTTGGAACGGCCTATCCCTAGGATTCCTGCCGCTTTGCCGACTGAGGAATGAGGCATTGTAGAGAGGACTTGGATTCCTGTAAGGCCCGCAGCTTGCATGACTTCAAAGAGTCCATGTTCTCCCACACTAGAGATTGAACTGCCACGTCGTTCGGCTGCTTTCCGCACTACATATTCCCTTCCACAAGCCAACCCTAATATATTACTTCCAGTCGCCCCAGTAGTGAAGGTTCCATTATGCCAGGCCCGTCGATTGAGTTTCAGCAAGTCGACTAAAAGGCCCAATGCCTTGAACTCGACGTCCGTAGCAACGGAATGTTCCTCCATGTGAACCTGGACATTCTGGTCGTATACCGAAACGACATTGTCAGCCAACAGGGCAGCTGGAGTGACGCCACCAACCACAAAGCCATAGTAATTCGGGCTCAGGCTGCTCGCATTGAATGCCGGTACAATGTCATGTAGTAAATGGTCTTTCGTCCTTTCCAAACCATGTCCTCGATCAGGAAGGTCATCGAGGAGAGTCATGCGGGCCTTTGATAATGCATCTGAAGTCGGTAGAACCGCAAGGTTCGGCGTCTGTAGGACGAGGTCCCATAAGGATTGGCTGAAACCATATAGTTCTTTGAACGGCATCTCATTATCTTTCCCATTCACATACATGGGATTGACGGGCTGCGGGGTATCGGTACTAGATGAGGGAACCGTTTCGCAGTAAGCAACATTGAAGATGAAACGGAACAAATATATCGGAGAAGAATATCAAATACTTACGAATGAGGTACCGCATGACCAAAAGGAGCAACAGACTCCTGCTGCTCGCTTCGTCCCATCTTCTCCATGTTTTTTGGAGTCAGTTGGAGTCAAGAATAAAGTTGGATATAACTGGCCACTTGACCCATCTATTTATACCTCGAATTGGCAAATGAGTGCGAGCAGAGTCATACTCAGGACCCAGAAAGCAAAGTACACAATATAGATCTCCAATTCTTGCCACTACTAATCATGTCTGCTACCCAGGTCCTCCCGTCAGAGTGCCGCGGGGACAGAAAGGATGTTGGTTTGCTCCTCACGCCGACCCGCCGTGGCTTCCATAAAATGGGACGTGACTCACCCCACACCACAGACAAGCCTTATCAACGCATTATTTCTCCAACAATCTCCAAAACATCCTCGCTGCCTAGGTATACCGGAATTATTGGCTAATTCGCAAGGTCATTGACATCATCTCGTGTATATTCTATATACTTGCCTTCTCAGCACAGTCATGAATCCCGCCGGAGCAAAGCTAATCGACAGGCGGCTCCATACTGTCCCTGGTATGTACATAAAGCCATGTGGATACGACGCTCGTGGATGATTGCTAATCCATTTATGTATTCTTCGCAGGCAAACTTCGAGTGGCTGAGCTGTTCTTCGATGTCCCCGTAAACTACAGCAAGCCAAACGAAGGGCGCATCCGCCTCTTCGCTCGAAGTGTCCGTCGCCCTGCAACATTTCCGGACACCGAGCAGAACGAAAAGCCTCTTCCGTGGTTTGTTTATTTGCAAGGCGGTCCGGGGTTTGGATGTCGATCCCCTCAGGAAATGGGATTTGTCCCTTTCGTTCTCGACAAGGGGTATCAGGTACGTAACTACTACTTAATATGAGTCAATTTCATCTTTTCGGTCACCGTGTTGATAAACTTCCAGATTCTCCTCCTCGACCAACGTGGGACTGGCCTGAGCTCCACTATCACCTCGCAAACTCTTGCCCGCCAAGGTAGCGCAATGAAACAGGCCGAGTATCTGAAACATTTCCGCGCAGACAATATTGTGCGGGATTGCGAGGCTATACGTAAATGTTTGACCGCTACTTATCCGGAAGAGTACCAGAAATGGAGTGTGTTAGGGCAGAGTTTTGGTGGATTCTGTGCTACCACCTATTTGTCGAAATTGTGAGTGCTCGTTGCGTTTCTGTCTGGATATCACTATATTTTAAACATAATATTAATTTTATATAGCCCTGAAGGTTTGCGGGAAGTCTTCTTGACTGGTGGATTGCCTCCGCTGATCAACGGACCTGATCCGCTTTATAAAAAGACGTATCGTGAGTAGCCGTTGAACATAACATGACCACACGAAACTGACCCTATCATAGAAAAGGTGGTAGAACGGAATGAAGCGTACTATAATAAGTTCCCCGAAGATGCAGAGCGTGTCAAGAGGATCATTCAATATCTGCAGCAGAACAAGCCCCGTCTCGGAGCGGGCGTGCTCACAGCAGAAAGATTCCAGCAGATTGGAATAACTTTTGGGGTTCATGGTGAGCTTCATCTAGTCCATTCATGTACTTGGGTCTTGCTAACGAATGGCAGGTGGTCTGGATAGCATTCATGGTATGAACATTACTTAAGGTGTTCGAACATCCTATTTACTTCTGAATTTTAGATATCGTTCTACGAATGACCCTTGAACTCGACCAGTTTGGCTTCTTGACCAGACCGACGCTCTCACTACTTGAGAGCTATGGAGAATATGACAACGCAGTCATATACGCTATTATGCATGAGGTTATATATTGTCAGGGGTATGTCCTCATTCATATCATCTTACTGGTTTGATGCTCACCCACGGTCCAATCTCTAGGGAAGCTTCTCGCTGGTCCGCAGACAGAATGCGTGCTCAAAACCCCCGGTTCCGAGTTGAAGGCAACACAGAGCCTGAGATCTATTTTACCGGTGAAATGGTCAGTTGTATATTTCCACAAACACAAAGTAAGCAAGATGCTTACACACCCACAGATATATAAAGACATGTTCGACTCCTACGACGAGCTAAGCGAACTCAAAGAAGTCGCAGACATCCTCGCAACTACAGACGACTGGCCTGAACTTTACGACGAAGCGCAACTGGCCAAAAATGAGGTGCCAGTGTATGCAGCTACTTACGTAGATGACATGTACGTCGACTACGACTTTGCGACTGAGACAGCCAAGAAAATCAAGGGTGCAAAGCAGGTTATCACGAATACCATGTATCACAGCGCGTTGCGTGACAGGGGTGATGAGGTTATGCATCAACTGTTTCACTTGAAGGAGGACACCATTGATTAGATAGCGTTCACTGCATGTCGTTAAGAGACAATATATCATATCTAGCTAGCTATTCAAGGAATATCAGAGCTATTTAATGAGGACCCGTTCAATAGAAGAAAATTCAATCCTCAAACGAGCGTCCAAAATCAATCAAGCGAATCTTTCGTGCATCCCGCGGATGAAGTTGCGCCACTTTAGCTCGGACCAGAAATCTGGAAGCCGCGGACTCGCGTGGCAATTCCACATAAGATGTCCCTGATTCTAGTAAAGAGTTTATCAATTCATGCATTGCTACCGCTGCGGCTTCCCTTTTATTCCTTGGAGCGGCATTAGATGCATCGTCATCTCCTCCTCGCTGCCGTCGAAGGAGGTTGTCTATCCGTTGCTGTCTTGGATCATCGTCATCCCCGTCTTGTGCTGTCATCGATTTCGACTTCTTCGGTTTCCCATGAGCTGTATACCTAGCTTCCAACGTGGAATCGGACACTTCCATAATATCGCCAACGACAGGGCCACCCAGGTCTTCCGCAGCCAGTTGCGGCGCTAGATGGTTGTCTATAAACTGATCTAGATCCTTCCTCAGCTTTGAGGATAAAATCTTCAATGCGTGCGTCTTTTTGCGCTCTGCATTGACGAATTCATCCGCTAGTTCGGAGGGACTCTTGGTTGCGTTTTCGGACTCTTCTCTTTTGATGTGTTGGATGCGTGCTCTGAGACCGTCGTGGATGCGTCTGGCGTCTTCAAGATCATCTTGCTCATCCTTGAGCTGCTGTCGGCTTGATGGCAGAGATTTTCGGAGACTAGCGATCGAAGCTTTATTCTCTTGGATTACGCGAGATGTTTCCCGCAGAGCGATCAGGCATGGTAATGGTGAGTTTGGTGAAGGTAGATCTGGATCGGCTTGTAGTAGAGAGTCGTATGCCTTCTTGACTCGTCGGACCTGCGCCAATCTTTGTGCTGGCTCTGTTCCCTGGCCGGAGATTTCCAGTCCTTGCTTAGAGGCACGCAACTTTATCAACATTAGCAATTATTTAGTTGACCAATTAGAGGTTATGTGACTTACCTTTCGAAGTGCATCTTCGTGTCGCTTGACATGATCCTGTAAAGACCGAATTGTGTCGTCCAGTCTCCGGTTGTAGTGCTGAATCGCGTCTAGACTCAGAGGATTCTCTCCATACTGTTTCTCGAGATTGCGTCCCCTGTCGGCAAAGGCACGGATTTTGTCCACTTTTTCTTGGTCGACGGCCATTCTCAAATTTTGCAGATAGTCTAATTCGAAAGAACCGCTGTTTCTTATATCAATTTCAAGCCTTCCTTGCTTTATGATGCAGCTGGAGACTTTAATTGATTGTTTTCCGCTTTGGTGTTTCTGATCGCCAGACATCACGTGAGCACGCGGATCGACTAACCACCACGCGTTAGGCCGAGTGTCCCGCGTCTCGGTGTTCCAATGGCAGGAACGATGGGCCTGCGGCGCTCATACAATCATCATTCGTCCTCGACCTGTCTATCAATCAGAACTTCTTATTAATGATACACATCTTCTACTGGTAGACGAGGGTACAATTTGCACTGATATTCGAAGCGATGAGTCGCCCCTATGACCAAAAATAATCTCAAGCAGCACCTTCGTTGGCTTGTCGACCGTGGGCAACCAGACTTTGCCGCCTTGGACGTGTTGTTGACGCGATCTGATATTGATACCGTGAATGTCCAGGTACCAGCACAACCAGCTTCAGACGCGCCCCGGCCAGTGCATACGGCACAATTGGCGATTACTACGAACGAAAATACCACGCCGATATTGGAGAAAAATGAAGATGTGGAATTGAAAGTTGATGGTGATGGAGACAGTGTTTTGCAGGACGCGAATATGGCACGATTGAATCTCATTCCCTCGTCGGCATCGAAGCCGCGCATGCTTAGCATTGCAGCCGGCAATAGAAGTGACGATGCAAGACCATCGACGCCGGGATCCGATGCCCGTAAGAATTATATGTCGGATAATTCAAGAATCGGAGATACCACATTTCGCTCCGCTCCAGGTACCTATTGTTCTGATTGGATGAAGCGGATCTTTTGCTAATGATTGATAACAGCTACCATAATATCGAGTCCCAGTCCCAGGAAACGAAACGCGCCGTCGACGAAATTAGGGCCTATACTTTCTTCGGATTACAAGTCCCAGTTCGACGATATCGAGTCTATTGACCTGACCGGCGATGTTGAACCATCTACTTCCTCCGGGACTGTGGAAGCTTTCGGCGATTCACAAACATTATGGCGAGAAGATTATGCTACGCGACCGGAGCCTATATCCCTACAAGGCAAGAAGAGAAAGAGTGATGAATATCAGTCGGATCTGAGATCGCCCAGAAGGAATCCTCCTCGCTCAAAAACATCCCGTACGCCGGACGAGGACGACGTGTTGGTTGATGATATCACGCCAACAATTACATCAGATCCGCCTAGTTATGATATCTCGTCTTCACAGGAATTGGCCCGTCAGTCACCTGTTCGATCAGCTGTTTCGAAGAAACCAACCACCACCACCAATGCGAGCAGTAAATCGAGAAGTAAAAGAAACACCCAAGATGAGGATGTTGATCGTTTGTTTTCCTGGGACTCCGACGAAGATGCTTTTGAACCTCTGCCCAATAAGAAGATTCGTCCAATTCATGAAAGGTTGGACCAGAGGGACAGCGCTCGAATGACGGAGCGCTCGAACATGGAGAACACGCCAGAGGAAGATTTGGCTCCGGCCCAGCCGAAGCCGGCTTCACTTAGGAAGGCCTCACCCAAGAAGGCTTCGCCCAAAAAGAGACAAGCTATTGTTGAGACTGTAGCTTCTCCGCCCTTATCTCAAACCCTTCAAAACCCCAAAGTGGAGCAATTTACATCTCTTCATCCCGCAGTGGTGGACGCAGCAATCGAAAAATTGAACAAAGACTTGGTCGCGAACGCAAATATTGTGGTGCAACATGCCATTGAAGGGGAACTCCCGCCCCCAGAGCTTGTAGCCGAAGGAAAGGCTGCTCGAACGAAAGTCGAAGCGTTGGGGAAATTGAAAACGGAAAGAGTTCTTTACGATGAAAAGAAATTGAGGAAGCAACAACTCAAAGATATGATGGTGAAAGCAGTTGCCGACGGCGGTGATTTGACCGGTCTAGCAGCAGAGATCAAAGAGACCCAAGATATCGCGAAGGAGCTTCAAGCGATCGAAGCTCAGTTGGGCGATCTATTGTCAGTGATCGATATGGATCTTTCTGCTTTTCTTCCGCCTCCTCAATTCGCCAACCCTGGAAACGCAGTACTCCCTGCCACGCCCCAGACGCTTGTACGGCCTCTTGCGCAATCCGTCCCTCAGAGATTTCAGACCGATACTCCGCCAATTTTACCCTCGAATGGCAGTACTACAAGTTTAAATACAACCTACCGCAGAGACGTGTCTAACTTTCAGGAAGGCAATTCCTATTCCACCGGGATGCGGTCCAATTCTGCCGGCGCTTTTATCACCTCGGACGATTTCGACTTTGATGAGGAGGACTTTCTCGAAGCAGACAACGTCGTGTCGACCGCACACTATGAACCTCCAGCAACATATTCTGACAATCGTAGGGTCTTTGGTGAGACTTCAGGAAATGTCAGTCGTCAGCCGCCTTCGCAACCGACCCAGAAGCCTACAGATTCCAACTCCATGCTATCACATCCTTGGTCGAAAGACGTAAAGACGGTACTGAGAGATCGCTTTCATCTGAAAGGCTTCCGGCCTCATCAGTTAGAGGCAATCAATGCGACACTTGGCGGGAAAGATACATTTGTGTTAATGCCCACGGGAGGCGGCAAGTCGCTTTGCTATCAATTGCCATCTGTAATACACAGCGGCAAAACAAAAGGAGTTACCATCGTCGTGTCGCCTCTACTCAGTCTGATGGAAGATCAGGTTGACCACCTTCAAAAATTAGGGATCAAAGCATACTTCATCAACGGAGATGTAAGCGCTGACCACAAACGATGGGTGATGTCCACTCTTGCAAGTCCCTATGCAGACCGAGAGATCGAATTGCTCTATGTCACACCTGAGATGATCAACAAAAACGTGACCTTGTGTGATATTCTCAAAACACTTCATGACAACAGAAAATTTGCGCGTCTAGTCATAGACGAGGCTCATTGTGTCAGTCAATGGGGACATGATTTCCGGCCAGACTACAAAGAACTCGGGGCCTTTCGTTCGAAGTTTTCCGGGCTCCCTGTGATGGCGTTGACTGCCACGGCGACTGAAAATGTCAAAGTCGACGTTATAAACAATTTGAGAATGAAGGAGTGCGAGGTTTTGAGTCAGAGCTTCAACAGGCCCAATCTCACGTATGACGTTCTGCCCAAGAAAGGTTCTGCTCCAGACATAATTTCACAGATAGCAGACATCATTGAAACTTCTTATCGGAGAAAAGCCGGCATTGTCTACTGTCTGTCTCGAAAAGATTGCGAAAAGGTCGCCCAGGAGCTTTCCCAAGGGTATGGTATCAAAGCGACACATTACCATGCGGGCATGCCTTCCGAAGAACGGACTTCAGTCCAGCGTGACTGGCAGGCCGGTAGATATGATGTGATTGTCGCAACCATTGCTTTTGGTATGGGAATTGACAAGCCAGATGTCCGATTTGTTATTCATCATACGATACCCAAGAGTCTAGAAGGTTACTACCAAGAAACCGGCCGTGCTGGGCGAGACGGAAAGCGTTCTGGCTGCTATCTATTTTACAGTTATAGGGATACTGCTGCGCAAAAACGCTTTATTGAAACGTCTGATGGTGACTACCAACAGAAAAACCGTCAACGGCAAATGCTTCGACACGTTGTGCAATTCTGCGAGAATCAGAGCGACTGCAGAAGAGTTCAGATCCTTGCTTACTTCAATGAGTCTTTTGATGCATGTAACTGTAATCGCACGTGTGACAATTGCAAGACGGACGAAGCCTTCCACACGATCGATTTCTCGGCGTATGCGAGGAAGGCTATTCAACTTGTCAAATTGTTTCAGCAGAGAGGAGAGGACGTCACTATATTGCATTGCATTGATATCTTCGCCGGGAGTAACAAGAAGATGAAGGGAGACCATGCTCAAGTGCCTCAATACGGTGCTGGTACTGATTTGGAACTCGGAGATGTTGAGCGGTTGTTCTTCAAGTTGGTGGGTGAAGACGTTCTAGAAGAGTGGTCCAAAACAACAAGCAGATTCACTCATCGGTACGTCAAACCGGGTCCGAAAGCCTCTCAGTTTCTCGCATCAAGAACTCCTTTTACAATGCAAATACGCGCTTCCTCAAAGTCAGCAAAGAGGTCAAGTGGCGCCTCTCGCAGCACTACGTCTACTGGTGTGTCTGGAGCATCGGATTATCATCCTCAGTCTACCAATGTACCTTCCCCTGTACAAGGTTCGCGCCGAAAAGCCGCGCCAAAGCCTAAAACCAAGCGGGGAGTTCCCCAAGCAGTTGACGATGATGAAGATAGTGACGGCTTCGAGCCGATCCGAGAGGCAGGTAAATCGAACCGACGCAAGAAAACGGATGTGGGACCTCCTATCGTTGAGGATGGGCGGATGGCTGGATTGGACGACAGTCAGCAAATCGTGGTTGAGGACTTTGTGACAAATGCCAAGGAGCTCTGTCAGCAGGTGAGTCTGATGTCGGCCTGGCAGGATGCAATTCAAGGTGACTGACGTTGTCTATAGATCATGATGGAGAAAAGCCTGCGCAATCAACCATTTTCCGATGCTATGCTGCGTGAAATGGCAATCCATCTTCCTGAAGGTAATACTTCAAGGTCAATTCTTTCCTTTGATACAATCATACTGACAGCTCATAGATTTAGATGCAATGAATGAGGTTCCCGGCATCAACCAGGATAAAGTCAGGATCTACGGTTCTCGGTTCTTGAAGCTTATTCGAAACTCGAAGAAGCTGCTCTCAGATATCAGGTCCAACAACGAGGTCATCCATGACCCGAACCATACAAATGTCATCAATCTCGATAGTGATGACGAATACGGCAATGACGATGACTTTATGTTCTCCCTCTCACAAATAGATACAAATGACACCAGCCAGTACTTTGATACGTCTGCCAGTCAGACAAGGGTGCCATCCACTCAATGTATGTTATTATTCATTCCTGCATTTAGCAACCTGTATGCAAAACTAACACTATTACAGTCACTGATCTAGCTGCACCATCTACGAGCAGTCGGAAGACAGCAAGCAGAGCATCTTCTGCACCACGCAGTCGAGCCCGCGGCGGCGCACAACGTACCAGCAGCGGGTCATCTTCTAAACGAAAAAAAGCACCCTGGAACCCAGAAGCCTACCGTTACGCTGGCAGGGGAGCCAATAGAGGCTACAACAACCGAGGTCGTGGATCGTCGTCTTCTGCTTATAACAATTATCGTCGGTCGACTTCTACCAGCACTACAAACAAACGAAAGACGAGTACGAAACCCTCTGGGCCAGCGATTGATTTGATGCCAACATGATTTATTATAATGATGGGTGGACATGTTACTTTGTTTTACTTACGTATAAAACTTGGACTATGGCTATTGGCGTATTGAGGCTTTACTTTGTTAGCGATTACAGCGTGCGGAGTTACTAGAGCGGATTCTTTGACTTATTGTGCTCTGTTATTGTATGAGACATAATGTTCCATGCATAATCCCAGGCAGCTATACTTGAGTCTTCTACTCAATACTACTCTTTCTCAAACGAGTCTTGGGCTTTCCTCTATATACTCCTCAGGAATATGTACAGCAATAGATCACTTCTTCTTCCCCCCTTTCCCTCCTTTCTGTGCACCACCACCCCCTTTCCCCTTCCCACCTCCTTTATCACCTTTCCCACCACCTCCACCACCGGCACCACCAGCAACACCACTAGAAACAATCCTCACTTTACCCACAGGCAGAGTATTCATAACCTCCACATCCCGCCACCCCTTCAACAAATCCGCTTCGTGAGCACGCATCCTTTCAGCCGTGGCCCGATCCAATCCTTCCGCAACGTCATCTGCAATAACCTTCTTGGCGATCTTGTTACCTGTACCACTGGCCCCAGTGGCTCCAGCGCCGGGTGCGCCGCCGGCTTCGATGATCCAGTGACCCAATATCTCCTTGATGGCTTTACCCTTCTTGATATTTCCAGCTTGAAGTTTTGCGCGATATTTGAAGCGGGCTACGACAGACCAGGGAGCTGCCACGGGGATAGCAGCGAGAACTTCGTCTTCTGGCAGAGGAGTACCGACCAGCGCCGGAAGCCAGGATAGATCTTCCGCTTCCTGTTTGACAGTTTCGTCGTTGTACGTTTCATCTTCTCCTCCTGTAGCAGCTTCAGCTCCTCCAGCTTCGCGCCGTTTCTGGAGGAATTGTTCTTGTCGTTTCCGCTCTGCCTCAGCTGCCCGTTCATGTTGTGCGCGACGACGTTGCTTTTGAGCTTCGAGCTCTGCTTCGCGTTTCGCTTTGGCTTCAGCGGCTGATTCGGCTGCCTTTGCAGCTTTGGGGTTTACGCCGAGGAGTCGCAGGGCGAGTTCGCGGTCTTCTTCGTCTTGGTGCGCGTATTTTTGGGCGGCTTTTTTGGCTTTGGCTTTTTTCCCCCGGGTTGCTTTTTGTTTTGTTGTTTGTGGTACTGGTGCTGGTGTTTGTTTGGATGTGCTTGGGACGTTGGGTTTTGGTTGGGGGAGTTCGTCTTGGTTGATAGTGGATGTCTCATCGATTTCGTTTTCGAGATCGTCTTCATCGTTTGCGTCTGCATTGTCTTCTATTTCTGCTTTATCCCCGGTTTCGGTAGAGGGCTGAAGTGGGTTCGCTTTCGGCTTTTCATCTTCGGCTTCTTTCTCACTGTCCGAATTCTCTTCCTCGACCTCTGCTTTTGTCTCTGGCTGTTCGACTGTATCTTCAGTGACCTCTGGAACATCCTCTTCAACGATTTCTTTGACATCTGCGGAATCATCTTGCACAGTCGATACTGCCTCTGGTGAAACTGCCTCAATTGGTTCGGTTTCAGCCGGTTCTTCAATACGATGTTTCCGATGATTCTGCACGCTCTCCTTGCTGATTTGAAACAAAACCGCAAAGCCCAAAATTGGCTGGCCAGGTGCTAAGTAATTCTTCTCGCCCTTGACCATAAAAGCTCCATTAGCCAAGAGCTCCCCCCTCTCATTCGTCCTCGATACCTGGTGCGCATGCACCCACCACGACGGCATCAACGCCTTTGTTTCCCAGGCCTTAGACGTAGCAACCGAAATACTACCAGCTTGAGTCAACGTGCCGGGTGGAATAGGGGCATCCGGTGTCCCTTCTTTATTCTTCACGATCATGGGAGTAGCTCCTTCAAGATCGGCGTGCACAAATACATCGCCCTTCTTCAGATACCGCTGATACAGTATCTCCGTTTGATGCGAATCACGGCCACCGAGGACGAGGTATCCTTCAGATGATATGAAATAAAGATATTTCTCAAACCAAAATGGTTTTCTTGATGGTCGCAACACCTGCTTTTCCTGTTTGAGATGCTTCTTCAAGTCTTCCGTGACTTTCTTTTCCTGGCTCTTTAGTGCTTTTTCAGATGATTGGATCGTTTTCTGTTCCTTCACCGCGGCAGTCCTCTTCTGTTCATAGTACTGAGTTGCATTCGACCACGGCGATAAGCTCAAATCAATATCGATCGTCAGAGGCTCAGCAGCCTTCCGTTTCGGTCGCTCATCCTTTTCGATTTCTTTCTCGGAGTCGTCGTCGTCTGATACTTCCGGCTCCGACTCTGAAAATTCTTCTTGCTCCTCATCAACTTCTGCATTCTCTTCACTCAGTAGCAATGTGATAGTATTTTCATGAAGCTTCAATGGCAGCTTGATAGTCTGAGCAACCGGGTTATATCTCTGCTGTTCCATTTCTATCAACCTAGCGATTTCCACCCAGTCCATTCCCTGCGCAATAAGTCCATTGACTGCATCTGTAGCTTCTTGTACACGGTATATATTGGCCTGAATAGCTTCTGCCTTGCGAATGTGCAGTTCCTGAGCCTGTTTCAATGCGCCAGCTCGGTTCTGATGATCAGCCCTAGCTGCTTCGAGCTTCCTTTTTGCAGTCTCTTCATGTTCAGCGAGGCGCGATTCGAGTTTCTGTGACTCAATTGAGGAGAAGTATTCGTCAACTGTTTTGTTGAAACTGTCATATTCGAGGATGTGGTAACCGGGTTTCCCTTCAAACTGTCGAGGCCGGAACGGATGGAAATCGTCAAATAGTAGGTTCTGTTTTGAGGTCGAGTCGTCCGGTTGATCTTCCTTTTTGGCTCGTTCCTTGGCTACAATGTAGCCTTTCGTCTCCCCTTCAGACAATCCCGCAATAATCTTTTCGGCTTCTCGAAGGACGTTCATCGCCTTTTGGAAAGTGCTCTCATCTTCAAGAACTTGCTTCAACGTGACGCTGGAGTCAAACCCCGTAGCGGCAAAAGCATCTTCTAACAGAAGAGGAGGAAACTCCGGAAATCCACTAGAAACAGCCTTCCTAAACACATCAACCTTCTTCTTCGACTTTTTCTGCGCACTTCCCGTTGATTGTTGATCCGCATCCGCAGCTCTTTGAATTGTCGCTCTCAACCTCTCTTCTGACAGCGGCGGTATGCCATGGTAATACTGAGCCTTTTCAACCGCATACGTCAACCCAATCTTAACCTCATCCTGCTCCCCGGCAGCCGCAACGGTACGAAACAGCGCCAAAATCTTATTCTCCGCATCCGTTAGGATAATATTCCCACCGGCAAAGAATTCGAGGTATATATGAAACAGCCCATCGCTGAAAACGATATCAATAACTCTGTCTGTACCCAGCTGCTTCACGACGGTGACCCGTCTCGTCTTGAGACATTTGCGTAATCGGCTCACGAAGCCGGAGGGTGTGCTTGCGGTTGTGCGCGAGTAGTCGGTTAAGTGGCAGCGGAAGCCGGAGTCGATGATAAGTTGTTTGCGATGGTCTGGTTTGGCGAGTTTGAAGAGGAAGATGCGCTGTATCAGACAAGCGTCAGTCAGTGGGACAGACGAAGTGCGAAAGAACGGCTTACTGATGAAAGGTCATATATATTCGAGACTCGCAGGCCTGTGATGGAAGTGCTGAGCTCTTGACATATGATTTTGACGTCTATGGACGAGAATCGCTGCTTCATTGCTGCTAGAGTGAAAGAAGATGCGCCGTGAAATTTTGTCCAGTGATGATTAGGAATCTAGGATGACTCGTAATGTGCGTGGGTAGACGACGGATTTCACAGGTATTTAGCAGCAAAACACACTCCGAAAAAGGAAACCTGTTACTTCTCCCGAGCAAAATACAAAGGAAATGAGAAGAAAAGAATGAGGTGGTGATACTTTTTGAAGAAGAGTCATCTCCGAACTGGCGCACATTTAATGTGACGTATGCGGGGCAACCGCGGACTTCACATTTTTATAGGCTTGTTCCATACTCGCTTTGTACTTGAGCTATACTACAACAAAGTCTTCATCATTATCAATTACCACAGCAGAGGGTCTGAGAATTAAAGCCGCGTTTTGAATTCCCAGAGCCCAGGATTATGCTTCAGATGAAAGAGTTCCAGGAACATGTCTCAGACTTGAGATGAAGAGAAACAAATCATATGGCCGACAATGCAACCCTTTATAATGAGATGCAAAGAACATAACAGATAAATATGTATAATGACTTCAACAACAAAAGACAAAATAATGAACACGCCAATCCCATTTTCATTCCCAAAAACGAAGATATAAGCAGATGGAAAACCGAATTCGAGCAACTTCTATCAAAAGCCGAATCCCTCAATCATTAACGGCTAAAAGCAACATAAACAGACAGAGACGAGGAATCTAAAGGCCCTGCCGCAATTGCTCAGCGAGCTTGCGACGTCCAAACTCCCATGCATTGAGCAGGCCTTGTTCTGACAAGTCAATGTTCTTCATGTTGGGTGTATCTGCCGTAGGTGCGCGACTGACTCGGGACGCGATGAGGACAGGGTCTGTTTCGAGAATGATGCCGTCGTCGATGATTTCGTCTATAGCGAGGGAGACGAGGTCGTAGTTTTCGATGATTGTGCGTTTGTCGGTTGCTCCTCTGTAGCCATCCAGTTAGCAACTCGATCCCAGCCCAAGGAGAATAAAGGAAGAGTTCAGAGAGGGGGCGCCTACTTGAATAAAATCCCCAACGCATCCCTCAACGCAACAACAACATTATACAATAACACCTCATTCTCATCCGCGCTACCCACAACATACAACATCACATCATTCTCAACCTTGAACACCACCACCCGATTATCGTACAGAATCACATCATTGGTCTGCTTATTCGTCTTATCCATCAATCCGCTCTCAAAGCTCTTTTGCTCTTTGACCGTAGGGTAAGGGTTTGCGCCGGGGTAGTCGGTGGAGGTTGCTGAGACGCCGGCTGGAGGGTGAGGAGGGGAGTAGTATTTGGCGAAGATGCGGGAGGTGTCGTCCGTGGACATGATGAGGACCGCGTTGACGGTGAAGAGGGAAAGGGAGCCGGGCATTTTGTCTGTTGTTTCTCTTTCTTTCTGTCTGTCTCTCCAATTGGGTGCTGTGTAGTTGTGTCGTGAAAGGAGTTGAATGTCTTGATTGCGGAGTTGAGATAAATTGATTGGTGTTTTGGAGTTGCCGCATCGTGGCCGCTTCCGCTCTTTAGTTGAGCTGCGGTGATTGGTCCATTGTGGCTATATATCTCCTCCGTACGCAGGCAATCTTTCTACTGGAAATAAAATGATTCATAGTAGGAAAGGCTATATATTCTTAAGTCACAGCGCCTTTACACAGACCTGCTACATAGAGGCTATACAGCACGGTGGCATGTCCAATGCCCCTAGAAGACTCTTCATAAAAGCATAGTGTCATCGTTATATAGTATAAGTAGTAGTTAAATAGCAAATATAATATTCAACAACAAACATGGGTCTCATCACACTTGTGGGTATTGAACAAAAATGATCACGGTATGGAAGTCCTCCATAACAGTGATACAGCAAAATCGGGGAGATCAATACATAAAGAAAACGTAAATTAAATATAATAGGTCAAACCTCAAAAAGAGGTTTATATCATCACTGCTTGGGAGCCTCTTCCTGGACTGGATTGGAAGTTGGACGGTTGAACCAGCCCATCCAGCTAGCTCTGTTGGCTCGCTTGTTAGCGGCTTCCTCTTCCTCGGAGGGTTCTTGGTTTTCGCGAACAAGTCGTAGTGGACGTAGTCTGTTCTGGGTCATGACTGCACCAGTATAGTTGTTCATGCTGCTACTAGAACGACTTGGGGGTGTAGACGTAGCTCCCAGAGAGCTCACCTCTGCATTGGCGTCGCTGGAAAGGCTGTCGGAGCTGCTGAGTCTCTTGCGATCGGGTTGGCTGCCTTGAGATGGAGCCCGCACATTACCGTTGGCCATGTAAGATCCGAAGAATCCGCTTTGTCGTGATCCTGGTCCCATAGTAGTTGGGCTCAAAGGAACGCCTGACGGGCTGCGACTTCCTGAAGGGCCACGGTACATCTGACCAACAACCGCAGCGGCCATTGCAGGATCTCCTACCTGGTCAGAGCGAGACCTGCGATGGCCCGTACGCACTGACTGAGAGCGCCCGAGAGGGATACTGGGGGCTGTTTCAGGGTTCTCGTGGGCAGACGGAGCCGACGTCGGAGGAGGCATCACGCTCACAGGTCGGGATCTCGGCTGTGGACGGTTCTGACCGGTCATGATGACGGATTTCGCGCGTTGCAACAGAGACGGCTCGTCTTTCTCTGGTGGTGGCGGAGGCAGTTCCTTGTCTGTCTTTGAAGTGGTTGCACTCGGTAGTGGGTCGTCATTCTTATCTAGGATATGCTCGAATCCTTCATGCTGCAGCAACCGGCCAATGATTCTCTCTATATAGAGCGTGAAAGCCTTGTTCTGATCTTTGGCGGCCTTCACTTCGGCTTCCAACTTGCGAACTTCAGCATTGTTACCCTCACCAACATGTTCGAGTTCATCGGCCAAAGAGCCGCTCATGCTCCGAGGTATGCCTGAAGGAGCGTCATGCAAGAAGTCACCTTTGGTGAAATCTCCAATAAGTGTCTTTTCGCTTAAGAGAAGCTGGTAGCTCTCGTTGTCTTCCATTAGGCGCGCATTGGCCATTCTTGCCTCTAGGAGCTCGCGCTCTAGTTCTTGCTGCAGGCCGCCACCTTTGTTTTCCATTTCGACGAGTTTGATTTGAGATTCCGCAAGCTCTAGTCGGAGTGACTCGATCAATTTGTCCTTTTGTAAAAGAAGCTTGGCATTGTTTCGAGACGGGCTGCGTTCGATCTGGGCCGATGGAGCGAATTGTCCACTGTCGATATCCGGGGAAGACCGATTTCGGAAACTCGCTGCGAAGAGTGTTAGTATGGCTGGTTTGAAGATTAGCCAATGCAGAGATAGGTAGGTTCGTACAAGATCTGGAAATATTGCTCTTGTCACTGTCGGTATTGACCCGAATGTCCTTTTGAGCAATCGACTCCTTCAGCCGTTGAATGGTCGACTGCAACTCCTCCTCCCTGCTTGCCTGTTGTTCTTTATCCTGCAGCATCGCATTCCGTTCTTGTTCATGCGCCTGCTCCATATCACGTAGCTGACGAGCATGGTCCCGAATCTGAGTATTCAAGGCTTCGATATTACTATCCCTTTCGTGCACCTGATCCTCCAGCTTCTGCTGCTCGGTAATAGCATCGTCCAATCGTGACTGCAAAACACCCAATTGTTTCTGGTATTGTTCCGAAGCCGTCTCCGCCTTTTGTAATTGCTCCTTCAATTCGTCTATCAGCGCCGCATTCTGGGCCCGCGCTTCATCGTCAAAGGAGGAGGTGTCGGAGCTGGCGATTTTGGGGACGCTGGAAACACTCAAATTCGATCTTCCGGGCTTTCGTGCTGCGGCACGAGCAGAGACTGGTGAAGCGCGACCAGAGGGGGTTCGTTGGAGACCATTTGAGGACTTGGTTATTGCAGTTCGGTTGTCGGCCGGTGTTCGGTCTGGGGTAGTAGTCCTGCTACTGGGTCCTGTTGTCCCATTCGTACCCGCGGGCTTTTTAGGCGTTGTTGACATTTTGACGATCGGAGAGAGCGATTGCTCTCGTCGTTAAAACTCCGGTGTCGGTATGTATAAGGTCGTTTGTTGGGCGCGATAGGGAACAGATGGCAAGGGGGGATGGATATAGAATGAGTATAAGTAGTCCTGATCCAGAACCCAGCCCGGCCAGCGGAGAAACCAAAATGCGAGAAAAACGATGGGCAGGATGAAACAGATCGAAAAAGTAAGATCCAATGGATATTGCCAGAAAAGGTGACAATATGTTATATAAGGATACAAGGGGAGCGTGTTGTTGATCAAGATGAAGCAGGGGCCAGATAAATTATTTTATGCGGGCGGAGGAGGTCAGTCCAAACGGCAGGAGGTTGAATAACTAGCCGTCCGTCTAGATCGCAATGATTCAGATCTCAGGATGCAGTGGTCGCTCTGAAAAGAACCAAAAAATATTTCAATTGATGATGTTGTAGGATCAAAGTCGACAATGACATGCATTTCATGATGGTCTAGGCTAAGTAATTACAGTGGCAGCAACCCTGGTCGCGTCCCCGTAGAAACCGTTTCGAGCCTCGAATTGCACCGAACAGACAGACTCATGCAGTCCGAGCTGGCAATCATGAGTAACTTAATGCCACCACTGCCAGCTCACAGCTATACATACGTATGAACCGCCACCACCCTGCCACCTTCTATCCACCCAGCTGGATCACTTATTGACGCTGTGTTACTATGAATATACTATGAATATATCTATGGTGCCATCTCGTCCATCACAGCCACATCTGAAACGGCCAGCATGAGACGCGGGCTGAACGTAAGATAAAACAAGGATCAAGGTTAATCCGCTGTCTCACGTGCTAACTTAGCTAAGCTAGAAGCCACAAAAATAAAAAGGAGCAAGCTGCGAGGACACCAATATTTAGCAAAAAAAGATGTCTAGGCCTCTCAGGGAATCGAACCCTGACCCCCGGAATCAGAATCCGATGTCATAACCATTAGACTAAGAAGCCTCTTTAGTCGTGGTAGATGACTACAAATTAGAAATTATATATTCAATTTAGATAATACGGTGTCTGTCTACTCGTTGACAATTGATTAATCCATGTTATGGCTATACGAGTATGTACAACGTAGCTTGTTCGCGAGGAAGGTACCGGTAAAGGGAATGTAGGTTTTTGTAAGAACCTTTCTTGTACTTGGGCCGTCAACCCTACATATGTACATACTTTCGATTCATGTTTGAGCTCAGTGCCACAGATTATATATATTTGGAGCACCTCAGACATCACACTATGGATGGATGGCATTGCTATGATACAGTCGATCTGTGCTAAGGTCTGGTCGCTCATATTTCCCTTGTAGTCTTGGTTTTTGCTCGAGAATCTCGCAAACAGCCGCGTGAAGATTGTGACCTTCAATCTCATATTGCGAGCTTAACCCACTCACCGCAGTCTGCAAAATCATGGGTGGTTGGTTTAGGAATCTAGTAAGTTGACAGCTTTGTCCCTGAACGGCTTTCCCAAAATCATACTGAACCACGCCGCCCTGCCCTTGAAATGGAGAACTGACTACAATGTCCCCAAGTCGAATGTCGTGCTTTGCACTCGGGACTCCACCGCCGATGCCAACCTATTAGACCTACTCGCACGTTCGGAAAACTGCGAAGCATAAGTGTTGCGACGATAGCTGCAGAGGCGGTTCCATGTTCACCATTTGGCAGGACGGAAATGACAACGTAATGACCTGCAATTGTACCGAGAGTGTAGTTGTTGGAACCTCCTGGAGACAGTCTGACCGGAAGTCCATGCCCTTTGTCCAGGAAAGCCTGCGCAACGACATACTCGGTGCTGATAGCGCAAATCCAGCCGATAGTATAGTTGCTCGGATCTGCCATCATGCCGAATGGTATGAAGATAAGAGTTCGTCATCATAACTAGGTAAATATACGAACCATATTTTCCCTGCCAGGTGGGATCTTCCTTTTGCAGCTGCCGCCGCCTTTGTGAGGGCGCTCACGGTCCAGCTCACTGCATAGATCTCAGCCCAGACTCACGCTCACTGAGCATGATTGGTTTCTCATATGGCATTTCAAGCATAATCAATAACAATTCCGTTTTCGGAGCCCCTGGTTCGTTACATATCGTATCAATTCACCTCGATCCAGTTTGTCTTTCAATGAATCAGATCTTCTCTTGAAACAGTTGTGTCGACAATTTTTCTCGTCAAAGCCATTTTTGCGCATGAGCCTCATCATTTCCTCTCTTTGGTCAGATGTTGCATACCACAGGTGCCCTGTTGTTCCGCTGCATTTCGCTATGCACCACAGAGCGCAAGCAAGCATGTTACCATTTGCAACGTTGCAACCGGATCTCAGCAGATGGAGAGCCTTTGCTGTGCTAACACCCATCCGTACATCATCTTTACGCGAGCTACCACCGGAAATCAGCGCAGTCACAACTCCGCAGTCTCTCTCATGCTCCATTCTAGCTCCATATCTCACTAGTACTTTGACTGTTGAAAGATTGCCTTTAATTGTTGCCCAATAGAGCAACCGTCGTTGCTCGATAGAAAGATTGACATCAACCCCTTGGCGGAGGAGGAAATCGACAATGTCACTGTAGCCATTTCTGCATGCTTCGTAACACGCTTTTCCACACTGATTTTTGAGTTCTCGTAGGTCAAATTGGCTGCCTCGATTGCGAAGTTCGTTGACTATCAATTCAACATCATATTTATTACCAAGCTCAGCTGCGTAGACGAAGGGTGACTTTGTAATCTTGTTTTTGCGGGGATCTTTTATTCCCGCTTTTTGTTCCAAGAGTACTTGAATTATATCAGGATGATCGGCCTCTACAGCCCAATGTAGTGCAGTTTTTTCAAAATCATCCTGGAAATGAATATTGGCCTTGCCTTCACAAAGCAGCATCTTTGTCACATCAACGTAGCCGAAGAAAGCAGCGGCCAGGAGTGGATGGAATTTCTTCTTCAAGGCTTCTCTCTTTTCGACACTGACGGAAGGTACGCAATGTCGATCGTATTGAGGGCAGTAGCCAGCATAATCTTTGAATTCACTCATTAAGACCCCTGTTTGCAAAAATTTGGAAACAGCATTCGTCTGGCCATAAACCACCGCATATAAGAATCGGGATTTATATTCGTCACTTTTGAAAGCTTTCCGATATAGGTAAGGGTCCAGTAAGTTGAACATGAAGGTGCATGTGCTAGCCATCTCTTTGAGATATGGGAGCTCTAAATGATTGGCTATGAGCCAGAATAACTCGATCGGAAGTGATTCAAAAGACATTTTGTCCAACAAAATCCCAGAAATCAGCCGAGTAAGCTGTGATAATTTTCACAAAGAGGTTTGCTTCCCTCCGAGTATTTTGTGGAATTCCATGAGGGGCTGGGTGAGATTTGTTCATAGTGACACCTACTACCGGTGCTCTATCGAGGCTGCATCTAGGCATGGTTTCATTGTTGCGGGACATATACTACTAGATATGATGTTTGAAAATAAATATCTGAGGCCATACGAGAATATATAATCTAGAGCATGCTCGGACAGAAGATTTCTTAATGTCATTTACGGAGGGCGCCCGTAGTGTATGCTACTACAACGATACCTAGGAAAAACATCAGAAGCCCGCCCCGGATACTACTACTAGAATGTGACAGAATAAGCATTGATCAAATTGTACATCGACTTTTTGGTTTGGTGATATCCTGTGCTCCCACAGCTAGTCAATGACATGTTCCACTTCACGAGAGCATCTTCCGGATCGGAGGTAGGCCTGAGTTTTGGCGACTATGTCACCAGAGGTTCTAACTGCCCATTTTCATCTCGACTTTGGTCCTCCCGACTAACTCCGGCTCTTCAGTGATCTGCTTGGGGTCGAGATTGAGTCGGACGTGGATATGAGAGAAATCCGGGATCCGTGCAGAATTGTGGCTTTATGAACGAGCCCAAAGTCAAAGATCTTGGTAATCAATTACCTTTGTGCCTGGTGCTCCTTCTCGCTGTAAGTGAATTTGAGAGATAGGAAACTAATCTAAGTACTATATGTTTGATGTACTCTTATACTATGATTAGGAAGACTATGGCATTGCATTATCTTCCTCTGTTTGTCCCTTTCTGAACCTTAATTTGGTCTTTGGTACTCCTCGATACTACTTGTTAGAGAAGTAGAATGCAAGCTAGGATAGTTTATGACTACTACCGAATACAAGGTCAAGCAGATAGATAAGACCTCAGTAAACAAGTGAAGTTAGGTTTAATATGTGACTATATAACTCGTAGAGGAGAAGTGGTTAGTGGTAGTAATCTAGTAAGAGTGCTGGTGCTATGAAGGCATATATTGTGCTCAGTGAGCAAATCGGTGCGCTTACTGAGCATACTGGTGAGCCTATGTAAGGCTCACGGATCTGATCACGGCGCTCAGGGTCGTGTTCAGTTCTACTCAGTGAGTAAAAGCGGCGAGGGGGTGAGCACAAAAATGGAACAGGAAAGCCCCGGCACGCCAGGAGAAATCATGAGGCTGAGTACCTACCTATGCACGTGATGCACATGGCTATATTACACACCCGATGATTCAAGGATGAGGATTCCTTGTATGACATGGCTAGAATATTTCTATATATGGAGGATATATTCGGGGGCTTAAGAACACTCTGCAACGCCAACGGTGTGTGATAGCACACCAAAAAGGACATTATGAGGATTTGCAACTCACGATTCTGATATGTATGCTGCCGCCTTCAAATGAGCTCTAGATGGTGTTTTTATCTGCCCTCCTCCTTATTCGAACAGGAACGGGATACTTGGCCCGAGCTGTGCCGAGTCCATATCTCCAAGGGTCGAGCTGAAATGACTCGTCGTCCAATAACTCAATATCAAATTCGGTAATCAGTAGTGCACAAAAGAAGAAAACGACGTTCTTGGCCAGGAATCTACCGGGGCATATCGATGGGCCTCCTACGTAAAGTCTCAGTATCGCATGCTTCGAACATGCCGTAATTGGAGAGGACACAAGGCTTACCGCCGTACGGTATCCAAACACCATCCAAGCCTTCCATGGAGAAATGCGGCTTTCCAGAATTGCTACTGTTAGAACTGGAAGATCGGGTTAGAGCTGGCCTCGCCGGGCCGCTCAGGCTGTTTGCAGGATCGACGAGGAATCGACCAGGCCAGAACTCGCTGAGGGGATGCTGGCCACCGGCATCATTCCAATATGTGTCGTCCATGTGCGAGATACCTGAGCTAACGATCCCGGTAGCTCCTTTCGGTAGCTTCCACCTTCCCAAATTGACATTATCGTGCGGTGAGCTCGCCATGAAGAATACTTTGACATGAAGACGCAGCGTCTCAGCATAGACGGCGGATAGCAACGGCAGTTTCAATAGTGTTTTTGGGTCAGCTGTCATGAATGCAGAAGGAGGATCAAAATGTGCTGCTAGCTCGGCGCGTAGGCTTGCGAGGAGAGATGGATCGCGAAAGATGTGATATGCTGCTAATGTTGCTGCGGAGACGGCGTTGAAGTTCGATCTGCAAAAATATGAGATATGGTTAGCTATACTTTAGTCTTCTGGGAGAGTTGAGACTTTCTTACGCCCACAACAGTGCAAGGTCATGCGATGACATTGCCTCATCGTCGTGTGAGCGGCGCTCGACATGCAATACCTGTTGTAGATTTCTCACTAGTCGTGACCCCCATACCGGGTCACCATCCCCGTCTGCGTCAATGTTGGACTCTTGGAAGCCTTGTCTGGCGTGGATATACCAGTTACGTAGCTTGCTCCGTATTTTGTCCCTGGTGCGGTACGGACCAGGCATGAGCAGCCGTGGAATGCCTCTTGCCAGCCATGGAAGCACATCGTCATAGTCCCATAGGTCGTCTATGATATCTGGATGAAGCTGAAGCAATAACGGGCCGTAAATTGCTTGTGAAAGTGCACCGATTGTTATTTTGCCAAAGACCTCGAAGAAATCATCTATAGAGCTCCAGCAATTGTCTTCAACCCGATTCATCATCTTGACCTTCGCGAGAAGCGCCTTATTGAAGCGTTGCGTTGTCGGTCGAAGTCCCGGCCCGCTGAAAGCTTGATTGAAGCTTTGATGAAGAAGATAGTCAATGCGATTTTCTGGTCCAAGATCTGGATTACTCCCGGGAAGTGGCTTTGCCAAAGGGCCCGAGTCGTCAGCTTTGTAGACCTTTAGACCTGTTTCCGGCATGCCGAACAGAAACCGGAGAGTGACAATGATAATGGACATGGGGCTTGCGAGGCTTGGGTGTTTCATCATTTTGTCGACGGTCTCACGGTCTTGCATTATGTACATATTTGACCCTAAAAGGGAGATGCGTGTCGAAGTGAGCTTCCCTTGGTAGTGTCTGAATGCTTTTGTTAGACATTGTGGTATCTGAAAGATGCAAAGCCGTTGGTAGCGCCTCAGGTCCATGAATAACCTACGTTGCTCTGTATAAGAAACTTTCGAGATCCCATGCCGAAGAAATCGCATCGCCTAAAAAAGGCACCAGCGTTGGATACTTGGGAGGGAGTTGCATTCCATGCCGATCCTTGCGCGCAAAATGATACCTAATCCAAGCCAACATATAATTCAAGGCCAGGACAGCACCCAGCACGACGATCATGTTCGAAAACGGGGATGCGGTAATTGACAGGGCATAACGCACATGGCGCATGGCAAGAACGTGAAAAGCAACGTCGCTCATGTTTCGCAGATGTGATGCAGGAAAGAAATTGTCCTAGACCGGATCACAATAGCTCAAACGAAGCTTTTCTAGGAGGGGCTTTGATCGAAATGTGTAAGTCCATCTTGGACCGTTGATCTTGAGAATTGGCCGTAATCGGAAGACCGTTATCGAAGTACCAGGTACCTAACATAGATGCAGGACACTTCATCCTGCATGGGGCCAAATTTTCGACCTAGCATGGTTCGTGCATGGTAGTCTTTTGAGGTAGGATTGATTGGCAGTTAAGTGCATTGCGGCACAGGTGTGATGCAGGATGACAAGAAAAGAGAGTAGGAGATATATCGGTGGATGTATATAGGACAGGGAGCCTGGATGCTTCCTTCCGAATTTGTCGGTGGGGTAACTATTTGGGAAGGTACGACCGGGGTACCGGGCTCTTTCCTCTGTCGCTAGACAAGTAATTATCTAATCAAGAACGAGAATGATCATGACTGCAGTTTCATTCTCGAGCATGCCTTTGTTGTTCTAAAGACCACAGTCTATGAAATTACCTTCACCTCTTGAACCTGGTAAGAACGGAATGTGGTACAATTAGCTGATAAAAGGCAACCGCCTTTGTCTGCTTGCAGAGAAGGACGGGACCACAACAAATCTCCCATCTCTGTCTTCATTTCCATCCCGTCTTCTTACTTTCTCTGAGCTCGTTAAATCAACCACTTCGAAATGCCTTCTAAAGGTACCATTGTTCTTACAGGGGCCAATGGTGGCATTGGAAGTGCCATTGTATCCCGCATACGCTCCTCGCCAGAGCTCTCCTCCTACCACACCATCTACACTGTCCGCGACGCCTCCTCATCCTTACCCCCTCATCTAGACCCTCACCAACAATCCAACACCAGCACACAAGCCTTCGATACAATCTCTCTTGAGCTCTCAGATCTGGCCAGCGTCCGCGCAGCAGCAGCCAGCATCAATGCACGAGTCGCAGCTGGCGAGATTCCGCCTATTCGTGCCCTTATCCTGAACGCTGGTTACCACGAGATGAACACCCAAAGATTCACCCAAGACGGCTTTGCTATGATGTTTATGGCTAATTATCTGGGTAATTGGTTGCTTGTTCTTTTGCTACTGCAGAGCATGGATCGTGAGATGGGTCGAATAGTGGTGCTTGGAAGCAAGGCCCATGAGTGAGACCCCCCTCGCACAACATGTGCATGAAAAAACACAGTTACTAAGTCGTATTGCATACTAGTCCCTCATTGAAGCAAAATGCGACCCCTTTCAAAGATGAGAAATGGAAGACGATCCTACACGACAGTACCGATCCGATTGCGAAGGGGACTTGGAGTTCATACGAAGAAGACCCGTCGTGGACGAGTGGAATGCGACGATATGGGGCTTCTAAGCTCTGTCTTGTTATGATGATGTACGTTTCCCTGTTCAAACATTTCATTTTCCCCTCTCACATTTCGCCTCCCGCGTACACCTTGTTGTTCCTTTATCCCCACTAAACAACCACTAACGGATACCTAATAGCGGGGAACTCCAACGGCGCCTGTCCACCGACCCCGCTCTCTCCAAAATCTCTATCCTCGGCGTCGATCCGGGCAGCGTTTCCACTAACCTGACCCGGAGCAGCCCCTTTTTCATCCGAGTGCTCATGAACCAGATCCTTTTCCCAATTATGGCTGCAATCCAACAATGGCGCAATCCTACTGGTAACAACTACTTTCGTACACCCGACAAGTCCGCGGGGGATGTACTCGCGGCGGCTATGGACTGTAACGCGGTACTTGGTGAGCGGCCCCAGGGATTATACTTGGATGGCTCAGAGTTGGCTGAGATTAGCCCTGAGGCGAAGGATGAGGGGAAGAGGTTGATGGTGTGGAAGGATAGTGTGAGGTATACTGGTCTGAAAGGAGAAGAGACTATGCTTGTAAACTGGGAGTAATCATGTGTCTGAACTCTGAAAGTTGCTTTTCTATTCTTATTATTGATGGACTACGCTTATCCACTACAACGTAATGACGAGAAAAATAATAATACATGGGTTTGCTGATGGTATCTGATGCTTCTATTACTTGATATTACTACGAAGGAATCTTATACCCACCAGGCACCTGCTTCGTAAAAACCAACGTCGGATCGACCCTAGCCCTAACCTTCAACAACTCGCTAACACTCTTCTGCCCATAACTCGCAATAGGATCCTGATTCTTACCCGCGTAATTAAGATAGATGTACGGATCCAATCCACCGAGTTTTGATGCTGCGGCATTGATGTTGTCTAAAAGTGACTGCGCTGTGCTGTCTACGAGCGCGTCATCCTCGGCTGTATACCAGGTTGCGCTGATGAGTGCGATGATGAGAGAGTCTGTTCGGTTTTCGAGACCTAAAGAGTTGGTGCTGGCGTGTCGGCTATAAAAGATTGGTGGGAGCGGTTCGAGGGCGACCGCAAAGATGATGTTGGAGATGTTTTTGATAGAGGGAACGCTGGCGTTCCATGCTTCATAGGCGGCTTTTATGACTGGTGCAGTCGAAAGGAGGGTCGTTACGAGGGACAGGGATCTATCAAGTTAGATTTTTCGGGGCCGAGAAAAGGAGATTCTACCCACCTTGCTCCATTCGGTTGAAGCGCCTGAGTCGCAAAGGAAAGGTTTGTCATATTCGTAATCTCCGACTTAGACGTCAAACTCGGCAGCGCTAGATATGCTTCGTACACAGGCGGATTCTCAACAGGTTTCGTGTACTCAAGATTACTAGAAATGAGGGTCATATTCTGTGCCTGCGAGTATCCGAACGACGTGATAAGAGACGCATATTCATCGTACTCCGTGGGCGAATTGATCTTGACAAATTCAGCAATAACATCGTCAACGATGCTGAGATCATGGTACAGTGTAGCGGCCCATAAATCCCCCTGAGCAAAAGTTGTTAAAGTGACTTGGGTTACAATGCCGAAATTGTTGTTTCCGCCTTTGAGGGCTTCGAAGAGGTCGGGTTTTGAGTGGGTGTTAGCGTTGACAATGTTCCCGTTGGCGAGGACGATTTGGTAGTTGGTTACGGTGTCGCAGGTCCAGCCGTATCGGGGTGAGAAGTATGAGATACCGCCGCCGAGCGAGAGGCCGCCGACGCCTTGTAATTATTAGTAAGGGAGTAGAAACATTGTTGGTTTTGTCTGCATGACTGACTCACCTACTCCAGCTGCTCGGCCACCATTTACACTGAGACCGAGAGGGTCAAGCAGGGCATAAACCATATCCCAGGAGGCCCCCACACCAACAGAGACAGTTGATTGATCTGCAGATACTTCGACGCCATTAAGATTACGAAGATCAATCACGACACCATTCTCAATGTTGGCTGCACCAGCCCAGGCAGTATGCCCGCCTGAACGCACTGCAAAGAGACTGCGCTGCCCACCCTCCGATTTCTGAAGCGCCACTACTGCCGCCGAGACATCTAATGTTGTCTGCGGAAGCACGATACATGCAGGCTGAACAGCAGCTTCCTGCTGCGAAAAGTACGAGCTGAGCGCTGACGTATAGGCAGGGTTGTCAGGGAGGGCGACTTTCTGTTGGCCCAACAGAGCCGTAAGCGCAACACACTGAACGGACTGGTCAGGCATTTGATTGAAGAAAAAAAAGTCTGGACTGATCGACTGTGGGGAATGCTCAAATTGGAGACAAACATCAAGACTTGAAAGAGGGGTGGAGACAATTCAGCCGTAAAAGCCAAGAGAAGAAGGCAGATGTATGCTTACACAAAGATGTCCCAGGGTCATAGTAGGATCCGGTTCTGTACGTTTCTCGAGAGGTGATTGAGTCGATGGGCAAAAGGTCTGTGAAACACGAGAGGGTTGGTCAAGAAAACGATGTGATGTTGGCCCAGAAAAGAAGTCGCGACGAGCATTTAAGAGTTAGGGTTTGTCCTACATCCCTTTTGATGGTGCATCGCATGCCGCATGGATTGCACAGATTTTGACAGTCTCCCCAAGTTACTAGTGGACAGTTAGAGTCGGGTAAATGACTGTCTAGTCGTATTAAGAGCAGGGATGGATGAATTGTTCGTATTCGTGGGTTACACTGCGTGAGGGGAAGGCGTGACTAGCAAAGCCCTAAGCCGGGATTAACACCAATAAGACCGAAGCACCGCCCTCCCTGGTCGATGCGGATAATAAAGTCTCTATTAAGAACAACGATGCTGTTGATATGGTATTATTACTATGTTCAGAGCTGATGTATCAATTAATACTTTCCAGATGTTCTCGTAGCGGAGTGTCCACAACAGAAGTTCTACGCAGTGACTTCAGGACCACACCCTAGAACAGGTTTCAAGAGATCGCGGGCTGACATGCATATCAGATTTAAATGAGGAAGTACGCCAAGGTTCATTATATTGTACAACTGCATAGATGATTACAAAAGCTGCTCGAACGACTGCGACTTACTCCCAGGTTTCGCTTGCTGGGTAACACTCACAGTCCGAACAATATTTATCCCACTTCTACTCGCGCCCCCAGCTCCGGGATTTTGGGCCGAAGAACTCTCCTCTCGATCAGCAGCCGTTACTTGCGTCTGCATAAATCTACTATCCGTGAGCTCATAGTATTCATCCGCCTGTGGATGTTTCCAAGTATGCAGTTTACGTGGGTCTTGATTATCTGAAGCCCCCAGCAGATTTGGAGTCATGCCGCAACTTTCATCTCTCTCTGAGCTGCCCATGAGTTTTGATCGGAGACTTTGGATGATGGTTGATTTCAGGATGTGTGACCTGACGAACTTGGCGACGATGGGTATACTCCCTACTGCGATGGCGACATTGTTCTCAGTGACACTGTCAGATTGATCGGATTAGTTGTGCTTCTGTCATGATAGTAAGAGTGATGGACATACACGCAGATGGCTAATCTAGCTTGATTCCATGTACTGTCCGGATTGTGAAGCAGGTCGACGCGAAAGACCAAAGCGACAACACTGGCTATGACACCCCTATTGCACACATGTTAGG
Source organism: Talaromyces verruculosus (assembly GCA_001305275.1). NCBI lineage: Eukaryota > Fungi > Ascomycota > Eurotiomycetes > Eurotiales > Trichocomaceae > Talaromyces > Talaromyces verruculosus. Next base: position 213,718 of record LHCL01000012.1, read on the forward strand.
TACATATCCGTTACGCATTCTTGGAAGAACTCACATCGAAGCCGTTGCAAACAGCGCAAATAACTGAAGCCTCTTCTGCACTGGCAATCTCAGCCGAAACAACGTCGGAAGCGGCAAAGTGAAAATATACAAATCCAGCAACACTGAGCAAGATCCTTGCACAATACCCCAATAGACTAGCGTGTGGTCGGTTGAAGACGCAAGTTTCTGCAGAAGCTCACCCCATGTATGACCAGGTTCAGGGGCTTCGTAAACGGCCGATAAAGGTATGGATGGAAAATAGATGCAAAAGGTAAAGACGAAGCCAATCCAAGTACCTATTTGCATTGATGTCCTGGGGAAGATTTTTTGGTACATGAGGAAGATGGAGCATTTGGGGAAGAAGAGGACTGCGCCAACTATAGTTGTGCCAGCGAATATGATCTACCAAATTTTTCATTAGGCCATGATCTATGATTGTATGGAGGATGAGGCATACTTTGAGATAACGCTCATCGAGCCAGCAAGCTGGGATATCCCACTGGTGGCGGTTGTAGCGAGAGACTGCAAGTAGGTCAGCAAAGGAACAACGCTTTTTGAACATAATACTGCATACTTACGCGATATGATAAGCCCGGTGTAGGTTATTGTCATGACTCCTCCCATAGCCATAAAATCTGCCTATCTATCAGTCATGAAATAACTTCTCAGTAGAAGACGTAGCATACAATCAGCCATATCGAGCTTCCGTATGTTCATCCACAACCTGAGCGCCACCAAGCTTATCGAGCATATTGTTAGGATAAGACATATTGCCCAGGTAACCGGCGCCAGCGTCGTGGGGTTGACAAAATTCGAAACATGCCCAGGAGGGGGCTGCAGCGCTGGTATTTCGCATAGATTGATGCCGGTAGGCAACGAGCTCGACATTGTCGGCAACAAACAACAGAAAAAAACAAACGCTAGGATGCGAAAAGCATGGACCTCGATAAGATAGAGTTAGAAATAAGAAATGATGTTAGATTGATTGCCCGGTAACTGCGGGGACGATACATCAGGAAATTTTCTGCATTAGTTTGGAGTCTGCAGTCGGTGATGGATTATGGTGCAGTCTTAGCCTGACAGCTCATCTGCGAGAAATACAGGCTAAAAGATTTTTATATCACTTAATTCCAAGGTTGACAGAGCGTGACATCTCCCCGGCTAATAAATCTGGTCGTACTGCTGTCGTAAATGCATGAAACATCTGTTGGACGTTGGAATTTACGAGCATGCATGAACAAGCGAAATACCCAAAATCGTCAGAGCTGAAATTCCTTTCGTTCTAATGGTTGCCACTTGCATAATCTTAAATAATATCCCTGTACGACCAACGCGGCCCCCAGGCTGACAAGTTCCATTTTTCGGATAACGACTAAGTGTGCAAATGGGATCGCCGAGCTCCAGCATGCAGACCGGCACTCCCGGAAGACATGCCTGTTCGGGGGTTTAAATGAGTTGGACATGCACAACGCTGCATGAGACGCCGTTCAGTCTGGTTGTTGTAACCTCGTCGTATAATCCCTGTCAATAAATCATCCTATTGGCGGATAAGGCAATGTATAGGTACATTTTTCAGAGCTTGAGTGACAAGTAGAACTTAATATGTATATCGTTATGTCAGTGCGACGATTGGCGTTGAAAAACGCGCAGTTTGGTTTGTAAAAATCCCATACTCATAATAGTAATTCAGAAGCATCAATATGCTCTGTGCTTCCCTACATGTATACTGAAAATGAAATTATATTTTTCGTAGAGCATTCCAGGTTTTTACCATGCTGACCATGTCCCCGGAAACAGGCATCACTTCCATCATATGGAGACACCTTCTTGGAGACTCTCAAAATGGCACACTTCGTGCTTTAGAGCTATTGGTGTTGGGTCTTCTGGTCTGGCGATTTTGGAGGTTCACATTGTCTCCGAAAATCTATCCTAATGACCCAAAGGAATTGCCTTATTGGATTCCATGTACGTAAAAACACGATTCGAATCTTGAGTATGGCTTACTGAGTCCAAACAGTCGTTGGTAGGTTTAACCAGGCGCCTCCAATCTTTGTATTAACGAACATATCCAGGCCATGGCTTCGCATTCTTTCACAATTCACAGGCATTGCTGGCCAAGGCAAGGTAGACAAATCCACCCCAAGACCAATCGATTCTGTCACTCGAACCAGATCTAATGTCAAATAGCAAATACTTCGACGGCTCTAAAGACCCTTTCGCACTGACCATCTTCGGCTCAAAACTATACGTCATTTCAGACCCCAAACAGACAAACGACGTGTACAAAAACCTCGAAACACTCTCATTCATTGAATTTGTCCAAGGACTGTTTAAGCGCAATGGAGTTAGCGAGGCCGGTCTCAAGGCTGCATATACTGCCTTGCCAGCCGATAAGCCTGGGTTTCCGAACCCTCTGGGAGGATCACTTGGGGGTACACTTGTACGGAGTATGCACATTCATCAACTCTATCCAGGAGAGAATCTGGATCATCTGGAAGCTCGGTTTTTAGAATACTTTGAGAAACATCTTACCCTGCCTATGATGAGGAAGGCGTGTGCGCCGTACTTGATATCTCAGGACGATACCTCCATTGAAGTACCGCTCATGCGTTGGTGCTCCGAGTATTTCGTCCGAGCTGGCGGATTAGCTTATTTCGGGGATATGCTTGGTGCCGTTGACCCTGAGCTTGCGCCAACGTTCATTGCATTTGATGATTTGTCATGGCAGGCGATTTACCAGTATCCGAGATCCTGGTCTAAGGTCATGAGCGAAAAGAGAGATCAGACACAGCAGGCTTTCAGGAAGTATTTTGAGATTCCTCAGAATCAGAGGAACGGGGATGCATGGTTTACAAAGACTATGGAGAATGAACTTCGTGCCGTGGGTGTTGGGACTAATGATATTGCCATAATTCTGGTTACACTTCATTGGGCGTAAGGATACTCTTTTCTGGGCAAGTATAGATAGATGCTGATTGTATAGTATAAACACAAACACACGCAAAACCGCCTTCTGGATGCTAACCTACCTCCTCCACAACCCACCCTACATCGAACCACTCCGAAGGGAGACAGCCAACGCATTCGACGGCGACAAACTGGTTGACCTGGAGCATCTTCACAACAATTGTCCGTTGTTGGAGAGTTTCTGGTTTGAGACGCTGCGTATGTCGTCAAATGCTGCTTCGGTGCGGAATGTGAACAAGGATACTATTATAGGGTATAAGTCTCTTCGGAAGGGGAATCGGATCAGTATGTCTGCCATGATACTTCTTACCCGATACTTTGCATATTGACAGGAGACAAGTGATCCCGTACCGACTCCTCCATTTCGATGAATCCGTCTACGGTCCCGATGTGTACTCCTTCAGACCCGAACGCTTTGCAGGCGCAAACGCCGAGAAACTGACTCGTGGCGATAGTTGGCGGCCATTTGGTGGTGGGAAGACTATGTGTAGTGGTCGTCACATCGCTAAACGTGCCACAATAATGTTCTTGTCTATTGTGTTGCGAAAGTTTGATGTAGAGATTGTTGGGGAGAAGAAGATGCCCATTCCGGATTTGGGGAGACCGGTGCTTGGGATTATGGCTGTTAAGGATGATCAGGATTTTACTGTGAGGGTTTCTGAGAGAACCAGGCTCTCTTGAACGGATGGCTGGCCTGGCAGAATATCAGATATCGGCCCTTATATGACATAACGAATGACGATAGAAAGAGTATACAACACCTAAAATGTATATGCTTTTTTCGAGAATATTTTCGAGGCATCAGACAACCTTGGGAATGTTATAAGAATAACCGAGAAGATTAGGGTGGTAACAGCTCCTTAATATCCATGAACGCCGGCCCAAAAACCTCTAGAAAAGACGCCCGTACACGAAGGTAACGCTGTTACAGCAGCTAATTCAGTATTAGTTGCATATTAGACGCACATGATTTATGTACTGAATGCTGATTTGATAATGAGATTGAGCTACTGTAGGTAGAATGTCACTTCGTAGCATCTTATACTTTCAATCATTGCTATTGGGGTTACCTTCCTTCACATACAAATTTCTTAATTCTTGAAGTAGAATTTCGTTTATTGAATATAAGTGCAACGAAAGTCTCGAATATCTTTAATACGCGATTCTACCATGCCTCAAACATTCGTGGCTCTTCTCATCGTAGGCATATTATCTGCCTGTATAGTACATGCGGGGCACCTGACTTGTAAATGCGTATATTTTCCTTTCCATACCAGCTTTTATCCTACGAAACTAACTTGTTATCAGACACCGAGCGACTCCTGCTGGCCTACTCCAGCCACATGGTTCGCATTAAACAACACACTCTCCGGCAAACTCATCAAGACCATACCCATAGCAGCACCATGCTATCCAGGCCCATACTCAAACCCATCTGAATGCACTATCGCGCAAGAAAACTGGACAAACACCTCCTTTCTTGCCGAAAATCCAGTTGGCTACTCATATCCATATACACAATCGTGTGATCTTCCCGGCGGGAATACGACTACATGCGGGCTTGGTGATTCACCCGTATATGCTGTTAATGCAACTACACCCGAGGATGTTGTTGCCGGTGTGAATTTTGCGCGAGAGTGGAATTTGAGGTTGGTTGTTAAGATGAGTGGGCATGATATGTTGGGTCGGTCGACGGGGTATGGGAGTTTGGAGATATGGATGAAGTATTTGAGGCTAGGGGTGTCGTTTGAAGAGGTTTACTCACCGACAGCGGCCTACGGACAGAATCAAGGAAGTGTATGGAATGGTAGTGCAATTGAAGTCAGTGGTGGTCATGACTGGGATGATGTACACGCTATAGCCGCTGCTAACGGGGTCATCGTTGTCAATGCTGGCTGTCCAGTATGTACCAACTCCTCTAAAAATTCACCAATCTAATAGAAGACAGAGCGTTGGTGTCCTGGGCGGCTTCACCCAAGGCGGCGGCCATTCTCGCGCAACACACGACTTTGGCCTCGCAGCTGACCAACTCCTCGAAGCCCAAGTCGTTCTCGCAAATGGCCAGCAAGTACTTGCCAGTCCTACTTCAAACATCGATCTCTTTCGGGCATTACGTGGCGGAGGAGGAGGGACCTATGGCATCATTACTAGTGCCAAGATAAAAGTCTACCCTGATGCTGCACATGCGGCGCAGTCATTCTATATGGCTTCCTTGAGCACGTCGGATGACGACTTGGCGGTGTTCATGGAGGCGATTGCTATCCTATATGAAGCGTTTCCTGCGCTCGCCGATGGTGGCTTGAGTGGGTATGGAGACTGGAGTGCATATAATGCGGGCGAAAGCATCAATGCTTCTATATCCTATGCCCTAGGTGCAAAGGATAAATCTATCGGGGATATCGAAGCCATGTTTGCGCCGACACTGGACAAACTCCTGCCGTACAATGGCACACATATAAACCTCGTTGTGTCATATACGGCCTTTGACAGTTATTGGGACTATTATTACGGCACTGGCGGCGGTTCCTGTAGTGCTGTCCCTGCGGGTTCAGCTTTTGCTTCGCGACTATTCACCAAGGATAACCTCTCTGACGGGAAAGCTTTACGGAAGATGCTGAATATCACAGCCGGCACATCATCCGAGGGAGCAATCAACGGCTTCGCTCTGTTGGGCGGCAGCACACTTTCCGAATCAAACGCATTGTCCGGCGTCAACCCAGCGTGGCGTCGGAGTTATATGCATAATTACTGCGGGCGAGGATGGCTAGATGATGCCAATTATAAAACCGTAACTGCTATCCATCACGACATCACGTACACCAAAGGTGGCGCAATGCGAGAGTTTGCCCCTGACACGGGTGCATATATGAACGAGGCTGATTGGCAGGATCCGTGGTATTTGCAGGATTTTTATGGTGAAGAGTTGCCGGTGCTGGAAGCTGTGAAGAGGAAGTATGATTCTGATCAGGTTCTGTACTGTCCGACTTGTGTGGGATCTGAGAATTGGGTAGTCAAGGAGAATGGGGCGCTTTGTAAATTGCCACTCGCCTAGATGCTCTCTTCGATTCTTTTGTCAGGTCTCGTCGTCGAGACTGAGAGTTGAAGTTGTTAGAAGTGAAGCGCTCGGCTTAATGATTATCCGGTGATATCATAAGTCTCCGATTAGTAAGCGATAATTCGGCAAAGGCCCACGTGATCGTACATCATGCTTCTGAAAGAACGATCATGAAGCAACGAATAGCCCGATAATAAAGAATAGAATTAATAATTCACCCCTAGAAGTATATAGTCAAGTCCCTACTACGAGTAGATGACATCGAATGACTCATAGCCAGTCAGCCTGTAACCCTGCCTCGATAACAGCAACCCTCCAACCAGATTGGCCCGCCGGAAGCAGTTAGGGCTTAGGGTTTTGCCACAAAAATCCACTAGCGCCCGCTGCTTTGAAATCAAACCTGGCAAGAACAGCGAGAGCGTCTTGAGATCCCTTCCTACTTCTTGACCTCCCGTCCATCGCCAACTCAACACCCCCAACTTTTCGATTATCAACAAGTTCGCAGGAAGTGCAGTTATTTGAAAACTAGCATTCAAGATGGCCCGTCGTCCTGCCCGTTGCTACCGCTACTGCAAGAACAAGGTGCGTTGGAACTTTTTTGCGAATTTTTGAGCGTTTTTCGGATATGGGAGCAATTTGTGGGGGCGTTATTCGACCTTTGGCGAAGCGACAGCGACATCGACGGCGACAGCCACGACTCCTAGCGACGTTATAGCTGTGATCGTTCAGTCTTGCGAATTTTTATCGACTTTATGGATTTATTGAATATGGAGTGATACTAACATGCGCAAAAATAGCCCTACCCCAAGTCCCGGTTCAACCGTGGTGTCCCTGACCCAAAGATCCGTATCTTCGATCTTGGACGTAAGAAGGCCAATGTCGACGACTTCCCTACCTGTGTGCACATGGTCTCCAACGAGTACGAGCAGTTGTCCTCTGAGGCTCTCGAAGCCGCTCGTATTTGCGCCAACAAGTATGCACCCCCCCATCGAAAGCATATTGAATGTATTATTAATAATGGTATAGGTACCTCGTCAAGTCCGCTGGAAAGGAAGGTTTCCACCTCCGTGTCCGCGCCCACCCCTTCCACGTCGTCCGTATCAACAAGATGTTGTCCTGCGCCGGAGCCGATCGTCTCCAAACCGGTATGCGCGGTGCCTTCGGTAAGCCCAACGGCTCCGTTGCCCGTGTGAACATCGGCCAGATCTTGCTCTCTGTCCGCACCCGTGACGCCAACCGTCACCTCGCCGTCGAGGCCCTCCGCCGCTCCATGTACAAGTTCCCCGGTCGCCAAAAGATCATCGTCTCCAAGAACTGGGGTTTCACTCCCTTGCGTCGTGAGGAATACGTCCGTCTTCGCCAGGAGGGTCGTGTCAAGATTGATGGTGCCTACGTTCAGTTCTTGCGTCACCATGGTTCCGTTGAGCAGAACATTAAGCGTTTCCCTGAGGCTTATGAGAATGTTTCCCAGGCTTAGATGTCGTTGCATTTTCATCATACCAACAAAAATAAATTAGCGTCAGGAATTGATTAATGTTTTCATGTTCAACTGGAAGTTTTTACCCATTTGTGATTTTAAGGAGTTGTTAGGCTTTCAGATATTCGACAGGATACTAGTTTACTAGTTCTGTTGTATGTATCATGAATGCAATCAACCTTGGGTTATATCCATATTCTTGAAGTGTAGTCAATGTGTATTCAGAACTAAATATTCTACGTGGCCGATAAATATGATGCTAATAGATGTCCATTATCGAAAGTATAAAAAATATATCCATATCCATATGCCAATGCTAAATCCGCCTGTAGTTACGTAGTTACCTCTGACCAAAAAAAACCAAACATGTGTATATATCCCCAATTTCCACAAGATTATGTATCACTCTCCCTCAACCCCGGATCTACCTCTGTACCGCAGAAAAACAATCTCAAACGCCGCCAAATCATGTCCGTCGTAAGTCAAATACCATAACCGCATGAGTGTAGAATGTATGATGAGTAGAGAAGAGGAGAGAGACTAGGCTTCACCCCATGCCCCGACACCCGCTGGTCCACCGACAGATACAGCTGCGCTGCCACTACCAACAGAGCCGCCTATATCCCAGTAGTGACGACTGGAACCACTCCCCAGACCTGTGTGAGTGCGTTTGGCGGATACTTTCGTGCTCTGGCTAGCGCAACTAGAGCTTGGGCGGCGGAAGCGGTTTACTTGATGGTGGTGACGCGAGATGGGGGAGCTAGGTGTTGAGATTCCCGCTGCACGCATTTGAGCGCGTAGACCGAGTTGGCGGGCTTGAGAGCGGGCGTGGGCGCGCGCGACGAGAGGGTGGTGTTGGCGGATGACGGCTGCGCGGTTGGAGGCGTCTTGTTCGTTGTATGTTGTGGTTGTTGAGCGGGTTGTTGATGCGGCGGAGTTTGTGGTGTTGGCTTTGTTGTCGCCTCGGCGGAAGCGGTTCTTGAGGTAGCGGAATATCATGGTAACGTCCAGGTCTTGCTCCCAGTACTCATATTCCTGAGTTGTGAGTGGAGGTGTCAATGGTTCTGGTGGGTTCTTGGTTTGTGAGTGTGTACCTGCGCCGAGCTCGCCGTCGTCAATGCCCCATTCAGCAACATGTTCGGCCGTGGCTGGGTCTTGTTGAAGTGTTGGATTGAATTGTGGTGAAGATATGGAAAAGACATTGCTATCTTCCGCCGCAGTTTGCGGCGCTGATGGAGTCGTTCTCGACGTTGGTTGTATTGATGTTTGTGGATGTGTCACTGGCATACCAGCATAGAACTCGGCTGGATCATCTGAGCGTAGATATGTACTGAATGCTCCTGGGTGCTCCCAGATCTGGTGAACAAGAACACCAAGTTCGCGCGCAATGCGCTGAAGTAAACGTTCCTGCCACGCATTGTCATCAGCAGAAGCGGCGGCTATAGGCACATCTCGGATAGCTTCTTGCATCTCGCGAATATCAGGATGTGACTCCTCATCAATATATGAAGTCAAATGGATATCATCCACCAATGACTCTCCTAAAATGACGGAGAGTATGGACTCATCAATGCCCATCAAATCGCGAATAACTTTTCGCGTTATGCGGCGCCATATCGACTCTTTTGACGAATCTCCCTGCAAGGAAGCAGCGTCTGAAGACACACTCGATGCGTCCATTGCCTTGGTCTCGGAAATACTACCGAGAACGTCATTACCTGACCTGCGAGAGGCACCAACACTGCCGCGACTGCTACGTCGCTGACGCCGTCGCGTCTCACGCTCAATCTCTTGACGCAATATACGGCTCTGTTCTGTTCTCCACTTCTCGATCCGCTGCCATCGCTCTCGATCGGCGAGCGATTCTAGCTCGTCTACCGTCGCCAGATGATTCTGTAGACTTGAACGGCGCGTAGGGACCGCTTCTGCTGAACGGCGAGGGTTGAACTGCTCGTATCGCCATAATTGTTCTTGGACTTGTTGTCCAGATGCATGAAAAGATCCCAACCCGTCATGAGTGGGTAACACGGGATAATTACTGCTATCGGGCGCGTTGACATCCCGAAAATCAGGCAGACCATCGTCTAGACTGTCTAGTTCCGTCGCTTCTTCATCCAGTGTACCAACAGACGCGCTGTCGCCTGATTCTAGGTGCGTGGCTGCATTGAAGGAGCCAAAGTCGCTGAGTCGCGAGACACCTGCCGTACGTGCGGTTCGTTCGGTGGAGTCGCTCCGCGTGCGGGTTGTTGTCGACGCGGCTTGGGAGGGAGAAAAGAGAATCCATTCTTTCGCATCGTCGTCGATTTGTTGTTGATGAGAAGCATGAGTATCGATCTCGAGGGCTGGTTGCCCAGAGGCGGGATAGGACGTCTGTCGACGAGAAGGGGCGTGGGTAGGGGAGCGGAATGCCATCTTGCTGATGGGATTGATAACGATAAGTGAACAACGTCACCGTGTAGATGGGATGTCTTGATGGAGGTGTACAACCTCCCAGCCGCGGTGAATGTGCGACTGGAGGAGAAAGTCAATTATTGAGGTGACTTCAGGATGAACAAGATAGATCGAGAATAAAAAATGAAGACACAATGAGGCAAGGCGATCAGGCGGACTGTACGCAAGTCATGATGGACGAAGACAATCCAACAGATTACGGAGTACGCCCGGAAGCGGGTCCCGTGATAAGCTCTCTCTTTGCTTTGATGATGACACACGACCAGCACTTCCCAACAAATTTTCTGTTCAGAAGGGATACCAGTATATTCAACCTGAGTTATTTTATTTTGCTCCTTGGCTTATTATATAGTATAACAAACAGCAGCCAGGCTTCTGATCAGTCACCGACAAATGTCAAGGGCTGATTAACCAGGCTTATCGGCTGATCTGATACGAACTACACTACAGCTAGTTAACTTCACTAGCTCGATGTTGTTTAAGCGTTTGGCGTTTCAGTTGGCTGTTGGCCTCTAATAGCCTGATAATCGTATGCTTCGTTTGGCTTGCGTGCTTTTCGCAAGAATTGGAAGAGAGTCGAGAGACCTTGCATATTGCTTGATATGCTCCGTAGACTGACTCGAATACAAGGATATTAAACGACAAATATCAGAGGGCTCGGTGAGTATTTACGTACAAAGATACGTACATATATTCGGCTAATTTATGATTATTATTTCACTCTGATGTATGCACTGCCAAGTCACTCCAGCAAGCAATGGAATCACACCATTTCCCTGATCGACGACGCGCAGCCTTAGGCACAAATAATATATTGGTGACTCAGGCATCAGCAACCAGCCCTAATTCTATACATTCATGGTCGAGAAGAAATAAAATCAGTCAAGATTTTCAGGCAATGGAAGAGCCTCCCTCCCACTTTTAATCACCTCATCTAACATCTCCAACCGATCCTGCCCCCAAAACGGCTCGCCCCGATACACGTAAACCGGCGCCCCGAAATATCGCCTCGAATCAATCTCGCGCACAAGCGCAGCCTCCTGCTCGACCAATGACTCTTCGGTCTGCGCACGTTGCAACAATCGCTCTCCATCCAACCCGGCCTCCGACGCAATGCGCACTATAGTTGCCGGGTCCGCGATATCGCCTTCATCAGCCCAGACAGTCTGCAATCCCAGATGCGCGAATTTCTGGATTGATTCATGATCATGACCCAATTCTTCAATACCCGCTAGAAGCACCCTGTGGGCTAACGACGGGTTTGCAGGGTAATATTTCGGATGCGGCACAATAGGAATCCCGCGGATTTGACACCATCGCTTCATTTCCAATAATCGGTAAGCCTGGCGTTGTGTTGAGCGCTGTTTGACGGGGAGACCGCCCGACACAGCGAAGGTATGCATTATATCGATGGGTTTGTAGATGATGTGCGCATTGTGCTGTTTGGCGAGGTGGTGAAAGTGTTTACTGCCGATGTAGGAAAAGAGGGAGATGAAGGAGAAGTAGTATTCGATTACTGGTCGGGTTGCCATGTTGTTCTTCTTGACTGTTGTGGTAGACAGTTCGAGTCGTATACGGTGAGTGTGCGTAGGGAAGATTAAAACTAACAGAACTACCACGAAAATCTGGGAGAAGGATCTGGATATATACCCCCGCTAGCAAGAGAAACAAAAATATAGTTCAATACCTTTTCTTCAAGATGAGTCGGCGACACATTCTGGGGCCCACTGTCATTGAAATGATATTCCTCCAAGGGATGGGTGCCGGAGAGACCAGCGAGAACGGCATTTGCCCTAACATCCGGCGCTACTATTTAGAGCTGAGAGTGTCCATTTGGCGTCGGACGACCCCCGACACTTTAATTACGTACTTAACTATCAACGACATGCATGTGCCTACCCCTCTAATTCTATAACATTATTCTACAATAACCCAATTATAATGAGCTCCTCCTCCGACCAGCCTCATCAGCCGCCCTCTTCCACCACTCCTGTCTCCTCCTAATCAACCCCCAAAACGCCTCCCCCCACGCCTCCTCGTATTTAGGGAGTACACGCCCCGTCGTTCCCGGCGCAGGCTCCCCCGCCAATGCTCTCAACTCCTCAAAATACTCCTCAAACTCAGGATTAAGAGTCCAAAAGGGTGCCCCTTCGCCCCGACGAGCCAATCGCGCTTGTTCCCATTGCTGCATTGCATACCGATTCGGGAGTTGGGCTCGTCCAGCTAGTACGCGAGCTGTGGTGACGGCTTGCCATTCGAAGAAGCGGATTCCGAAACCTCCTGTAATCTATTCCAAAAGTCAGCTCCATTTCCGAATAGACAAACGGGGAAAGGGATAATACCATCCCCACAAACGCCAAAGTAGGATTCTCAATCCTGAAAATATGCTGATACAACCCCGGCACTCTTTTATGCACCTTTTTGAGGTCTGGCAAAAACGGAAAACTGAAATCATATCCAGTCGCGAATAGGATTATATCGACCTCCTTCCCTCTTAGGGCAGAGCCATCTGCGAATGTGATACTGTCCGTTGTAGCGTCAAAGGATGTGATTTGTGGTCTATTTTCGATATCAGGATGCGAAAAGGGGATTGTGCCGAAGAGAGGAGAGGGTGTTCGTAGGGACGAAATAATGGGGAGTTTTGAGACTTCGCGGATGTCATGTAGGGCATCAAAGGCGGAGACTGAGCCTCCTACCACGATGACGCTCTGTCAGTGGCATCAGCATGAGTCTCGCAAAAGTAGGAAGGTAGACCGACCTTTCCGATGTAACCCTTTGTACCGCGGTAGTACTTGCTATGTCTAATCTTGCCAGGATACTTCCTATCAAACTCCACTATCCCCGGAATCTTGGGCATAAAAGGGAGATAATAATGTCCCGTCGCAACCACGACAGCATCAAACCGTTCCTGCCACCATAGATTCTTCTTCTCTCCTCCATTAAGGCTTGGGGCTGATTTACGGAGAGTCAAGACCCATTCCCCTCCCTCATTGCTCTGATCAGGTTCGATGTATTCAGCTAGTTCAACTGAAGTCCCAAACTCGATTAATTTGTCGTTCCCTTTCCGTCGAAAAAGGTCTTCGACCCATGTCCTGATTACCTCGCGCGGTCTGAATGGTGAATCAGGTCCATGTTGTGCGCAAGTTCGCTCTGACAGGACCGCTGGAATAGGTTCTTGAGAAAAGCACATGATCTCTGGTGGTAAGTTGCTGTGTAGATACTCATGCGCTCCCGAGTCCGTGAAGCGCAGTTGGCGGGAGTTAATTTGTTCTGTTTCTGGCGTCTCAATTGGAGCATTTTCAGTCAGATTCTCTGGGATCAGGACGCTGAGATCTGCGCGCTGGTTGATGAGATCTTGCAGTGATGGGATTCCGAGTTTATGTTCATTATCGCCAGAAGTCAGTACCCTAAGATGTCCGTTGGGCAATTAGTCTTGGTACGCAATCTCGATGTTGTGAATGTGAGTATTACCATGTCCCGCCAGCTACATCCTGACGCTCAAATACCCGGATCGTATCAAAGGCTTGCTCTTTGACGAGTGCGTCAGTGGTAATTGCGCCAGCTGGACCGGTGCCGATGACTGCTACTCGACGTATTTTCTTTGCTGCCATTGTTATTGCTACCAACTGGATAGCATCTATTACTGTACTTGGTAGAGAGAAACAGAACAGATCTAATTTTTTCCCCCTAGAGAGTCTAGTACATTTCTTTGCCCAGAGAGCGAAACTGGACAAAAAAGAGACAAATGGAGCTATCTCTGTACTCGAAATGTAGGTGGGTACCTAAATGCCATCCACTACGTACGTATCATCCCACTTTACAAGTCATCAGCAGTTCAGTTGCATGGTGACACAATTTCGTGCCCAACCTGACCAAGTGGATTAAACACACCGATAGCAATGGATCCAATACACGAATCCGAAATACTTACAACGGATTGATTCCGTGAATACATCGGCATTCGTTGCGAGCTCGAGGGCATACGCAAAGACCCTGCTGAAGCCCTAATCTTGGCGTGGGCCAGAAAGTGTCCCAAAGAGGAAATTTTTGGATGGTACGGGGACGAGGCCGCGATGGCATCATTTTAGGTGTCTGAACGTCATTGTTGGGTTTGATAACACGATTTTTTGAGTTTATGAAACATGGATGTATGGGTCTATAGGTCGCTGCGTTGCATGATACATGGAATTCGTTGAAAAGTGAGATTTAATTAGATTAAGATTATGTATTGTAAACATCTGTAAACACTTTTGTACAGCTTGAAGTAGTAATCGCATGAAATCTGGGATACAGATAAGGCAAGGCTTCAAGAACATTGTGTAGTACTATATATGACTGGTTCATACCCTCACCTTGAAGGCAGTCTACAGAACGTACCTAAAGTACGGGTTCTGTTTGTCCGTAAGATCCTTGAAAGCAAGTCTGTCTCGCTCACGCTCATCGACCTCAATCGCCTCGCGCTTTTTGTTTTCGCGCCACAGCACAAAGTACAGAGTAGACGCGGAGACGATAGTAATGCAGTAGCTGGAAGAATAATCAGCGAAAATCATCCGATACAGAAAGAAGTAGACATACCAAATGATCAACCCAGTCCACAACTCAGGATAATGCTGCGCCTTGGTTTGAGTCTTGACCAACTGCGGTCCAATAATGTTTCCAACACAGTAGGCAACAAATACCGCGGCAGCCATAAAACTCTTCTTAGTCTCACCGGCAACATTTCCCGCTCCTAATGAGATGGTCAGACTAACAACAGGACCGAAGAAACCGATCAATGAGTAACCGGCGACAGGGGTGACGGGCTTGTGACCCCATGACGATTTCCAGATCATCACGAAACCCGCGATGACGGGCAAGCAGCAAAGAACAAGGGAGATGGCGCGGATGTTGCGGTAGCGCGAGCAGAGCCAGCCGGTGAATGTGATTCCGAAAGCTGAAAGACCACCAAGGGGGAATTGGAAGAGAATACTGTCGAGGGTGGAATAGCCGAATGTCGAGACAATGAGAGGGCCGAAACCTGAGACTGCACCATTGACAGTGTACCTACCTAGTGTTAATTGACCATGTTGGATAAGGGAGAGGGATAAAGAGGGGAACTCACGCAGCCGCCATCGTAATCGCAACAAGCCAAATCTTAACATCCAAAAGCGCCTCCTTGACCTGCTCAGCTTTAAATGTCGTATTCTTCACACCCGTCTGTCCCGCCCTCAACCGCTCAACAGCCGCAATGCGTTCCTCGGGGGTCAAAAACCACGCATCAGCCGGTGAATTGGGCAGGAAATAAGTCCATATTCCGAACAGTGCGGTAATGCATCCAGCAAAAATATAAATGTATTGCCAGGGCGCCAGACTACCGCTCTTGACTTGCGCAAAGCCGTAGTTGAGTCCGCCGCCGATGATGGTGAACCAGCCTGTGCCGGAAAACCACCAGCTTTGACGGAGGGCTTGTTCGCGTTGGGTGTAGTAGCCGCTGACCATTGTCATGAATGCAGTCGGAATAATAGACTCGGTAAAGCCTGCGATTATTAGCTTGTTTGAATTGACCTTTTTTGGGAAAATAGAACAAACCGAGGAAAAATCGCTGCGCCAATAACCCCTGCCATGAAGTAACGCCGGCCGTGGCTGCACAGACAATACCCCAGATAATGACGGCTGGACATAAGACGTTTCGAGTAGTAAAGTGTTGCACTGTGTATGCCATGGGATACGAGCCAGCAAGTTGACCAAAGTAGAAGATTGAGGTTGCCCAACTCAATCGCGACGTGCTTGTTACAGGTGGGCTCACATGGGTGTTGGTGACGGTGAGATGGAGGTCAGTTGTCATGCCGAAGAGAGCGGCACTTCCAAGAATTGCCTACACGAACATTGATACAGTAAGTCGATATTCTCGATGATATTCTCGATGGTCTTTTTAGTTCTATAGTTGGCAACTGACCTTATCCCAGTAAACCAATCCATAACCTGCATATATGTTAGAATAAGATCAAAATATAGTCAAAAGGCGTGAACATACCAATAACCATAGCAGGCATCAAAACCCAATCAATTTTGCGCAGAACGCGCGCATGCAATTGCGCATCTATCGCCCTTGCTTCCTCTCCCAGCGCTTCAACATCCCCGGAAACTACTGCGTCTGTTTTTTCAATGGCAGCATCGACATTTGGCCCGCTGGCAGGAACATCTGCATCATGCACACCGGACTCGATTTGAGTCATCTTTGGTTCTTTTGTCTGTTTTCTAGATGTCAATAATTTTCCGCGCAATGTTTATTCTTATCGCATCCAGCGATTGAAGCTTACATATGTATCTTTCAACAAAATCCAACCCGATAGGCTTATCTCAAAAACACTAGAGTAGTCCGCGAAATCTTACGTCGAATGTGCAGAAATGGCATCATATAGCTTCAAAATGGTGTGTGGAAAATTTTCTGATTTGACTTTTGATGCTTTGGATGCAAACACGGTCAGACCTCTAACCTCGCCCACGTGAAGTGGGTAACCCTAAGTTGTCTGGATAAGACTTCCGATATTCGGCTCACCGGCTGGACGACCAGGTAAGGTACTTTTGGATTAGATACGAGTGTTTGTTCCGTATTTTTCCTGCAATAATGTGAGCCCAAGGTATTTTTCCTGGGTATACAAGATCGCTACAATTTTATGACGCTAACTCTGCATACCTCAGTTATTGATGGTTATTATGGGCACCTTAGTTACAGGCAGTGATTGATATGGAAGACGTTTCATTACAGCCTCGTAATTTTGACTGGATTATTTGGTACATAGCACCTGAAAGCGGAAGGAGGTTGTCAATTGCATGAAAGGGAACTTAGCCTCGTGGGATATCTCTAAATCATCAACCTATTATAAGCAAGGCTAGAGACTCAATATCAGCATGTTAAGCACTCTCAGTGCTAGAGCACCCCCCCGTATGACGGATCTCACGGTGTTTTAGGGCTGCGCCGGAGATCCGACAACATCGCGCCATCAGCCCTAAGCTTAAGGCTAGCTATGTCAATATCAACAGTTTCATTAAAGCTCATCTTCATTTTGCTTCATGAGTTTCTATCCCAACATACCAATGAATCACTAGCCAGTCAATGCCTGCATATGCATGCTATGTCGGATCATCTCAGGACTACTACTACTTAGTTTCAAATGGCAGGGTGCCTCCTTCTAGCTAAACTCCCAATTTACTACGGCTATCAATGGATGGGATGAATAAATTGGTCTTACTGTCGAGTCAATCGACGAGGAAGCAGGAAAGAAGATCTTGCGAGCAGTGAGCCTTGTCTTAAGCGCTCTAGCCTCTTAGCCTCTTCTCAACCTGTTAATCAGCCCAATCAACGCTAATTGCTTTTTCTATTCCCCTCTTCCGCGTGTTATTTTTTTCAGCGTTGGACTTGCATATATCTACTGAATCGTTTGAAACATCCCAGGCCGGTTTTCAGAAACGAAAAATAAATAAAGCTGTGTTCTGCACTTCAAATCATCAATGCGCCCAGACATTGTTTCGACCTTGTCTAAGTTTTCTTACGCAAACGTTTGTATCAGCTGGTATTCTCAGCATGGAAGAAAATGAACATGCTCACACAGAAGCCGTGTCCTCAGCTGAGAGGGAGCATAATATGAGCCCCGAAACTGACAACCTAGTTCCGAACACCGAGCACGAAGCCCTCCTGTGCTCTAATCTCTCGGAAGGAATCACAGCAGGAGACCTCGAGAAAGTTAAAGAGATATTGGATCAATATCCGCACCTGGCCAAGGCTCGCTACACATTCCAGTTTGACTACGGAATACAATTTGAACCAGACAAACAAGAGGGTGTCACGCCACTTATCCAGGCTGCTGCATACCCTGAAACCAGGACACTGAAACTATTTCTGCAGAAAGGAGCAGATGCAAGCGAGAAGACCATATCGCATGGGTCAAGTCCACTCCATATGGCTGCGAGATTTGGCCACTGGGAAAACTTCAAGTTGTTGATCGATTCCGGGGCTAAGATAGACAGTCGGACGAAGAGCCATAGGACGGTCCTACACCAGGCAGCTTACAACAGCGACATTCGCTTCTGTGATTATATATTGAATCTCGATGGCGCTGACGCCAATGTTGTAGACGATACAAATTGTACGCCAATTTATCTTGCCGCACAAGAAGGTCACTCTGGTGTCGTTCAGTTCCTTATCCAACATAATGCGGATGTCAACATAGCTTGCGATGATGGGGAAACTGCATTGATTAGGGCAGCTTCAGAGGGGCATATCAAGACTGTTGAACTCCTTGTCCAACATGGAGCAAATATGAATCTAGCCGACGGTTATGGGACAACTGCATTGTCTATTGGCGCTTCAGAGGGGCATCTCGCAGTTGTTGAACTCCTTCTCCAACTCGGAGCAAATATAAATCTAGCCGGCAGTACTGGAGCAACTGCGTTATATACTGCCGCTCAGAAAGGACATATCAAGATTGTTGAGTTATTGTTAGCATGCAATTCTAAGATGGGTCAGAAACACGTGAACAGAAACGCAGTAACAACCGAAGGATATACAGCTATTCATGCGGCGGCAGCAGCAGGACACGCTGATGTTTTCAACCGGTTGATATCAGATCATGAAGTTGATCTGACAATTTCAAGTCGCGATGGCTACTCAGCATTATCTTACGCTGTTCTTGGACTTTCTAATGAGGACACACTTTGCGTACTGAAGGCACCAGCTTTTTTCCCTGATGATCCGCTGAAGGCGAAGCTCTGTTGTGCAAGCTCTAACGAACGTTCTTATATTGAACCTACTCTTCTTGAAATTTTAGACAAGAGGGAAATAGGTGGAAAGGATATAGAAGCCATCTTGTTTTGGGCCATAATAAATGATGTGCAAGGAATTTTAAGGAAGGGCTTGCAACACAGAACATTGGACATGGATTCATTCCTACAAGGAAGTCATGTGCCATTACACGTGGCAGCTAGGCTTGGAAACTGGGAGGCGATTCAGGTTCTTGTTGACAATGGCGCGGATGCTGATTCTCTGGCAACCCATAACAGCCTGGCGATCCACTTGGCAGCTGAGAATGGGCATCTCTACACTGTGGTAAAGTTGCTCAACTTGCCAACTCGAACTTCTAACGACGAGTCTTCTTCGTATACCAAGCAGCTCCGACGGATTATCCAGGAAGATGCCAATGGAGAATCAGCCATATCTCTGGCTGTGAGAAGACAAAACAAATCAGTCGAAGAATATCTATGGAAAGAATTTAAATATCACGGAAATCTTTACTTAGCCTCATCGCCGTCTCATGAAGGGAGACAAGAGATTCTTGAGGTTGCTGCCAAGTATGAAAGGCCAGGGGAGGAGAGCGTTTTGAAGTTCTTCTTGCAGCAGAATAAGAAGTCCCCGGAAGATTGGACCGCCTTGCACTGGGCAGTGTCTGAGTCTCAACCAGTGGTTGTCTGGTGGCTTCTATCAAAGGGAGGAATAAGAACGAAAACATTGCAAGAAGCCCGAAATCTGAAGAGCACGGCTTCAAATGACTCAGACACCAAAATCCAAATACTCCTCCATAATCCTCCCCCTATTCTACCAAGCATTCCTAACAACAATGATAATGAGCTGGTCCAAAAGCCCTCGTTGGAGGATTATGATGATTGGGTTGAACGTCAAGGCACAATTGTGGATTTCTACGGTTCCGGCGAGGATATAGAAATGCACTTCAATCAAAAGTCTGTCAAGGATATAATCTATCAGCAAGGGGTAAAAAGCCTCATGGAAGAGAGCCAGAGACAAAATTTTCACAAGCTTGACTTCATGAAAGAAGCCATTCAAGGAGTCCAGAGCAATGAGACTGCCGATCCACCCGTGCAACAGACTCCGAAGCGTCCTAATGAGCCTGAAGGACCAAGTCAAATTCGACATGGAGCAAAGATTCAATCAACTGTGACGCAAATGACTGGGGATATGGATAGTTCTAAGGAAAGAAGATTTTCGGGGCCCCCAGTATTTAGATGGGTACATATTCCCTTGAATGATGTGAGTAACATTGGTCATAGTCAAACGACCCCCAGATTATGTGCTAATGGCAGAGTCACACCTCAGATGAAACTACTCGAGGTACACTATCTTCACAGAACCAAACTCCACGATGAGTCAATCACGTCACTAGATATCTCATACTAACCCATTTATAAGGATCTTGTCACCCGCATTTCGGCCGACGAGAAAAAAACGCAAAAGGATCATCGTCCTCTAATTCAGTTCTTACAGGAAAGTTGGACACCATGTGCCGTTGGAGGAGAAAAGCATTATATGAAGTCTCAATTTGTGGTATGTCTTCAGTACATCTCAGTCAATGTATTGGTTACTGAACGCTTTCGTTTTTAGCAGAACGAAACTCTTGATCAGGATAGAAAGCTTACGAGAACAGCCGGAGCTCTTTATGCACGTATCATTCCTATCTGAGGCGTTCTATGCCCATTTTCGTCCGCTCTAACACATCTACAGGTACCATATCTTACCTTGTCGGAAGGGGAGTTAAAGACCAACAAAGGCTCAAGCGAAAGGGCTTCAAGACTGCCCATTCACGAAACCATGACTTTAGATCAGTACTACTATGTTTCATTGACTGACACAAATACTCGAGACAACGATCAAGTTCTTCATCGATATTTAGACCGGTATCATGAAAAGAAAGAACAACGCATGCAGATGATTTTAGTTGTTGGAGACCTTTGGTTATGGATTGTTGATGATAGTATGTACCAATGGATATCACCGAAGAAGTTTTATTTCATAGATATTAACCGATCAGCAGAGACGATACTTACCGCCACCACAGACCAGTATAGTGCATTCGCAGACACCATCTTCGAAAACATTGCATGGCGTGAAAGCAGCGGGAAACGCTTGCTTCCCAAATCGGTAGATGATATGGTGAAACTCGTCCTAGGGATGCAGACTACATATTTTGCACAGGAAAACATACCCTTGAATTCTACGGACTCCAAAAACCCCAAGAAATTCAAGTCTGTCTTGAATGTGTTTCGTGAATCTATCCGTGATGTGGTAAGTTTGGGAACCGTCCGGCAAAAATTGAGGCCTGTCTAATGTGTGTACAGGCTGAAAAAGAAAGCGAGCTGTACGATGGCTTCTTGAAGTCTCTTGACCATGATAAACGTCTGAACTCATCAGAAATCTCAGACCGCAATGAAGCCAAACGGCTGGACTCGTATAACAACATTGAGGATGAAGTTCGCCTTCTCCGTGAAATCAAAGATATCCGGGATGAGCTCAGTATCCTTCTCACATTGGTCTATGAGCAGAAGATGGTCTGGAAGCAGTTTTTGCATACAGACAGCCCCAAAAGCAGCTTCCTTGATGACTGCTCACCAGAATCGGTCAGGGAAGATTTGGTGAAGATGATTTCTGACGCCAACTTAGTTGTGGAATCTGTGAGGTTCCTCCTATGCCTATACTGCAGTGAACTTTTACTGACAGTCACGTCTAGATTAATAGCCTACTTGATCTGAGGCAAAAACAGGCGACTATAAAAGAAGCGGAATGGGGGCGCAAACAAGCAGAATTGGGACGAAGGCAACAAGAAGCTACATCTAAGCAATCGAATATCATAATGGTTTTTACAGTGGTGACTATCATCTTTGTGAGTATCAAATGATTAGCCACCTTGCCTTAGTCTTTGAGTTCTGATTTCTGACTACATATGATATAGTTACCGCTGTCCTTTTTATCCTCATTGTTTGCGTTGAACATATCCGACTTCCCACATGAAGGAGAATCTGTTGCTTACAAAGGCTGGTGGATCTTCCCCATAATCTGTGAGTTGAAAGGATCATAGTGTCGCCCGCATCCATACTGATCCCTTGCTAGTCGGGACTTCTGCTGCGGTTTCGCTTCCATTGATCTGGGTTGCGTTCAATGTCAATTCACTACTCGATTGGTTCCAAGATAGCATGAACCCAAAACCAAAGAGACGGGAATTAGGACTCGAAAGACCAGAGTCAGAACCAGGGAGACCGTGGCGTCCTCAGGAGGATTCCCGCCCAATGTTGCGAATACTGGCCGAAAAAGCAAGATTGAGGAGTCCTGACAAAAGGTCCCAGTCAACAGAGAAGGAGGTTCCAGTGTAATGGATTGTGGATTGTCCAGCTCTTTTCGCCATGTGTTTCTCATCCGTCGTCAAGGAAAAGGAGGTCTTAACTGTTAACTGCCTATCTACTTCAACATCTATATAGCAAATTCGCCTACGAGATAAAACATTTGAACTTCTCAGTGTAATTCGCCCTTGGGTGTAGGTCACTGCTACGGGAAACACCAGTAACACATCACCATAACACCGAAACCAAATTCCAGGCCAAAATATCTTCCAACCATACCTAGGTACAATACATCTACAAAACACCGACATCCAAATCCGATTATCGGCTGAAACCAGAATATACTAAATACCAAAAACATATCAAATACACAAGATCCACACCTCACTCAGCCAAGCCTCGTCTTAGGGCAAACCTGAAGCTAGTAAAATGGCGTGATGGAGACTATCATGACGTGCATGTTCAATATGCCTCAAAATCGGAAATTTTGTTCGGGATTCTGTCCGGATGCCAATGACTCGATTCGTAAGCTTTGGATATTATGCATTTTCCACATGGCATGGCGGGATGGAGTTGGAAGTATGTTGGTTACGAATGAAACTGGGCAGATTTGGCCGCGGTTCTATGCAGTTGGAGGTGACCTAGGTACATACCCGATGGATATGGTCTGAGCCCTAACTACTTTTAAATATTGTAAGACGAGGGTATTCTAATCATACATATCCTTATTCTCAATTTCGAACCAGGTCCAAGTATACATACCGGGAAATCCAGATCTCAACTACACATCCAGAGCACCACAGACAAAAATGGCAACAACAACAACCACA
Source organism: Talaromyces verruculosus (assembly GCA_001305275.1). Classification (NCBI taxonomy): domain Eukaryota; kingdom Fungi; phylum Ascomycota; class Eurotiomycetes; order Eurotiales; family Trichocomaceae; genus Talaromyces; species Talaromyces verruculosus. The sequence goes on from LHCL01000012.1 coordinate 236,621, forward strand.
ACCCAGACAGCACCGCCTGTCCTTTCTTATGTCCAAGTCCCAGAAACATCCGAAAACCTCGACTGGGCTGACCTCGCAACGCTCGACCTCTCCAAATTCGACCAACCGGGCGGAAAACAAGAACTAGCCACTCAATTTCGAAAGGCGATGGAAGACATCGGTACCACCCTCCCCCCCCAAAGCTGCGTAGCCAGATAGCTAATTGTGTATAACAGGCTTCTTCTACGTCAAAAACCACGGCCTCAGCTCCACCGACATCGACACCCAATTCGCCCTCGCCAAATCCGTCCTTTCCTTATCCAGCGAAGAAAAACAGCCCTACCGCGCCGCTCTCGAACAAGGGGACTACAACGGTTGGAAACCAGCGGGGACACGCAACCTCATCCCGGGCGTAAAAGACAATTTCGAGATCTACAATATCCCCAAATTCATACCCGAGCATGCCGATAGACCGCATCCGGAGATCGTAAAAAAGCATTGGGAGACAATCAGAAAATTTTCGACCCATATTCACGAGCAGATTGTGAGGAAGTTGCTGGTAATATTTGCGGTGGCGTTGGGTCTTGAGGATGAGGAGGTTTTGGTGAATAAGCATCGGTATGGGGAGAGGAGTGGTGATCATTTGAGGTATATGAAGTATTATGCGAGGAGTGAGGAGGAGAATCGGAAGTTGGGGGGTGTGTGGCTCAAGGGGTATGTCACTCCACTCCCTTCGAGATTTACGGTGGAGGAAGATATGGCTGATGATGAGTATAGACATTCGGATATGGGCAGTTTGACGCTCCTGTTCCGTCAACCTGTTGCGGCGCTGCAGGTCTTGACCAAAGATGGAACGTGGAAGTACGTGAGGCCGCAGATGAATGCGCTCACGGTTAATATTGCGGATGCTCTTGAGTTTTTGACCAGTGAGTTCCCAAGCTCTGCATACTGTCAGAAAGTACAAATACTGATAATGGTGTAGATGGCTTCCTCAAATCCAGTGTCCACCGCGTCATCGCGCCTCCCAAGGATCAAGCTCACATCGACCGTCTCGGAGTCCTCTACATGGTCCGTCTAGAAGACGACACAGACCTTGTTCCCTTGAAAGATTCGCCCGTTCTCCAGGAATTGGGTCTGGTCAAGGATCATGTTTTGGGAAGTGATGGCAAACCAATCAAAGCCGGTGAATGGGTTAAGCAGAGAATAATTAAGAATCTGGGGAATTCGACGAACCAGGATGGCGATAATGAAGTTGGGAAGGTAGAGATAGTCAAGGGTGTGGCGACGAAGTATTATGATTAATCCTGAAGGACAAGGCAGTAACTTTATGAAATGAGGTATGAGTTTTTGATATAGTAATTTCATCATGGTTGGTAATCCGATACATCATTATACGTACTTCATGACAGTCATCGCACGAGTTTGTAGCTACCCCCACTGACAATCTCCAATTTGCCCTGCGCAACCATGCCTGCGAGGAACTCCCGGAGCTCTTCATTTCCAAAAGGGAAACCACCCGGCACTGCAATCTTGAGCATCATAATAATACGCTGTAAAGGCATGGCGCCCTGGTTCGTCAACATTCCAACAATAAACTGCCAGTAAAGGTTCATCTTTTCCATCGTCGCGGCATGCGCTGTCTCCTTTGCTGCTGCGGCCGCGGCGGCATCGGCAGCAGCAGCAGCGTCGGTTTCTGTGGCAGATGGATCAGCACCCTCTTGGTCGCCGCTAGTACTCATTTCATGATCTCCGTCGTTAGGAAGCACTTCAAGAACGCGGAAAGAGTCTCGTTGAGTCTCGGTAAGAATACGCTTGCTTACCCAGTATAGGCAAGCGCTGCGTACTAGAGCAACGGACATTTTCAATGTTTCGGCCAGTTTAGCCACAGTCTTCGTGACAGGGGCATTATCAGACCTAGATCCTGATTGAAAGGCGTATATCACTGTAGCCTGCCATGTCGTGACTTCATCTGTAAAGACTCGATCTTCCATGTCTAATTCGACAGTGACATGTCCAAGGGAATTGAGCCAGGTTAACTTGCGCGATTGTTTCAATGCCTCGAAACCAGCAGAGTAGCGTTCCTGTAGTGTCTTGATCTCCTCGGGTACGTCGAATGGCTGATCTTGAATAACCGGCCAGAAGAACTTTGATAGAATCTTGGAATGCAATTGCGGTATGTTGTAGCTCCTCTGCGCTGGAGCTGCTTTGCCCCAAGCGGGTAGTTGCTGTCCGGCTAATTCTTGGTCATCTCGAATGACGGTGTCAACACGCTTTGAGTCGAGAACATCACGGAGCATGACTTCACAAGCTTGTAGCGCACCGTCGCCGAAGCGTACTTTCAACAACTCCAACACCGATGTTTCCTGGTCGAAGTTCGGTTTCTTCTTGAGCAACCGCTCTGATAACATACTCTGAAGTTCTTTGACAAATGCCTCCTTTGAATCAAAAAGACTGATCAGACTACCCACCACGTCCGCACCCTTGGATTTCTTGTAGTCTGCAGCCGCATCAATAGGATCGGGCATCCAACTCATATCGTCCCAATCCAGCTCACCGGAATCATTCTGCAGGTTGCGCTGGTGAGCAGTGTTGAGTTCTGTTGCAAGCTCTACCAGTGTTTCCTTGTCTTCCGCATTGTCGGCATCAGATGGATCTGCCAGGAGACCCCCAACAGTTACTTGGACCGTGTCGTCACGGTCTCGAAGATACTTTCTAATGGGTCTAGCCGCACGGTCTAGCAGAACGCCTTTCGGGTCTAAAAGACTGAACGCTCGAATAATCGAAATATAGAGTTTCAGAATTTCCGCTGTGGATGCTCCTGGGTGCAATAGGCGCTGGGTGAGCGTGCCAACAAATGCAGTCGACAATGAAAACCTAGATGTCGTATGTGTCGTGTACTGTTTAAGATCTTCAATAGCGCCGCTACTCGAATCCCAATGCACAATCACATCAAACAATTCACTAGTGCGTAGAGCGCCTAGACGAGCCAAGCCAATCTCCTGCCATTTTCCAACGTCGTCAAGCCGGACATTAATTATGTCGTCATCCATGTCACCTGAGGACGGCTGGAGGATTTCCAGCACTTCAACAGCCAGTCTTGCAAATACATTTTCAACCCACAAACATAAATGCTCTCTGATGAGCGAGGGAGAGTCCCATTGTTCTTTGTAGCTCACGATGATGAATTCGGTCATCATGTCATTCATGACCTGAGCGAATACCTTTTGTGCTCGATGACCACCAAGACCAAATTCCTGCATGGCATGTAATAAGGTAAGGAGCTTATTTCTGGATTGGCTTATCCTATCATCATTATATTCCGATATGACTTCATAGCGAGCAGTCTCTGGTGATATCTCTTTCCACAATCGATAAATGATTGAGGGTTGTTGATCGATTTCCATGTCATTGGATTCAGTGTCATCCGCTTCATCATCTCTCGCCTGCGAGATTCCTATAATGTCAACGGCTGTATTTCGGATTGTTTCTTCCAGCAGATTGGATATGCGTTTTGATGGCAACGAGTGTGCAACAATGGACTGAAAAGTTTCATTTAGCCTGGAGTATGAAGTGTCTGTTTCTGTAGGATCCAGATTGGGTGCCACATGGTCCCAAAAGGGCGTGAAATACGTATGCTGTGCCAGATGTAGGCAGCGCATCGTTTGAGTTAAAGGATCATCTTCGAGTCCTTTCTTCAGAGCCTATTTAGAGTTAGCGCCGTATATCTGTCAGGCCATGATCATAGTGTCCTCACATACAGTGCACAAAATGGATTGTATGTTGGTTATGAAATGACGACGAATCTCGTTGCAATACCAGTAAATCAAATCGGACTCCTTGAGACCCTGATACAGATACCTGCCAGGAGAGGACGGAGACATTAGATAGGCCAGAGCTTCCGCTGCCTCGGGTGTGATCTGTTTCTTTAGTGAGTTGTGTTTAGCATATTCAAGATAGCTAGAAGGAGTATCGAAAGTTCTATCAGGGAATTGAAGGAACTCGGCTGCTGAATGCCAAGCTCGATTCCATATGACAGCTTCCGGCACTGGTACCTGGGAAACCGCCGTCTTTTCATCTGTTAGTTCCTTTGGCAAATATAATGCTGAACCTGATGACAATCGGACTGACCTTTGGCAATGTCGCTGAACCAAATGGTTGGCCTTGGGCAGCAGACCCGAGTGCAGGGGTTGCTAGGGGAGTGGGAGCATTTTCGGACAGTTTGACGGGCGCGAACACAGAGTTGAAGACACGCTTGCGGCTCCGGGCAAGGGGGTCTATCTGTGACATGTTGCAATGCGGCTTGGAATTTTCAGTTGCATTTCTGTTTAAATTTCGATAAAACAGTCGTTTAGCCTGATTATTCCGAGGCCTTGATGGCCGCTGTAGCCATGGAGGGATGAAAGTCGCTAATCAACAACTTGCGGAAGGAACACTCTGATAAGCTTGGAAGGCGCGTGGAGACGTCGCGTGGTCACGTGCTGCCATCGACAACAAACGGGTCCTACAGAAAACAATTCTAGAAGCATGTTTGTGCTTTGTGACATTTAATGATGGAAGTATCTTGGTCAATGATTGGCTCATAAATCAATATTTCGTCTCAAGTCTAAGTGACTGTTGTAGATCTTCGGCTGATAGGACATGGTTACAATAGCAAATTTATCCAAACAAATAAGTTACGACGGGGGTATAAGGTGCTAAGGTTAACGAGGTGGCGCATATAACAAAGTTTCGTTCTTCTGCCAGATGTTGAAGTCTAGTCCATGTGGTTGTTGATGATCATGTTGACCTATCTTTGTCCACTTTCTCCCATTCACTGTCCGTGCTTGTATAACCGGAAACATCTCCTTCGCTAGTCTTCCTTGGAGCGGATCCGTTATCGCTGGATTTCTTCGACTGGAGTGCACTTTCCGGGGAGAGGGTCGCTGTTTCGGGCTGGTTGGCTCGGCGTCTCCTGGTCTTCGAGACTCCTCCGACCTCCGTCTCCGTCTCGGAATCATTGGCATCTGCCGAGGTATTCAATCTGCTAGTCCCGGATGTTTCCTGTTCCAAAGCTTCTTGTTTTTGTTTCTCTTCCTCTTGACGTGCCTGTTCCTGACGCACTTCCTTGGCAAACCAGTTGATGGACCACCACAGTGCTCCGGAAAGGAACGAGAGGACCACAAAGTGGATACTATATGTCGCGACGAGAAGTAGAAATAGAACGAGTTGGAGTGCGGCAAATGTCGCGTTGGTAGCCACAAGAAGCGTGGGAGTTGGGCCAGGTGTGAATACGCTGGACCAGAGGTCCTCGACGAAGGAGGCCATATCGTATATCAAGGCAGGATTCGAACGGAACGAGGATCAAATCTGAGCGTAGTAAAATGTTAGTAACTTCAATCTCTTCAGAGTCCTCGTAGGAACATTGCGCGCTCAGAGCGCGACTGTCTTCACGGATAAGGCACGGAATAAGATTCATACCGATAACGATATTTTCAAGCTTGAAATAGCAGTACTAGTCCGCGCCAGGCGTCCAGATAAACAGTTTGAGGTTTAGATAATAGACTGATCGCCTCAATAAACACGGCACCTGAGATACCAGAGTTTGTCAGCGCAAACCGAAGTAAAGGATCATCACGGGACATGGACATCTCACGCAAACAAAGGAATGATCGGACATACCTTGATCTCAAGACAAACTCAAAGATGGACCCTCAGTCTGGGGAATAAAAGTATAAACTGATCAGAAACTGGCGGGCACATACAACAACACATGAGGGGTATTCAGTCGAGTGATGAGGAGACAATCAATCAATCAGGCCGACGGGAGGGAGACGGATGACGCACCGCCGCCCGCACTAGACGGCTTCCAGCTTAGCTTGCATGGCCATCGCTATCAGTCTATCAGCCTTCAGGTAGTTATCTGCTACCTGACTTCTCATCGTGCAGGTACTTTGGTCGAAATTCAAACACTTCATGGTATCAGACAATTGCCGGTGTACAAACCGCTGCTGGCTGAACGACGCTGAACGAGACAGTTCTTTGTCCTGCAAAATGATTATCATCGCCAACTCCCCTGACACTTAACTCACATGACCATCCAAGGCACGTGCTATAAACACCTCATGTGACTATCTACAGACGCGTATACTCCTCGAAGCTCATTCCTTGAGTCGTACTGGACGATTGAGTCGACCTTCTACCCCAGAAAAGGAATCGCTTTGTGTTGGCGCAGCATGTTGCAGGCCCGACGTCGACCTAGGATCAAATAAGTTTCGAAAGCACCTTGATGAAGGCGCTCAACTTTTGAAGCAGCGTCGAGTTGAATACCCCAGTCTTGGACAAAGAGAAATTTCCCAGCGAGTATCCCCCTCTATGCACAGTCCGATAAACTGTTCCTACGCCGGCCAGATTTGTGACCTACAGCATTCACTTTTTGATGAACGAGCATGATGCATTGTGCCAGAGCAGATTTGCAGCAATGTGTGTCTTTTATGACTCCGCAATCCCATTCGAAGACGGGTACGGAGCAACTATCCACGAATATACTCATCAGTTCGTGGAGGGTTGGGTGTTAAGGAGGCTTGCCGGACATAGCGCGTCGATACGACGGAGTGCCTCCTTTCAACAAGCACGATATTATCAAGATCTTCGAAGGACTGAGCTATTAGCTCGGGACAATTGGACGATTATCGACAAGCAGGACTATCCACTACATTTTGAATCATCCGTGACTGGGCGGCTTAACGGCCAATATCATCCCGAAGGGAAGTGCCTGAAATGTTGTATATTGAGAGTAAAAGATTGACGGACTGACGGCTTATTTCATTTCTCTTAGAGGTCCTACACTTGAAAGGCTAATATAAATGACGGCATTGGATCTTGTTTTTGCTGGTTTAATTCACCATCCATTTTGATGAGTGGTTGTCTACATAGTCTAGTGACTGCTTGGATACCCGTTCTTAAGCCCTAAGTACCTAATTATGTCTTGTACTATGAATGTAGCCAGCCGTAGATACAACACACTGTTGCAAACAATGAACTTAACTACCTTTACCTAGTCCCATAAGTGTTACATATGCCGTGGGATAATGGATATACGTACTACATAAGTGTTGTGTCACTGAAGTTCGAACGATGATCGTGGTCGTGAGATTTCATAGAATGTCGAATGTAGTCAACTATCTTCTTTGGAACGGGCACTACATAACATGAGAGGTTATGTATACATAGGTAGGTACCATTAGTTTATACGTACACTGCCATGGTGACCGAGACGCTTCAATTGATAATTTTAATTTGACATGCTTCTTTTGACTACACGATAGCCTTCAAGAAGAAAAAGCCCCTGATACAATACCAAAACAACAACTCACAAATCTTCAGATATTCGAGCAATGGAAATATACAACGCCATGTGAGTCTAAATATGGACCAAGAAGTATAAGAGAGAGAGAAAAAAAAATGGTAACTAATTACACATACTCTCCCCATTTATTGATGTATCGCTCCAGCAGCCGTGGTCTGCAAGCTAAGCAAGACACCTAAATACGTCGTAGCGAGAGAAGAAATAAAAAGCAAGCAAGCAATGTAATACAAAAAAAATATGAAAAAAAAACTAAAAATAAAACTTTCCAAAATATACTCCATTTTTCCGTTCCCCATTCTCCTCCCGTCTTGACCAGAAATTGTCCGGACACCTAGGCGGGAAAATATCCAATGCGTTGAAGAAATGAGAAGCATGTAATTCGTCGTACGCCGGGTTTCCCCCTCGGTATGTTGAACAGAACCGGGCGGCATACATAATCATAGATGTCGTGTAGTGTGTGTAGTGTGTGTATGTTGTTTCGTCTCCCTCTATGATTTTTCCTCCTCTCCAGCCCGATTTCATTCCGTCGCCTTTTTCAGCCCTGCTCTTTATAGTAACTCCATGTAGAGAAATAGTGAATTCGATCGTATGTGTGTGTGCGTGTGTGTTTGTGGCGGGATCTCTGTTGAATAGAATCCCATTCATCGGCCTTCAAATGGATTGCGCTCTCATTCCACGGGTCGTATATAGTACAATGCAATAAAAAGGGGGAGGCGGATCACTGATACCCATTTACCACAAAAGCTAGGCAATAGTCCGTTATTTTGTTGTCATAATTGTTATTCCGTCGACTCGCGAATGCCCTTACACTTCCCCTGCGCAATATGCGTGTTTCTAGCCGTAGATCTCGTAAACACCGCACCGCAATGCGGACATTCCGACTTCGCAGCTGCGCCGGACCGCTCCCGCTGATGTCGTAGTAGGTTACTGAAAGTTGAAAATTCGCGGCCGTTGCATCCGTGATCCCAACATTGCGGCTTTGGGCGCGATTCGAGTACTCGTACTTGGCTGCTTTCGGGTTCTGAGGTTACGAGGCTGCCGGTGTGGCTGTGGCTGCTGCTGTCGTGAGGGCTGTGGTTGTTGCTGCTGCTGCCCACGTAGGGAGGAGTTCGGATAGGGATTCCCAGATTAGGTTGTCCCGTTGTTGTGGGATAGGTATTAGATCTGTGGGGTTTTGGATTAGCGGGATGCTGCTTTTAGCTGGTTTGATGGAAGTCAGTTTAGGACACTCACGAGACAAATGTTGTTTGCGGAAAGTCGTAATTTGGTTGATTGAATCCATATGGACTTGAACTATCATTCCTTCAGTCTCCACCTTCATTAAAAAACTTCAACTAACGTGAGACAACTTACGTAGGATAAAACGCCTGTGAAGGCGGCGCCTGCATCGGCTGCTGCATACCTATCGGGTAAGACGTATTCGAAAACATAGCCTGCTGTGAAGAAGGCAAAGACGCGTATCCCGCCGAAGGCGTCAAGGAAGCTTCCTGCGTTCTCCGCTGATACGGATCCTCTGGTGTACTCGACAACGAGCGCTGGTATTGTGCCCATTGCGCCTGTTGCGAATGGAAGTTTCCATCGTGTCTGTTACCTTGGGGGAACATGTTTATTGAGTCTCCCGTCTGTGATAGAACGTTGCTCGCAGCACTGAAAAGAGGTCCGGAATGCAAGCTAATGTCCGGAGTGCTATAGCCTTTACTGCTTGTTAGCCTTGGTGGAGACGATGGAAAGAGGATCTTCAATAGCTGGGGGACTGATTCCTGAAGAACTCACTCTGAAGAGTAGCATACATTGATTCCAAATCTTCTTTCGTTAATGGTGGTGAAGAAAAGGGGTGCCAGAGCAAGTTTATGTCCGTGCTGCAAGGAATGATTCCACGCATTAATAACTCTGTTCTTGATAAAGTTTGTGTTCATTGCACGAAATTATCAAAGGAGGATGGAGATAGTGTTTTGTATGAATTATCTGTAGAGGCAAAACAAACGCATATTATCAGCAGCAGATTCCGCAACGTACCTTGTAGGGCCAGGATTCACTTGATTCTTGTAGGAGACATCGACCACACCGTGGTCCGAAAGCTGTTCTAGAGACTGGCGCAAAATTGAGTTTTGAGGGTGGTTGTTAAAATATAGACGAGACTGATCTGGTTGGAGGTGCTGGAGATCTTCTTTATCATTCGTAGAAAGGTCTGGTAAGCTCAAAATAGTAAGGCGAGGATTTGACGCAGGAGATAGTAATGATGGCAGTTGCGGAGTTGAAGATGCCACTAGTACTACAACCGGGTCTAATCCTTCGATTTGATGAGACACGTAAAAATAATCATGCCCAGAGCCACATGTAGTACTGCTTGGCTCTGTGCCAGACCCTGTGGAAATGCACTTGCTCTCACTTGGCGACTGAGCCGATTCTTGAAAAGTGTCACCCTGGAGTTTATCATCGCGTGAGTTTTCAGTGATCGGATAGGGCATGGAAGTGTCGACAGGAATCGTAAATCAAGTGGGACTGGCATAGTCTGGCTTGGAAGAATAGATCGCCAATATACGTACTTGAGGCTTGTGATATGGAAACTTTTGTGCTGCACTTGTAGAAACGAGGCACAGAAGGATGAAACAATAGATTTCTGTTTTGATATCTTCAAAGGTGGTATTTGGCTGGAAGGGGTCGAAACGTGGAAGAATGACAAGGCGAACAGGCTGTCATCGATATATCCTCTCTCTAAGATCCAAACCTAAACCCGATTACGAGTAAGTAGGCTTCGTAGATCGAAAATCCCCCACTAAAATCCATCAACCGGGTCAGAAATAGAACTCAAAATGTAAGAGGAAAATTTTACAGAAGCGCTAGTTAGTACTTCGGTAGAAGCATGAACGTCACCCTTTAGCTACCCTATTTCCGGAAGGCTTCTAGAAACTTGAAACGAGCAAGGATGGCAACGCGCTAGGCCTGTCGGTGTTGGAGGCGTCTTCCATACGTTGCTTTCGAGGTGGCCAGCCACAACAACGACTAATTGTCCCGAGAGTAAAGTATCCTCCTAATGTCCCGAGAGTAAGCTAGTATGCTCAGGACAGACTAGCCAATAGGTAATTGACTTTAAACCAAAATGGAATCTGGTTCTTTAGATTGAAAAGTGCATACCTGTCAAGAGGCTCGGAGCCAGAGCATAGTTAAGGACGGGATACACAGTCTGACAATTCCAGTGTTGGGCTAATTGTTTAGTGTCAACCTCTACTATGTAGGCTGCAGTTCACACCAGTTGTACTTCGCTGAGACCCCCCTAGCAGGAACGTTTTGCCAAAATCGTCGTAACAAGCGCCAGTTAGGCTTAGGCGTGAACCCCAATCAAGCTAAAAGGAGAATTTGAAGTGGGCTTCTTGTCCATCATTCTAGCGACTAGAAGACTGCCTCAGTGACGATAGACGCTTGCTTAGCCGATTCTTGTTGGGGGCTATAGAGCTATTTATTTAGCTTTCTGGGTACCAACAATGATGTCAGACGTATTCGTAAAGAGGCCAATCGTGGCAACGAAATATGAGGGGATTAAAGTATCCAACAGTTAAAGCATTAATTGACAATTTCCGATATATTTCTGTTAGACCCAATCAAATAAACCTTGGCTAGCTCGTTCAGTTGAATCAGTTGGCAAGTGCTGACTTGCCGCACGGTGAACTTGGGGCATAACGTGAACTAGGTAGTAGGTACAAACTACCATGGTAACAAATCTATAACAGTCTCGGGTACACCGAGACCATCAGCTGTGAGGCTTGGCCAGGGAAGCAGAGAACTTAGCAGGCTCAAAGATTTGAAGTCAAAAAGCAAAAGGCACGCAACCCTCGGTCAGAGTTAGAAACAGCCGGGCTGGGTCAGTTCTGAATCATGCCGTGTTGTCTTGTCCACAGTTGGGTAAGTTGGCATCAAGTTTCAGCCCCCACTGGGCCGGAAGGGGTTAAAGTCCCAGTGACCGAGACTTGCACCCGGGCACTGTAAGCAATCGTTCGGGTCAGACGCTGTTATTTTCCCAATTGAGGCTAGAAGTCTTCGTATGTTATTCAACTCAAGGCAAGGCAGATAAGCCGATCGAGGGTAGTCTCTCTCTCCATAGCAAGGCGATCATCCGTGATCCTGGAGGTAGAGTGGATCTACCCGCGAGCTGGAGATCTTGCCAGGTACGGAGTACGTAGCACTGTAATGATGTTGATGCTGAGATTTTTACATCTTAGTGAGAATGAGAGCAGTCATGAGGCACTTCGTACACCGTACTCAAAGCGGATGTAAGCGGATTAGCCTTTAGGCTCTTGCAGATTCTGCAAATTGGGTGTTGGGAACTTGAGAAACAACGTTGGCTGACCGTTTTCAGGGGGCTTTTTTGCGCGTGGAGGAGTCCGGCTGAGATGATTGGATTGTGTGCAGAGAGCTGTCACGTGATATCGTTCGGATATCGGCTTCCGAATATTCTGGTCCGTTTCCTGCGACAGAAAAGACAGACGGAAAGTATTTCGTACGAACCAGACGACGATGTTTAAAGTCATACATTTTGACAGATTTTGACGGCTGGCTGGTCATGTGGTTTATTGGCTGGCAATTGATTTGTCGTTTATATGAGTATCCACACTGCTGGTACTGGTGCATACGAGCCATACGCGGTGTCAGTTCATGGCAGCCTATGAAGTCTATCGGTATCTGTACAAGCTGTAACCGGCATGTACCACATTACGGGGTTAGGACTCGACAGTCTGGACTGAGTCATATCATGTACCATAGTATGGTCAATTACTCAAAGTAGTAAAGCTTGGCCAACGTGAGCTATCGTGAGTATCGTCACTGGAACAGTCAGGGAGCGGATCCAATAGGCGACTTGCAATCAGGACGTACAATGGCGGGCCACGGAGCACTCCAAGATCCGTATGGAGAAGGAGAATTTCAGAATACGAAGAAGAAAAGTATGTTAGAGCCTAGGGATATGAAAAGCCGTTGAGATGGAGCTGAACTGTCGTTTAAGGTTGGAACACAGATGATTAACATAAAACTAGTAGTAAGACATCCATATCGATCAAGCCACGAATACTGATCATTCCAAATGCTTTCAACCCTCTTTACCGAGAACCTTCCAGGAAGGCAAAAGAATGCCGACAGGAACAAAACGAGTTAAAACCTAATTCGGACCTGAAGATGGACCCGAAACACTGAACTTTAAAGCATAAAGCAGACCGTTGAAGCGTCGAGCGTCATCGACGCAGAGATTTGCATGATCATCATGGCCGTGGTCAATTGAGCAGAAAAACAAATACTGGGAACTAGCGCATACTACATTGAATCGACGCACTGCTACGGAGTAAAATGCTACAATGCTACGTACCTAGACCGTAAGTACCGTTCCTACGCAGTACGGGTAGGTCGCTGGGGCTGGGATAGCGCCCCTGTCAGCCATCTAATATCCGTCCTGTGCAGATTCTTCGCCACACAGATAAACGACTTTCTCTGCATGGTTTAGCGGCACTAGACTAGACAGGAAATATGCACATTGTTTTTTGTGCGAATGAACCTTCAAAGCGTTATGTCCATTGTCTACAGTCGTTCCACTCTAATAAAAGCACGGTTTACAGAGCAACAGCGAATTCGGTGACTTGTCTATAATTATCATAGGTACCAGGAAGAAAAAGAAACAGACGAAACACCGAAAGCATAAGAGGGAAGACTTTGCGAAAACGGGCAGGCCTGGCGCTAGAAGGGTTCGATTGTTCCAGAAAGCAAAAAGAAGGCAGAGAGAAGAAGAAGAAGAAGCTAAAAGAACGTGGTGTTCGCCAGTGCCGAATTAGGAGAAAGGGACTCTATGCATCCAGCCAATCATCTCCATCCAGGTAGCCTGTCAGTGGGGCTTCCTACATATGTATGCTAAAGTAGGTAAGCTTGCCAACGGAGTTCTCCGTGTTCTCTATTTATGGCTTACTGTTCTAATCAACAGATACTGGAAAAGAAGCAAAAGGGCCGATCAACTAGACGCCAAGCATGTACGAAATCTGTCGAATTACTATAGAGTACACCCAGAAAACATCATGTTCGCTCATCTTCCAGCGTTCGAAGCAAGTCAGAATATAGCTCAACGGCTGCTTTACTTCCAACAGCTCACAAAAAGCGCGGTTTCATTATTGACGTCTACCTAGTCATAGTATCAGCTAAAATTTTCATCAAGAACTCTAGCCCCGCGAAGCGTATACCTACCTACTTTGGTCGAGTGATGGGGGCCAGGTACGAAGTTTAATATCCAGCACGCAAGTCTCCGACCTCAACTTTAGCTCTAGCTCGTTACTTTTTTAACTTCGGGCCTTTCGACATTGAGGACGTAATCTGATAAGCTTTAAAGATTGCGGTTCTTTTTTAAGGTTAGGAGGTAGCATTGCCCTTCTAGGACCAATTGTTGGCTGCTTTCTCGTCAGTCTTGTGTTGGTATCTATACCCGTAGGCAATGGAAGGAACATCGATAGATCGATGCGTGGAACTAGGTTGTAGGTAGGGAAGACTGCGTAGTACGTAGATCACAGATCAAAAGTATGGGATCATGGGAAATCGCCCTGTTGAGCTGGCTACCATGACTAGCTAGCCAGAAGGCTGACCTATGATACACCGTTCATTACTATGCCCTGGTTATGCACTTCAGTTAATGAAATGTATCTGACTTAGCGCTACTACGTAGTAGAGGTGTTGTCCCAGTTTATGGAGACCGGTTTGCTGATCGAAATCTTTTTGAGCCCCTCAAAAGTGCCGACCTCAACGGTCAGTCTAGTGGATATCAATACTTCGTATATGCAATAAGAAGTATGACGTGGCTGCGTTGTAATTCTAATTCTGTCTTACCTCTTTCCCTCAGCCTTGGAGCGAAGAACAGTGATGTGACAAATTCTTGTATAATGGCATGATTATCCGCTCACCGGTAAGAGTATCCTGGCGTTGACAATTTCATCAGCTTTGTCTCCTAGGAGCTGTAGTCCATGTTGATCCATACAACTTTTATAAGCAATTTTCTGCTGGACTGGAAGAGGCAAAGACGGGCGCCTTGGGTCTCATTCAAACAATGATGAAAGCCAAGCAGAGCCCGGGAAAGCTCGGTTTGTCTCTTGTCTTGAAACAGACAATAGCACTATACGTAGAAGTACCCAGACCTTCAATTCTTGTGGTTAATATTAACGGAGCTATAAAAAAGAGTTGGGCAATGTTAAAGTAGGCTATGCAATCGAGTAGGCCAGTAGTAAGTCGCTGCGGAAATATGGACATTGGTCAACGACGTCTCCCATGAAACACGTTTATACCCATCACATCAGACCATAAAAGTACTTACGATTTGGAAATGCAATCGGAGAAGAAGCAGCCCGTCTAAATTCGTCGGAACATCAAAGGAATAGAACTCTCACGGTGACCTAGATGCCTACCTAGGTAGGCATGTCTTTAGTAAAAAGTACTCACCCATGTATCAGGTTTTACATAGGGATCGGAGTAAGTCCGTCTGCGTTTTGATATCTCCTTTCGAGTCTTGTGTGGTCGTGAGTCGTCTGGGCGAATTTGATTCATTTCTCGAAATGCATTACAGGATGAACTTTTTCGACGTGGACGGAGATAGAAGATATTGATTGCTGCCTCAGCTCTCAGGCAGAAAAAGATGCACGTGCAGCCTTGGCGGCTCTGACTCAATCAAACGGCCTGACATGACATGACATCGACATTGTCTTTGTGACAACTACATTGTTCAATCTCTACTTTTGAACTTGCTTGCATCGTCTTTTATATTTCGAAAATGGTTTTCTAGACTCATCTGATCATACAAATCTGTTCGAACAGCTTTGTTCAATCGCCCTTTTAGAGGAATAGGTTCTGTTGTCTTCATCCGACTACGACGTACTAACGACAATTGCTCTCTCGAATTTCGTCTCATTTGCAAAATGAATAGAATATTATCATTACACCGGACTCTGGGTTTTGCATATTTGAGAAATCATTCTACGGCGACGATATATGCAATATCGAGAAGAAGAACGTTATTATTTGGCATACGATATTGAAATTCACGAGACCCGCCCAAGAATTTGAAGTTGAGAATTGTTTGCAGTTATTGTGAATTTCACCCAGCGAAGACAAGAGCCCATTTGCCAGCGACTGACTGAGTTTGGAGAAGGCTGCCATGGCATCAATATTTACTTATGACCCCGATCCACCTCGGGTGTCCTCACCGTGGTCAATATCCGGCTCATCAACTCCTGGACTTGGCGCAGGAGAAACCCAACGCAGCAACTCAGAGACTGGTTTGCTAGCACTTGACTCCGACAAGCTGGCAGATTATGGCATCTCCAAGCTAGAACCTGAACCGCAGGAGGGTCCGACGGAGTATAAACTCCATCTTCTACTTCGATCTCGGAGACCATTCATTTCCATGACCACCGGACAGGTAGTGGGTGGTAATTTTCAATTTAGATCTTCGAAGAAGCCTTACTGGAATCTGACTTTATCTCCTGAACCTCCGGCTTCTCCGCGTTCTCCTAATGCGCATCTCACAAGCCGTCAACAGAGGCTGCAGCAACTTACGACCCAGCTATTATGGCGTCTGCAGCAGTCTTCTCCGTTCCACTCTTCGTCTACTGCCAATCTGATTCTCCCGGTTCTGCCGGAAGCTACACCAAAGCTTGGCATCCCGCAAAAGCCTTCTCGTCTGTTACCCGGTCTTGAAGAAAGCCAAGGCGCTCTCTACGAGATTGGCGTAGCTGACGATGGTACCTTTGTGGGTCTGATCAAAGAAGAACTGGACGAAAGTCTAACCAACCTCGGTGCTATGGCTGCTAGTCTTGGCTGTAAAGTTGAAGTTTTACGGAAAGTAGTAGTTGGCACTTGTGAATGGGCAGAAGGACCGGAGTCCGAGATTGTTCACTCTGGAGAACTCTGGGTTGCAGAAGCCTTGGTGAGCCCTGATCTCGATTACTACAACTCTTTATCTGCAAAAGAGTCCGGTCTGGATACCCTGAGCTTGGACGATAATGTGCCGACATCAAAGGAAGAAGATACAATGGAAGGAGGATGCTCGCAGACGGAGCAAATTCGCATCTCAATTACTGGACCTAGTGCTGCTGGAAAATCGTCGCTGCTTGGAACTTTGACAACATCCGCACTTGACAATGGTCGTGGTAAGAGCAGATTGAGTCTTCTCAAGCACAGACATGAGATCTCTTCTGGGATCACAAGCTCTGTGGCCCAAGAATTGATTGGCTATCGAGCATTTTCCTCAACCGAAGGTACTGTGGATGTGATCAACTATGCATCGGGAAATGTTACTGCTTGGAATGATATCCATGCAGCTTCTGATGGTGGAAGATTAGCTTTTGTATCCGATCTTCCAGGACTTCCTCGTTATGTCAAGTCAACCCTGCGCGGCCTGGTCAGTTGGGCTCCACATTATGTGATCCTTTGTATCCCAGCAAATAGCTCTCATGATCCCACTACCACACCAGACGATGGAGAGCAAGCACCCGAAATTGATATTTGCATGGCGTATCTCGACCTCTGCATAAGACTTGAAACACCAATGGTTGTGGCAATTACCAAGCTGGATCTTGCATCACGCATGGGTCTTAAACAGACTCTTGCTCGAGTGCTGTCTACTATCAAGGCTGCGGACAAGAAGCCGCTAATGCTTGCTGTCGCGGGAGAAGATCCCAGCCGGGCCCCAAATCTGAACAAGATTTCTACGATGGACTGCCAGGAAGCTTTTAAAACCATCAATGCAGTTGATGGCGACTGGTCTGGCACAATTCCAATCCTTCTCACTAGTGCTGTCAATGGTTCTGGTGTAGGCAAATTCCACGCCTTATTACGGTACCTTCCACTGCCAAGAACCCCTTCATCCAGACTTGTGCGCGCACCTCGAATCCATCGCCGACAAGAAGTACCGACAGATGTGTTTGATATTGACGAGGTTTTTGCCATTCCGCCATCGAAAGTGTACTCCTCTTTTGACACCTCTCGTTCGGATACAAGAGGCGTGGTTCTTTGTGGAATTGTTCGACATGGCAGCATCTCTGTTGGCGACGAGCTAGTCATTGGACCGATAGCGGTAGAAACCAGGCCGGATGATACCACGCCACACGCGTCAAAGCCAAGGTCGTTTCACACCCCTGAAAATGCATCTCCGCGCTCTCGTTTCTTGAAAAGCAGATCAGTTTCTGGTGAAATCTCGCCATTCTCTCAAGGTTCATTTCCCGGAAAGTCCGGATTTGTGTCCCATGCTGAATGGCAGCGAGTACGGGTTGTCAGTGTGCGCAATCTGCGTTTATCCGTCCGGATCTTGCTGGAGGATCAAGTGGGTACTATAGGAGTTGAGCCAATACCTTGGGGTCCTGGAAAAGAAGTGAATGCTCTTGGTCGTCTCAGGAAGGGTATGATCTTGGCTCAAGCGAGAATCTCACCAGATCAGTCCCCCACCAGCAGTATTCCCAGCAGCCTTGCGTTCAGTACCGCTTTCGTGGCCACGTTCCCGGCCCGCGATTTCTCCACCGTAGGCTCTCCCCCTCTGATACTGGGCGGCGGAGTCGTGGTGTATATTGGCAACATTCGAGCTGCAGCCAAAGTTACCTGCGTCGCCCTAGCTGACGACAACGAGATCGATTCAAACACCGAGTCACTTCCCGAGGACGGCGACTTCTTCAATTTCGACGATGACGATGAGAAAGACAAGCAAAAGCAAGGGAACCGAGTCCGACGCGCACGACCAGAAAGCGAAAAGACCATCGATGTCTTGAGTGCGCATGGTAATGGTTACGTGAATATCACATTTGCGTTCATCTCGTCTATCGAGTGGGTTGAGGTAGGTTCTTTGGTGGTCGTTATGCCGGGAGTAACAACGGCGACTTCTGCGACTGGTGATCTTATCCCACTTTCGGGGCTTGAGGGATACGTCGGACGATTGATCGAAGTTAGTAGCAGTGAAGACATGTCGCAACGATAGCTTGGGTTGTTTGTGGCGGTCTTAGGTTACTTTGCATGTCTTGTTTTATCTTGCTAGCCTTTGTTGTTGATTCCCCCCCCCCCTTCCTTTTTTTTTTTCTTTCTTTTTTTGCTTTATTGATGCTTAATCATTATTTATGACAGCGTTAGTATATTCTCAGTATAAAATTGCTTACTTCTCCAATGGTTTACAGTAGAACCTGGCTATAACGAACAAAAGGCTTTCCCACGCCTCGATCTTGTAACTTATATGGGAATGGGGTGCACCTCGATATACCAACCTCTTTAAAGAATAAACATCGGGAGCTCCCTTCATCACTAGATTGGCATAAGCTCAGATTATTATCAACATCAGTATAGATCTCGAGAGGGCTTCTGATTATCTTGATCAGTTGCCCGAACAGGCTTAGCTTGATCGTAGCTCCCCGCAAGGCTAAGGCGGGTCCTTTCCCCGACGAGAGCTTCTTTCCTTCTTTCCTTCTTTGCTTCAACTTCATTTTAATCCTTACATTTCTCTGTGTTCTCACTGTTCTCTCACTTTCACTTGACAGTACTCGGAGAGCATACACCAATTTTATCTCAGAATATCTTCTCAAGGCGCTGAACGACCGAAAAAAAACAGCAAGCTGCTCTCGAACTTACAGGCTGTGGGGCGTCGCATCACCCTGTCACCACCGAACTGATGCACGACAATTAATCCGATCATACCAGACCTCCAGGAGACGATCCCGAACGAAGGTTGATCTCAGTTTTTTCTCATTTACGCTCCACAGAATGGACGATGGAACTGTGTCGGATACCCTGCCAGGGACGGTAACACAGGAAACGATGCCAGAAGGTGAAGCAGATAATACCGTTTCCGGTGCCGCCAGCAATTCCGCCTCAATGGCACAGAATCAGTCTTTGAACGTCCATACAGCAATTGGTAATGTCGACGAGACTCAAGATGCTCCGGCAGCTGAGATGGAGACGTCGGACGTCACGGTTGAAGCTTCGAATGAGTCCGATGAACCCAAAAAGCCGTTAAACCTGCTTGATCTGCCGCTTGATATTTTAAGAGAGATTGTGAAAGAGGTATACTTCCTTCCTCGCAGTAATATTCCTTGTCTATTATGCTAATTAATACTGCTATAGATTACCCTCACCCATGATCTGACATCGCTCGCTCTCACCTGCTCCGCTCTCCATTCGTTGGCAATCCCCGCCATGTATTCACGATTCGACATTGTCTGGCCAGAACCCGCACCCGTATCGGATCAACCAATGGGCGTCGATGCGCTTTCGTACGGCTTGGCGACATTGGTCATGGGGGCAAACGTGTTTAAAGAAACTCCTCAAGGTCGATCTAATAGCCAGCGGTGCCAACTTTGCGGATGTGACGGGTCTTACCACCACCAACAAGACATCCATGATTCGTCTTCGTTGAGAACGAATTACGGGCAATTCAGGATCGGGAATCACTATGCGCAATGGACCAAGAAGTTTTGCGTCGGCAACGGGCCGGCTGATTGGGTACAAGAATATGCAATTACAAAAGAGACGGGCAAATTACTTGGGACATTGGTGGCTCTGGCTGTTGCCCGGATGGTCAATCTGGAGAGCTTCATCTGGGACATGCCTACAGGGGTCATGCGAGACGTCTTTCTTGCGCTTGCTTCATTAGACGCACGCTCCGACAATCAAGAGTGCCGCCTTGAACGAGTCTGGATTCGGTGGCATGACAATCGTCAGAAGAGCCCATTGTTCCACAATTGGCCGTACCAAAGATCCGGTGTTCAGAATCTGTACCAACGTGTTGAATATCCTACCTTTTCAGTTTTGCCGCCATTGAAGTCGCTGAGTGTATTGAACATTGACGAACCGGCATATTTGCAGGAGATGGCCGTTCTGATAGAACGTTCGCGGTACAAGTTACGTGAACTGCGCATCGGAATGGCTGCTACCTGTTTATCAGATGAATGGGTGTATCCCACGGAAATAGGACCGCCAAATGACCCTCCACGATCGTCGTTTCCTGGATGGCCCAAATCTGGTGGCGTATTGTCGATTTTGTTAAACAGCACTGATTCCGAGACTCTTTCAAGCTCATCAACGCCCGCTGGAGTCTGGATCGAGACCAAAACTATTCCCTCTTCTCCGACGTTTATTACACCTAATGAACAGAGCAATAGCGTGGATACGACCATGCATATGCTTGGTGATTTGACGATCAATCAGGCGCAAGATGCAGGAACTTCTCAGAACGCAACAGCTATAAACACTGATTCGACTCCTAGGAAGGCAGCAGCACCGCTCGCTACAGGGAGGTATTCCAACGAATCTCCAACCGAAAAAGAGGAGAGACTACAACTGGAAACACTAGAACTGGAGAATGTTGTCATTTATACGCCGTTGCTAATCAAAGCAATTGACTGGACCCGTCTTTCTACACTTACCATCCTTCATTGCGAAGAGCATGAATCTCTCTGGAGAGCACTACGCAGGAACTACTCTCCTTCTGAAAGCAGCCGGCAAGGGTCAGAACATCTAACCCAGGACGCTTACCCGTTTAAACTCAAACACCTCCACACAGACCGTGTCTCGACATATTTGATGCTCTTCCTGAAGGAGGCCATTGCTCCGAATACATTGGAAAGTATCTATCTCCAAGAAGGAAGATCTTATACGACTGTTGTTTCTATCGAAGCAATATACAAACATGTTCTTCGTCGACACAGAGGCAGTCTGAGAAAGGTCCTACTTGATCGTTCACGACGTGGTGAAACTGTGTCGATAAACCATGGCCATTGGCGGGACTGGATGCTTCCTAGGGAGGCCCTGGCATTTGTTACAAGTGGGAAGATGCCCCAACTTCGCGAACTGGGCATCGGCATGGACCGGCGTGATTGGGTGAGTTTTTATATCAGTAGCGAACATTGAAGACTTGACTGACCGTTGTGTAGCACTTCTTCCTACAGCGTCTTCCTAGAATAGCTAACCTGCGGGCGCTTTACTTGCCTAATATGTTTGACCCAACTCTTGGGAGGAACAAACACCGGGAACTAGCTCTGCAGATATTGGATATTGTCACGTTACGACCAGAGATACAGTTATGCTATATCGGAATCGAGCACAAATGCTTCGAGATTCTCGAGACGCCGGTTACTGATAAGATGGACCGGGAGCTATACCGCGACTCGCCCTGGTATTCAGAATCAGACAGTGACGACGTTGATGATCATACCAATGGCCACGACTCTGAATCTAATAGTGGTGATGATGATAACGATGGTGACGACGACGACGATGACTTTCATATAAACCCGCACGTCATTCTTGAGCTGGACGAGGATACCGACGAGGACAGCGAGTATCGCCATGGCAGTGGCTCTCGCTTCGTCTTTAGACTACGCGAGATTTTGTTCTACGACGATAAAATATCTGTCTTCAAATCTCGACACTGCAGCTTATAGCTGTGGTCTAAGCATACGATAGTATGATACTTTGCTTTCTTGCTATACATTTCAGCGAGCACCAAAAAGGAACATGACCATCAATGATGAGTCAATATTGGCGTTTGGTTCACATTTTACATTAGTATGAGGTATTACGACTAGGTTGTACATGATGAAGGAAATGGCTAATATGGGTTTCTGGGATAATGATGGTAAATGATTTATGAGATACCAATGATTATTATAGTTGAGCAATTTACGCGACAATTCATATTGTGCTTTCGGATAATAGCTTATTACCACTATCTGATGTTATGTTCTTATAGAACTAATTCTTCACAGTGCGAAGAGTAGCAGACAGTAGCGGACAGTAATCGATATGATTGGTCGAAAGATTGCCTAATCACGTGACCGTTCCGCATATGGGAAATTGAAGCTTCAACTCGGTCAATCTCGTCTTTATTCCGCACGCACTTTGATTAACATCCCTCACACCACGACTCCGCGACTCGAGAACAGACCAGAAACTCGCGCGACTCGTCAAGTCTTCGGTAATAAGGAAATTATTTGTTTCGACGTGAGAAATCGACCCGTGATCGAGGCGGTGAAAAAAAGAGAGAGACGCAACTTTCCAGGTACCGGAAAGCTTCGACCTTGGAGCTGTGCTGCTCCGCGATATTCGACATTGGAGGTTGAGTTTGAAAAGAATTCGCCAGGATGAAGCTCGTTCGGTATGTTCTATTCGATGCGCGAAGTCGATTTGTGCTGGAAGGGAAACAGTGCCCGCGCGGGCAGGTCAATTACAGATGCTAATGGCTGTTTTGCAGATTCTTAATGAAATGCACGAATGAGACTGTGACAATTGAATTGAAAAATGGTACCTCCCGATCATCCAGCCACCCAAGAACTTCTAACTAACACGGCGACAACAAACAGGAACAATCCTCTCAGGCACCATCGCTTCAGTCTCCCCACAAATGAACACGGCCCTGCGCACCGTAAAAATGACACCCAAGGGCCGCGAGCCGATTTCACTTGATACAATCAATATCCGCGGCTCGACTATTCGTTATTACATTCTGCCCGATAGTCTGCCGTTAGATACGTTGTTGGTGGATGATCAACCCAAACCGAGAAATAAGGCGAGAAAGGAGGTTGCGGATCGCGGTGGTGCGAGGGGAAGAGGTGGTCCGCGTGGTGGAAGGGGTGGACGGGGTGGTAGGGGTGGACGGGGTCGGGGACGCGGTTTTTAGACGGATCGTTCAGTGGGCTGGCTTCTAATAGAGCAAAGCGGGGGAATGTGGTAGCTGGCTTGCCTGAGCAGAATTTCCTTCGATGACGAGCGATGTTTTTGCCTGGAAGATTATGGCCGGGTTTCTTCGTCTCCAGGGCATCCCAAAAACCTCTACTACGTACATGTGATATCGAATCGATGGTGCAACGAGGTTATTAGCCAGATTTCAAGCTTGGAGCTGCGACATTATAGGCTCCTTCTTGTCTTGTGAACCCTTCTTCTCTCTTTCGGCTCGTCATATTTCTCACTGGTGTTTAGACCTTTCTTCGACTTTCATCCATCCTATTCATCTCGGCGGGGAAATCTGTGTCGGTTTATCGGGTCTCTGTACTTTATTCATTAACCAAAAATTCAAGGCTTTGTCTGGCAATATTTATTCGGCGCTTATGCTATTTGAGAGAGTTCCAATATAATGAGAATCACAATTTTCTTGCTTTCGGGTATTATCTAGGTACATAGTTCGTTTGTCGCCATTTGTATTCGTATCCATATATGTGTTGTGAGATATCGCGACAACATAGCCTTGAGTAATATAGCCCCCATATTTACCAATTCTTACGCGCCTATGTGGTATTTAGAATGCATTCCTTTCAGCCCCAGAATGATTCCTCCACCAGCAGCCTCCACATGGACTTGGGTAAGCCACGATGGCAAAATAGGTACGATCATGGAGTAGCCTCCAATGAATTGCGGGCGATATATCTAACTAAATAATGTGACATTTTGAACTGTCTGGGGTATATTCAGCTGTGACGTCAAACCAGGCTGTGTGTTCGTATGCCGAGTCGTTCGTTTTGATATTTTAATATTGTATTGTAACTGCGTCTCGGGCAGGCGTCCGGGATGATCATCAACATAGTTGCCTAGGTGTCGTCGGGCCATTTGGCTATAATTGGAACATTGCAGGCTCCATGATAATTTGAGACTTATTTTCTGTTCAATACTTTGTATAAGAATGACAGGATTTCCTGAAGGAAATATCTTGATGCCCCCCACAATGTCTATATTCAATACATTATCACACATAACATTCCAACCTCAAATTGAGATCAATCATTCTTCCTGAGTCACGTCAATTCATCTGCAAGCCAGCTCAATTTCTACCTCTTTCTCAATTGAGGTGATGTGTTTCCGCGACGACAGCCAACGCCCCTACGAGTCCTACCCTCCGCCACGACACTACAACTCTCAATGGCAATACCACAATCAAGCGAAATATGACGCCAAAGAAGCAGCCAAGGCCCGCAAGAAGGCCAGAAGACATCGTGGGGTCATGGCTAGTATGGCGGGTACGAGCTCAGCAGGAGCAGCGTCTGTGGCATCGGGGGGTGGTGGATGCTGATGGCATTTTCAACCGGATACAGTGTGCAGTGGTGTTCGGCGAGAATGATCGGCCGTGCGAGACACTCGCATATCATATGGATTCAGGAAATACCGTACCGGAGTCCTGATCAACTTTTGATGCTGGCATTAAGGCTTTGCCGAATGTCATGTCGACGAACTGTCTCATAAAGATGCTATGCCACCCTCGCAATCATGTTTTTGTTGTAGTATTGTCGATATAATTCACGAACACCATATACCCTTCTGATATAGAAGACAATCAAGTCCCACTTCTGTAAATCCTCAAAATAACCAATTTCTCCCACCCAGCCTGCATCCCACTCCTCCCCACCGTCTCAGCACTCCAACCCTCCCAATCCCTTACAATCCTTGCCTTGACTTCCTCCGGCTTATTCTGTGCGCAAAGCAACAGATATGCAACGCCCCTCTCGGGATTTAGGGCTGAAGGAATAGCTTCTATGAATCTATTCGTGGTTTCCATGCCATCTACTCCGCCTGCATAAGAGAGGGAGAGGAGGTAAGAGTCATGCTCGAATTTTTCGGATCTGGATAATGGTTTTGTCTCGTTCTGGCCGGGTTGGGGTAAGAGGGGTAAGTCCGGGGTAGGGACGTATGGAGGGTTGAAAAGTAGAACATCCACTGATCCTGGTTTCAAGGGAGAGACTAGGTCGCCAGTCAACGAGCTCAGGTAGTGCGTGCTATTCGCATTTCCTGTCTCGGCGATGGCAGTCTGCACGGTCTGTTTTGTAGCTTGACATGCATCTCGATTGACATCTACCGCTAATGCGAGAATATCATCTCTGCCAAAGATGTGCTTGGAATTTGCAGCTGTAAAAGCGATTACGACGCCAGAACCACTGCCTACTTCGACAATCAATGGAGATGCGGACGAGTTGGATGTTTGGAATCGATCTGTGAGCCAAGCGGCTTCTGATGCGGATGATAATGTGTCTAAGAGAAGAAAAGAGTCTTCTGCCGGTTCGTAGATTGTGTCGAATGAGACATGGGATGTTGACGGAGTAGGCAGCATCTTGATTTATCTGGATTCTGTTGTATAAAAGTCGAAGAAATGGCATAGGACTAAAATGATTCTTTTGAGCGGGCCAGAAGCCGTGCATTTGATTGGCTGGATCGTGACCTCGGCATCGGAACAGCTCGCCTTGCAATTATGAATTCCATTTTTCTCACAACCACAACATCCTCACAACAACAATAACAACCTTGTCTCGAGTCAATTGAGCATCCACCACCAAAATGAGAGTCCTAACCCGCCTCCTCGCCGCGCCCATCACAATCGGCTCAAAAGTAAGCCTCAACACCGAACCTCTCGCTCTCCTCCCTCCAATCCCGCTGTACCGACGACTCCTGCGAGTACATCGCAAAAAGCTTCCGGCCGAGATGCGTTTGTTGGGTGATGAATATGTCAAGAGCGAGTTTAGGGCTCATAGGAGTATTGATAATCCTATTCATATTGTATGTTCTCTGCTCATACTATTGATGTGTGAAGGAGGATTTGGAGGACTGACTGAGTGATGTAGGTCGGCTTCTTGACGGAATGGCAATTGTATGCTCAGCAATTGGAGGGTGATTCCTGGCAGGGTAATAAGTTGGACAAGGCGAAGCTTGATAAGATGAGTGGTTAGTATTCCCTCTCCATACTCCCCGGAGTTTTTGCTCAATATGAATTTGACTATTCTTGTTGATCGTGCTAACTTGACGTTCGTTATGCTAGATCAACAAATCGGCCAACTCTACGAACTCATGCAAGCTATCCAGAACAAGTCCGAAGGAAGCGGGGAGCAGGAATAAGCAGCCCGAAATCAATATTGCCGTGCTTCACTGGACCTCGACTTAACCGGCATAGATGGATAGATCAATCGTCTTCAACGACGGGCCTTGCCGTTGATCCAAGGCATTTCATCAGCAGAACCACAGAAAACGTCAATTCAATGAATGCCGGAATCTCACGGAAAGATATATGCGCGTGCACGAACCGTGCTCTTAACGACCTGTCGCACAAAAGAGCTATACAGGCGCAAAGATTGATACGAGTCTGGAAGAATGGCTGGGAACAGGGATCGGAAATAAGAGTCAAAGATTGAGGTTCAGATTGAAGACCACAATAAAAACACCAAAAACCGTCTTCGAACAATGAAAGCGGCAAGGATTCCGAATTTAGAGATTCAATGATGTGGCCTGGGCACACTCATAACCGGAATCAATCTCGCTTGGTAACGCACATCTATGGTGCTCAGGGGGAGTGCGCTTGGTGGCTATTCACTTGAAGTGACGTTAAGCAGGAGGAAATTGAGTTCCCGTCTTCTGGGTACTTTGGCTTCGATCCTGAGTTTCTATGTGTTTTCCTACGGATATCAAAGATCCAACCATCAAGTCTTCAGCAAGAGGATTTTAGGCAACAGCAATGTAAGATATACATCTCGGGATCATATATTTCTTCTTAGTATATACAAGCCTATCCACCCAACACCTCCCCAACCCAATCCATCTGCACCGCACTAACCCCCCTCGCATAACTCCTATTCGTAAACACGAACTCATTATACATGATCGCCTCCACCCTCTTCCCAAAAAGTACACTCGACGGATGAATAGCAACCGTCTGATTTCCCACAACCGTTCTATATGAACCATCGGGCACTAAACGAGCGGTATTAGTTGAGAATCCGGTCAAAAAGCTTTTGAGGATTGAAACGGCGGATAATGCGTCGGGAGGAGGACGTTTTTCGGTGCTTGTGTCGGCGTCGGTGAGGAGTTTGGCTTGTTTGCATTGGGCTGTTAGTTGTTTGCGGACGTCCTATTCGTGTGTCCTGGGTTAGTTATCATGCCATTTGAAGTTCAGTCGGTGAACCCACCATAACAGACTGCATGGCTCGATGAGAAACCATGTGCCGCTCAGCCCAAGCCTTCCTGTCTGTGTTCTCCGCTGCATAGCCCTGTACGGTCATCAACATGGTCAAATGATCGCCTTCTCTCCTGTATAGATCTCTGCGAGCTTTCTCCGCTTCCTCCTTTTTCTCCTCAGAATTTGTGTTCAGGAAGATGTTCTCCACGCTTAAACTTGATATAATATCAATCACGTTTAGGAGACAGTTCTGGCCATGTTCTGCTGCTGCTAGAAGCACACGACCCAAGGGTGGAGTGAGAGGCAACTTAGCAATCTGCAAACCAATGTCACTGATTTTGCCCGTTTCCTGCAAAGCTTGGATGTTGAACAGTTGAAGAAGCGCCTTTTCTAAGGAGTCTCGCGGTGGTCGAGTAAGAAACGGGAAATTCATAATATCATCCACCCCGCGAGCTTTCATAGTCAACAAACTCTGACTCAAATCAGAACGTAAAATTTCAGGCGTGTTAGCCTCGTCCAAAGCCAAATAGTCCCTTTCCGTATATAACCGCCAACATTTTCCAGGGGCTTCTCGACCAGCACGACCTTTGCGCTGAATAGCAGCTGATTTAGATATTGGTTTGACTAAAAGCGAATCCAAACCTAGTCGTGAACGAAACTGTTTCATTTTCGCCTTGCCGCAATCTACCACAAATCGGACGCCGGATACAGTGACGGATGTTTCGGCGATGTTGGTCGCAAGAATGATCTTTCTTGTTCGTGGTGGTGCGGGTGCAAAGACTCGTTGTTGGGCTGCTTGTGGAAGGGCCGCGAATAATGGTAGAGCGAGTACTTTTGGTAGTGATGGGTCCATGCCGACTGCGTATTCATTGACCAGGTACTCTAGGTTCTCGACTGTTTCCTGTCCGGTAAGGAAGACGAGTATATCTCCTGGCATTGGTTCTTTGATGTGTATGTTGAAGATGGTTTCGAGTGCTGCATCAACAAAGTCATGCACTGGCGCTGGCGAGTAGATAGTCTGTACGGGGAACTGGCGACCTTTGATATGACAAGCCGAGACAGCATTAGACCTTCCATTGCTATCAGATGACGGTCCATTTGTCGTTGCCAGTTCACCGCTAACTCTCTGATCCGAATCTGCTTGCCCAAAAAATTCTAGTAAACTCTCCATATCCGCCGTAGCACTCATAACAATCACCTTCAACGGCAACCCTCCACGCCCTTCCCCTTTACTGTCAAGAATATTCTTCAAAAACCCCAGCACCAAATCCACATTAACACCTCTTTCATGCACCTCATCAACAACCACAGCACTATACTTTGTCAACCACGGATCATGCAACATCTCCTGAAGCAGCATTCCATCCGTCAAAAACTTGATGCGCGTCGACGGTGAAACCGAGGTATCAAATCGAACTGAATAGCCTACTTTACTCGCAGGAGAGGCCTTTCCGAGCGGAGTACCCATTTCTTCAGCGACACGTCTTGCGAGTGAAATTGCGGCGACTCGTCGCGGTTGCGTGATTGCGACGCATCCACCGACTGGTATGCTCTTTTTCTGAGTGTTGTCTCCTTCTGTCGAAGTCATAGCTTTGACCTTTTTCATTTGACACCATGGCTCATCCACGAGGAACTGCGGTACTTGTGTAGATTTACCGCTACCGGTTTCTCCGATGAGGAGCATGACATTGTTGTCTTTTAGTTTTTGGCGGATTTCGTCTGCATGTTGGAAGATTGGGAGCTTCCTGCGGGTTTCGAGTAATACCCTTGCCTTTTCTCGCAGCGAATGTGATATAGCCGGATTGTCTTGTTGTGAGCGGTTTGGCTTTCTTTTGAAATCGTGCGAATTGCCATTCGCTTGATCCTTGAATGTAGATTCTGATTGCGGTCTGAATATGGCTATTGTTTCATTATGCGTCTTCGGCTGTGGTTCCGGCCTGGTCTCGTCTCGTTTGCGTTTCTTATTCGAGATATCTATAGGTTTACCGGCTTTCGCAGGCTTCGACTTGGTTTTCGATGGTGGTGCGGTGGTCGTCGGTTTGTTGACAACGGGTTTTTCATCGTCCGAGTCGTCGAACCTCGTGTACACTCGCTCCGGCATTGTGCGTGATTAATCACGAATCGTATGACTAGCAGATTGTAAAGAACATAGGAATGCCAATCGACAAAGCACAGGGTATAAAACCCACTGGACGACGGGAGAATGTCGTGGTGATGTTGAATTGAAGCCCAAATTGAGTCCAGAACTTTTTTCCCGCTAGCCGCTCTTTCCCCGGCCCGCAGCCGATAACCTTATCGATAAGATCTGCCATGACGTCCCTACAACTTTTATTTTGAACAAAAACAGAGGATAGCATTGATTGTCATTAAATGTCATTAAATCATCAAAAGTATGTCCAAGTCTAGGGTATCTAACACTATCTATTTATATACCGTCTAGATACCAAATATGTGCAACTAAAGCCCCCAACCACGCACACGTCTAAATGCAAAAGAGCGATCATTCCGCAATCCAAACTCACCCCAATCATCAGTGAGCTTATTGTAACTCCAGAATCCCTTCCAAACCAGTTTCGTATTCTTCGAAACATTCGGCGGTGCCTTGGTGGCGCCTACAGCGCGGGCTGGGTTTGATGATCGCAGCCCCAGGTGCAGAACATATGTGTATTTGGGATCGACGCCTTCGGTTTCGATGACTAGATCTCGTGAATCGGTTCCCATGCCTTCGTTTTTCGTGGAAAGTGGTGAATGGAGACGGTCTCCTATTTCGCTGTTGTGTGGTTCTTCGCTGGTTGGTCGTGTGAGGTGCCAGCGACCTCGTAAAGCGTACTTGAGAGCTTGCATGGCAACGGTGGGCACTGGAGCGCCGCTTGCTGCAGCTTCTTGCGATGCTGGATCCGTTTTCCTTTTGCCAGGATGACGGATTAGTATGGCGGCGGCAACGTTTTCCTTGCTGATGTGAGGGACGACGTCGATGGGTTCGGTTGTGGTAAGAAGAGAAATCACAGTTCCGTCTGGGTAGAAGCGCAGATACCGGTAGTATGTCACAATATGAATAGGGCCCGTCCAAGCCGTGTTGGCGTAAGAGGATGCACCTCCAGGTCGTGTATAGTTGACCGTGCTGATGTATATACCGGTGAATCGGATTCGGGGAAATGTCTGAAATACTTGGCTCCACGAGGTAAGAGGTTCCGGGATCGACACTGCCGTTCCGGTGGGAAATGGTGTATAACGGGGAGTGAAAGAGTGATAAGTGTCGCCGAGTACATCGCAATTAAATGAGTAGTGCATGCTTCCAAATCCAAATTCACGTCCTTGGCAGAGCCTCTTCCAGATTTGTTGTTCATGCGCGAAATGATAAGCGAAGCGTTTGCATACTAAAGACATGCGACCAAACGATGCTGGATCCATGTAAGCGACATGTTCAAGGATTTCTGTCAGAATTTCATGGGGAATTTTTGCAATCGGACATGGTGGAGCCGGGTCACCCTCAGTGAAAGGTTCAGCCTGGGGGATGGGCAAGTTTGCGAAGGATAAAATTAGCTCCGGAGTTGGCATTGTCTCTACATCTTCCGCCTTTTCTTTTGTCGATTTTAACGGCTCGGATGTTGATGTTGCGGAGGGCTGAACGGGTGCCGATTTAGCAGAGAAATGTTTCTTACGATATTTTTGATCAATTGCCGCGTCCAACTAGAACTTTATTAGTATTAATAGAGAATGTATATCGGAAAAATCATACCCTGTAAGCTTTGCGATAGTGAGCCAAACTATCGCCCAAACTACCCTCCGCTTCCTTCTCTACAGCTTTCTCAAAATGTTCCAGCGCCGATCGAGGTTCCTTCGGGGCCACACGATGAAAGCCATCATCGTCCGCCGATCTCAAAGTCAAGGTCTCTGTGCGCTGCACAAATTCGCCGTAGTCTCGACCCAAATCCTCCTCTTCGACATCATCTTTCCGATCAGCGGCCTCATGTTTGGTAGGCGGAAGATGATCTAGATGCGAACTGGCACTTGGCGGTATAATCTGATTTGAAGTGGGCTGTGGTTGTCTTGGAGGAGCAGTCGTCTGGTTTCGTCGAGTTACTTCTTCACGCCACTGCCTTCTGAAGGCGTTGAGCTCTGGGTTTTCCTCCATTGTACGTCCTTATGAAGAATGAGGGGTCCGCCACCCTGGTCGATCTTAGTGATGAGTCACAAATCTAAATTCACGTAAATCAAGCGAGCTCCATTACTCTCTAGCCAGCCAGCAGAGATGATAAATCAATAACAGCAAAGAGGAGTAAGACGATAAGAAATGAGGTTAATCACGAATGGAAAGAAGAGAGACGAGACAATCTGATTAGTAACCGGAGATTAGCCCGTGCTTAATTCCGCGCCGACGTTGGCCGATGGTTGGTTGCGCGGAGCCGAGGCTAGCCCTGATCAGGGCTAGCGCGATGGAAAGTTGGAACTTTGACGGAATGATATCGTCGCTTGTTAAGAGTCATCTTTTCTATACTCAATTAACTCTTCGCTGTCCCATCTTGTTTGCTAAATCATCGACATATCATTTTACAGCGACGGATATCGCACAGCAATTTGGACCTACACTCGATCAAAGGTCGCTGATGTCGACCCAAGGTCGGCCTTCTCGGTTAGCCAAATCCTCGCCACCCGCGGAGGGAAGTTTATATGCGGAGTTTGTAGAAGACCAGGACTGGCACGACCATGAGACACGAGCGATGACACCTTTGAACTCGACAGGGAGCCCTCTGTCTGCTACTGCGCAGAATGGACAAGTCGGACAGATTTCGGTCGGCCAGAGGATGCTGTCGGCTACTGGCGGTAGCATCTTGACTGCCCTACTAGGTTGGCTTCCTTTCCTGTTTTATTAAGTTATCATAAACTAACATTGTTTTTGATAGTCACACCGTTGGACGTTGTACGAATTCGCCAACAATCGCAAGCGTCACCTATCCACAACTTATCCAAATTCACTGCGCACACGACCGACGCATTCAAGGCACTACCGGCCGATCTCGGCGTAACAGCATGCTGTCGCGAAGTATTCTGGATCGGCAACAACCCCGAAATTTGTCTAGTAGGAAATGGGCCAATGGCCAGGGCAATCGATTGCGCCGTGGAAGACACACAACAGCGTCGAATAAACTCGACGTTTGATGGGATACGGAAAATCGCACGGAATGAAGGAGTATTGACATTATGGCGCGGACTAGTACCGACGCTGGTCATGAGCGTTCCCGGCAATGTGATTTATCTTGCGGGATACGAATGGATGAGGGTTGACTCGCGGAGCCCACTTCCACGCTATATTCCTGATGGATATGTACCCCTGGTCGCTGGAAGTATTGCGCGAGTAGCCGCAGCGTCAGCAATCAGTCCAATTGAGATGTTCCGAACACGTCTTCAGGCTACACCTGGTACTGGTACTGGCCACTTCCGCGCTACACTCGAGGGACTTCATCAAATGACTCAGGTAAATGGATATAGCTCTCTCTGGCGAGGATTGGGCCTGACCATGTGGCGCGATGTACCATTTTCAGGTTTATATTGGTGGGGCTACGAGACTGTACGGAACCTCATCACAGACGTTCGTGAACGAGGTAGTAACAATATTTTGCAAGACGGATCGAAGAGTCGACGTGACTCCCAATCCAGTCAAAGCACGGCTATCACAATGATGGATAGCTTCATTGCTGGATCGGTATCCGGCGCTGTGGCAGCATTGATCACTACACCATTTGACGTGGGCAAGACACGTCAACAAATATTCCGACATAGCAGCGACGAAGTAGTGAGCAGCGCGGCAACGGGAAGAATTGGTTCAACAGCAGTCGTGCACCCAGAATTATTACCGATGCCTCGATTTTTGTTACACATCTTCCAACATGAAGGCTTAGGCGGCCTATTCAAAGGCTGGGTTGCGCGCTGTCTCAAAGTTGCGCCTGCTTGCGCTATTATGATTTCGAGCTACGAACTGGGCAAAAAGATGGCCCTTGAAGTGAACACCAGACGGCACTCCGATGGTGACAACATATAATCTACCACCTTACCTACTCATTGCATCTGAATCCAATTTATTGGGTCAGCGATAATCCTAACATCACTCCCCTATTACGCATGTATCAATCATGGGCGGACTTTTGGACTCATTTCTTGCGTTTGCATGTATACTATCTCACCGAATACCTTTTTTGTTTTTGAAGCATGATTGATAGATATTTTTTTTATATACCTGACGCTTTACGCATGGTTGTATATTTGAAATCTCCTATTCTTGTTGATTCACTATATCCTGCCCGAGTTTTGGGACTTGATTTGTCTCTTTTTCACTCTTATGATTTGGAAAGATAGTTAGATGGGCGGATGTTGCGGTGTTGGTGAATGCATATAGTCCATGAACTCGACTCTATAAATATAATCATTATCGGCCTTCACTCTTGATCTTATTCAAAATCATTGCAAATATACATGTCCGCTAAATACTAGTTGATAAGGTCACCGAAACCATGAATAACAAATTCCAATAAGGTATATCACATGTTCTCTTAGCCCTAACTCCACAACATCATCCCTTATCGTCTTCCAAACAATCTTCATAGTCCGCAACGTATCTAGCGATGATTGGAATTTATGATGTAATAAAGGATATACAGCAAATAGTTACGACGAGATTTGGTTGCCTCTACGGCCAGCTGAGGGTTATATCTGGGATTCAAAACCCCATAGAAACAGATTCTCCCAGAATGCCCTCGTTGGCATCAGCACCAGATTCAACCATTTCAAGGAGATCTATCTCTGCCGCTTGCGACAGCCCATCCATCATTCCGTCCGTGGTAAAACATGTTTTGGTAATCATTATCGAGTGCCCGAAGGCTTCAATGTCATTCCCCTCTCGGCTTCGGGGAGGAACAACATCGGATGAAAGCTCGCAGAAAGTGGCAATCGTTAACAATAGATCTCTCGTATATGCTGGATCTGACCGGTCTTCCAGGATCTGTATGTTATCAATGACGCAATGCAAATATCGTGGGCCGGCCATTCGCAAATCACGGATCAATTGTAGTAACTCGCCCATGCTGGGAGTATTCTGGGCCATTGACGAGAATCGAGCAACAGACAGGTCCATGGATGTTGATCCTCGCGTCCGTAGAAATAGTACAAATTGCGCAATGATGGAGGTGAGCATTGCTCTTAGTGCCTCTCGCCGGGTTAGTTGAGGATCGTTATCAAAGCTTAGAGAGCAAAAGTAAGAAACGGTAGGAATATTGTTCTCGTGTGACAGGGAAACAATGGAGACAGCAGTCATGGAGTTCTGACTTGGCTTTGCAACACCATAAGGGCCATGAATCCAGAGATTTCTGGAGCTGAGGTCTTTCAGCCAGACGGTCAATTGTCGGTGTACCTGCCGCTCAACCAGAAGATGCGGTGCATAAGAGGACATATTCACAAGTTCACACATTTCAACCTTGAATAGATCGACATACTCATGTATGACGGAAGCAATCTCGGCTCGATCATAATTGTAAAGCGTCGTTGGGAAGAGGGTATCTTCCTCGGGTACTGCATTAGACTGTGTTGTCAGTGGCTGTTGATGCTGACTACCAGAGCTAACAACAAGTGTGGACGATGGTCCAGACAAAGATTGAGCACTGGGCTCTGTCGCGAGTAATTGTAGATGCTGACTACTAGAGCTAAGGGTAAGTGTAGATGATGGTCCTGATAAAAGTTGAGCATTTTGCAATTGCTCTTCAAGAAACCTTTGAAGGGAGGCACCAAGCAAGTATCGTTGTTGCTCCAACTGTTGTGGGACGAGTGCCAATAACTTTTCTTGATCAGCAACCACCTTCTGTAGCGATATCCTTGTCCGCTGCTGAAAGGCGAGCGCTATTTCCTTCTGAATGCGTGTGTCTATGGCATCAATCCTCCCTCGTCTTTCAGTGAATAGCTTAGTAAAAGCGCTTTTGGATTGCTCCCGGTCTTCCTGCCATGTTGAGGCAGCCTTCGATACTGTGTCTATGAGGTATTTGATATCGGGACGCTGCGGAGAATCCTCTTCCATGTTCTGGTCTTGAGGTAGACTCTTTTTGAATTTGATCCAAGCCGCATACAGTCTCCGGCTCTGGTCAAGAAGGACTACATGGTCATCCTGCAAAAGTGTGCTGGGTAGTTCGCGAGCATCAGAGAGAAGAATGTCCCACTGTTGTGTCAAAAACTCCTCCTGATGTTTGTCAAGAGCGACCTTAGCTGCAAGGCCGCGTCCAAGAGGGTTTGTTAAGTCTATCTCTCGGAGCTCATCACTGAATGTCCTGATGAGTCCACTGCTCGGCTTCCTTGTGGTAGGCATCACTGTGGTGCGTTGTTCACGCAGGTTCAGAACATATACATGACAATGTCATTATCGATGCAAACCCTGGAAGCTCTGGGATAGTTTGCGGCTGATAAGAGAGGTTGACAGCCTTGCGGGAATTTGACAAGGGTCCTAGGTTTCATACCTATAGCACCAATCCCGTCCACGGGATTCTTACTGCCTCATGAGGCGTCACCAGCCAGCCTTGTCCCCCAGCAGAGAGGACGACTCCACCAATAATCATGATATAAACTATTTGCTGACGTGAAAATGCATCTACCCCGCTTCAGCTCCCATGAACTGCCTCATTGATAATGAAGCTGAGCTCTGATATTTGTTTTAATGAATCAAGAACCGATTGTTTCACGTTTGGATATCACATCTGGAATAATCAATACGGCGGAATTTTCTACTCTATCATTTTCGTTGGGTCAATAACACCAGATATACTACTCAGCAGGTTCATAATGTCGGACCAATCTGGATCATCGGATAGGGCTCATGGTCTAGTTATTCGAGGTTCAGCAACCACTTCCTCGGATGAAGACGAATCAGTCAACGCCACTGGCAATGTGCATGAAGATGACTTGAGAATGCCAACTTCTCGTAGCTACTCCTCAAAGTACACAGGAAAGCAGATCATCAATCAATACGCAGCCCGATGTCCCGGGGCCGAACCCCAAGTGGTCTACCAAGCGACTATACTCGACGCATCCATGATGAAACGTGACCCAGGACGATACATGGCAGTTGTAACTTACCAGGATGACCGACCATTTCAATTTGCCAGCCGTGCGCACAATCAAACAACACAGGTTGATATTATCCAATTCGATGAAACGGCCGTCAAGTATGATAATGAAACTCGAACAGCTGAGCGGGAAGAGGACCCCATTGCCGAATGGCAAGGGCCAGTGCTTAAGATCAATCTTATTGGCAGTGCCCAGTTCTCCAAATTAATCAACAGATACAGCAGAAAGCGTGAAATAGAACGAATTGTACCGAAAACGACAGAGGATTTGTTCCTAGAGAACATCTCGACAGCATCCATTGCGCTGATATCCCCCCATTTGCTGCACGCTCTAGAGGGGCTAATTGATTATTATCCGTCATTTCACACTCCACTCAAGGCGGGAGATAAAAAGGACTTCGTGATCTATGAGCCATTCGCAGTGGTGATGCACCATTTCCAATCAATCAAAGCATTTGTTGAGAAAGAGTATGCAGGTCCACACCAAGACTCCCGCGACTTTCGACGGGATGAGTTGCAGAAAAACCATATGAGGCACCTGTACGAGTTTGCAGAGCCGTTGTACCATACAAATGTGATTCCCTGTGAGCAGCATTTGTCAGAAGCGTGTCCTCGAATCGCCTTTGACATGATATGGTATCTTTTGAAGCCTGGAACCGATGTCTACGTTCAAGCCGCAGGTATAATCTTCGTCGGTGTGGTTGTTGACATTGGAAAGAGTATGAACAGGAATGACCAAGCCAATCCCAGCGATGCAGACGAGCAGAGACCGTGGTGGATCCGTATATGGCACCTTCACACCGACGGCGCAACAATTCGACGAACACTATATATATATACACTAAACGCGTATTCCGGACTACGTGATGTGACCAAGCTTCCCGTGTATCCAGTCTCCGTATGGGATGCAAGAGATAAAGGAGAGCGCCGCAAGAAAATACTCGCGAGAAGCAGGTTTTTTTTCAAAGCTCTCCAGCAGGGTAACCTGTTAGCCAACCACGATGGGCCTGTTAGAGGCTCTAACAGCAGCTATGTATGCTCATATTGTTTGGGACCTTTTGTCGGGCAGATATTAATGATCAAGTAGTATACTGGGAAAGTCGTACTAGACTATCGAAGAGGAGTTACAGAGGCAGACGGAGACGACGCACTTGGATCGTTCAGCCCAGTGGAGGACCACTATGAGCGCTACAAATGTTACGATGACATCTGCATCAACGACTACCACGAGTTTGATTCTCCACCATCACCCCAGTCATATGCAAGTGGTTTACCGACAAAGGAGAAAGGTAGCATTCGTAGCCCTGAATCCCAAGCCGCAAGAGAGGGACCGCGGAAGTGGGTGCCTAGGGGAAAAATGGGTTACTTTGATACAAAACCCAGCAACTTCAGTGGTAAAGACCGACATATTGTCCAGGAATTGACGGAGCACCAATTGCTCTTGCTTCATCCAGAAACACCGGTGTACGGGTTGAAACTCAAACAATGGAGTGAGTATTCTCCAGCATTTTGCATCTATTCTGGACTAATAGCAAGCAGTGGTGACAACAGTGGATTATATCCGGGAGATTGTCCCATCACCATCAGTGGATAGTATTTCCAATCTGGTTATTGGGGAAGACGAGCTGCGGACAATCCGTGCGCTGTCAAACAAACAAAACAGTAAAACCAGGCAATGGGCTGCAGACTTCATCGAGGGCAAGGGAACCGGTCAGATTATTTTACTCCACGGTAGGTACTCCCCTAGTATGACTCCCCTAGTATTTCAGTCCCCAGTCTAATAATCGTTACAGGACCGCCAGGAGTTGGTAAAACGTACACCGTTGGTAAGTACATATAAAGTGAAAAAGAATGCTACAACAAGGAACTGAGAATATTCCTAGAGGCCATTGCGGAATGGCTTCACCGACCCCTTCTAGCCCTCACGGTGGCAGATATCGGCACAGTCGAAACACTTGTCGAACAGCACCTTTTCAAGTGGTTTAATCTAGCCGAAGCGTGGAATGCGGTACTCCTTGTCGACGAAGCAGATATCTTCTTGGAGCGGCGACAGAACCGCGATTTAGGCCGCAATGGTCTGGTATCAGGCATGGCACTACGATTCGATGGAATTTACTGTTTCCGGACAGCTAACCCAGAGATACTAGCTTTCCTCCGTCGCATGGAGTATTTCAAGGGACTCCTCTTCCTCACGACGAACCGCGTTGGCCAGATCGATGACGCCTTCATCTCACGCGTCCACGTGGCTATCGGATACGACAAACTCAACTCCGAGACAAGGAAAAGGATTTGGAACGGGTTCTTTCAAAAGCTGGCCAGAGAGCGCGCCGGAAAGATTCAAATAGCACCTGACGCAAAGAAGTGGGTTTTGGCGACGACGGGGGAGAGCCAGGCGCAGCTCAACGGAAGAGATATTCGCAATGCACTCCAGACAGCTATCACGCTTGCGGAGTTTGAGAGTGAGGAAGATCCGGATTTTAGTTCAGAGATGGTCATTGTTGTGACCAAGGACCACTTTCAAAGGGTGCTTGAGATGAGTAACAAGTTCCATGATTATGTCACAAGCATTCGACGGGAGGATGAGAGGAAACGAGCACATGCCAGGGGGGATCGTAATGACTATGATGGCGATGGTGTTCCATCGAATCAACTTAGTCTATTACGGCGAGGAATTGACCTGGGACAGGCCAGTAGCGAGCATAGGGCTGGGTATGAATAACAAATTCAGTCTTAGTCGCGACAAGCAGTTACCTCTTACCAGCCGTCAATCGTTATCTCTCGTTAATTCATGATACATTTGATGTTCCAAACCTAAAAAGAAGGAGACATAATGTCAACTAGTGTTATGGGCTGACCTTAGGAGATTGAATGAAATCCGAGATATTGAACTACCTAGGTATATACACTTTACTCCGAAATTGAATACGAAATTGAATACAAGATGATACATCAAACTATCTGTTCAAGAACTAGGTTTCACAGCCTTCCCAAGACTCATTCCAACCTCTACATCCATCGCAATCGCCACCTTGCTAACATCCAACAAATCCTTATCAAACTCAATCCGCCCCTTTTCAAACGCAACCACAATCGACGACCCGCCAAATTGGAACATACCCAGTTCATCGCCTTTGTTGATATGACTGCCCGTTTTTTGCCATCTCTCATGTATCCTAAAACCGTCAGTCAAAGTCAAGTCTGGAAAGAGAGCTGAAAGAAGACATACAGCACAGTGCCCACATCCGTGGCCCCAATAGCCACAAACAACACATCCCCAAACTCCTCCGAGTCGATGACCACATAATCCCTCGCATTCCTCGACAAGATATCCAAATTACTCCTCAACGCCATAGGGTCAACCTGGTAATAGTCCCCTGGTAGGCTTCTGAACAACTTCACTTTCCCACTAACGGGACTGTGATAGCGATGATAATCCTGCGGCGAAAGCCGAAAACTCGCCACGGACCCGTCATCGAAAAGGGGACCGAGTTGTTTGTCCATTACCAGATTTGTGATTGAAAAGTCTGCGCCTTTAATCCAGATTTTCTTACTTTCGGCAACAGTCTCGTAGACGACGAGGCGCGAGTCGGCCACCACCACAGCCTTCGTAGGATCGTTTTTGGCATGTATGGGCCGTGAGCCGGGTTTGTGGGCGCGGACGAAAAAGTCCTCGAAGGTGGTGTAGGCGTTGATGTCGGAGGGCTCAAAGTCGTTCATGTTGATGTGGAAGAAGTCGACGAAGGATTTGATTTGGCGTTTGGAGGCGGGTGTTGCTTCTCGTTTGCCTATCAACTCTTGTCAGTGGGTTTATGTCCATATACTAAAGTAAGGAGAGGTGATTGCGAACCGCTCTCAAAGTTCTTCTTGTGGAGGTGCAGACGCATCATGTTCGTTGTATCGATCCATTCTGTCAATGGGTTGAAGAGGACGAAGAGCTTGAGTTTTTTGAATAGTGGTTGTTGTTCACGGATTTCACGGCCAGTCTGGTCAAGTCAGTCTCTAGTGAAAATGTAGATAGTGGTGTATACTTACCTTGCGATCAATGGTTTTCCAGCCGACTTGTCGGTTCTGGACCTGAACGAAATCAGCAATGAATTTAGCCTTCAATGTGGAGATAGTTCATACCATCTTCACCAGCGACAGCAGATAGTCCGCGAAAGCGTGGAGGAACCCGAGTATACCCATGGTTGCTGCCCTCTGCTGTAATGCTCAATGTATGAATCCAATGGAAGTAATATGTTTCATGTGATATTGTATTGTTTGCAAGTTAATAGTAATAGGGATGTTAACTTGAATGAAAACGGAGGTTCAAGTATGTCATTGTTATAGGAGAATGTTTGGTGGAGGAATTGACTTAGGGCTATTTGCAAATTGCGTCATAATGATCTCCCGCCACTGACAACTTTAGCAACTTTAACCTCATGAACAGGACTCACGATAACCAACCATGCAATTGATACTCATGATCCATCGTAAGCAAAAAAGAAATCATTCTCATTTATAAAACTCAGTCAGTTCGACATGCCCGAACAAGCAGAAAGCCACTTCAACAACACCTCCGGCCACAGCGACCCCGTCTGGATCCACAAAGTCCCCTACTCGGCCTACCCCCATGCCGCCTTTGCGCCTTTGAAACAAAGCATAAAAAATACCGATGTCTGCATTATCGGCGCCGGTATAGCCGGTATTTCCCTAGCTTATGAGCTGATTGCTCGAGGCGGGAAACAGGTCACCATGATCGAAGCGCGGCATGTCCTCTCTGGCGAAACGGGGCGGACGAGTGGCCATTTATCTAATGCCCTTGACGATGGATACACCAACATTGAGAAGAAGCATGGCCGTAAGGGAGCCAAGATTGCTGCTGAAAGTCATACATGGGCTATCCATAGAGTGGGAGAAATCTCCGGAGAATTGGATATTGATTGCGAATTTCGGTATTTGAATGGTTATGAAATTTCGCAGTATCCGCGAGGTGATAATCGGCATATCACGGAAATACAGAATATCAAGCGAGAAGTTGATCTTGCGCAGGAATTGCTTGGTGAAGATCAGGTCTCGTTCAGTGAAGGACTGGAGGTGCGAGGTTGGGACGTCAAGGGTCCTGACCAACGCGATGGTGCTATTTTCAGAAATCAGGCCACGTTCCATCCGACAAAATATCTTCTTGGTGTACTGAACTGGTTGAAAGGCCAGCCTAAATTCCAATGCTTTGAGCATACACGCATGATGTCCATTGAAGAAGATTCGAAGCATGACGTTGTCCGCGTCAAGACTATGGACGGCCATACCATCACCGCGACGGATGTGGTTGAAGCCACGGCTGTGCCATTGCAGAAGCTGAGTATTGTGACTGAAATGGCGTTTTATCGCACGTATTGCATTGCTATTCGTGTACCCAAGGGGGAGATTGAGGATTGTCTTATCTACGATGAAGCAGAGATGTACAAGTATGTTCGGTTTACGGCATGTGATGATAAGGATGATTATCTTGTTATTGGTGGATGTGACCATAAAGTCGGGCAGGACCATGATGCGCAAGACCGGTATAAAGAGCTTGAGGAATGGGTACGAGCTCGGTTCCCGTTTGCCGGTTCAGTGG
Source organism: Talaromyces verruculosus (assembly GCA_001305275.1). Classification (NCBI taxonomy): domain Eukaryota; kingdom Fungi; phylum Ascomycota; class Eurotiomycetes; order Eurotiales; family Trichocomaceae; genus Talaromyces; species Talaromyces verruculosus. The sequence goes on from LHCL01000012.1 coordinate 278,557, forward strand.
ATTATAAATGGAGTGGCCAGATCTATGAGCCGGTGGATTTCATGGCATTTATCGGGAAGAATCAAGGACAGAAACATACCTATGTTGTTACTGGTGACAGTGGTAATGGTTTGACACACGGCGTGTTGGCTGGAAGGTTGATCGCAGACGAGATTGCAGGCATCCATAACCCTTGGGCATCGCTATACAGTCCTAGTCGACTCGCCAGTATCGCAAAATCGTTACCTACAATGATCGAGCACGACCTCCAGATCAACACCCAATACAAGCGGTATCTGCAATGCGATATTAGAGATATCGAAGACTTGGCTCCGGATTCCGGTGGTGTGGTTCACAATGGTCTTGCGGGTCAGCAGCCGGTGGCTGTATACAAAGATGAGAAAGGAAAAGCACATGAGTTGAGTGCAGTCTGTCCGCATATGAAGGGTATTGTTTGTTGGAATGCCGCAGAGAAGAGTTGGGATTGTCCGGTGCATGGAAGTCGCTTTGGATGGGATGGCATCTGTATTGAGGGGCCTGCTAAAAAGGGGCTTACTGCGATTAGTACGTAATGTATGAGTATTGTTCTCTATATTTAGTGCTTTATGTGTAGTAAGTTGAGGAGTTGGTGCTACTACTAGAATGATAGGGTTTCTGTTTGTTCTATGAAGAGTTTTTTTACATTCACATGCAGTGCCAACTTACGTTTCCTATTGCGAATCAGATATATTAAGATATCAACAGCTATGGAAATTAAATGTTATCAAAACCTTGGAACATGCCCAAGTATGACGATACAAATTTATTACACAAATATTCAGGGTATATCTGCTTAAAGCTCACATATTGAATATTCTAGCAAACATTCTCTCCAACTCTTTCAAATCATCTAATCCCCCTATCCAAGAGACATGCTGATCTGGACGACACAATATCACAGACTCCGTGATATCTTTTCCAGGCTCATGATTTCCGCTCCTATTTACTCCATTGCTCAATAAGTTATCCTCAGGATCTTCGAAATCAGTGAATATCCTCCCATAATCCCACCCAAAAGTCTCGTCAAACGGACGAAACATCTCCGGAATATCAAAAAAGTCAATCGGGTCTCTGGGGCTAGCATGTATCAAAAAGCTCTCAACGAAAGAGCTCAGCTTGTGCAGATAGTTTTTGGCCAAGGACGATGTCGCGAATTCGTTCAGCTTCTTCAATTGCGCTTCTTGTCGTAGGTCTCCAGCAAAGAGTAACACTCTCCATACCCCGGTGCTGCGTAGAAAACTTAGCAGATGTTTCATCGCCCCGTCAGCCTGATTCTTGACTTTCTTGTTAAAACATGCCAGACGCATCCCGACTTTGACGTCCTCCATTCCGGCACGACTCAGTCGGAACTTTGTATCGTAATCCGCAACCAGTATACTGGGTTCATACACCACCCCTGTTCCACTCATGAACCCAGCATACTGCTGCCTCACTTTATCCACTCCTTCACCTTTTGAATCCTCCTGCTCATATGCCGACAATACGCGTTTGTCCAATTCCATTAGCGTCCTGGCGACAGGCCGTCGCTCACTTTCATATGTTTCGAGAATGGCCGGATTGGCGTTGTGAGTGATTACGGAGCCCAGTTTCCAGATGAGGTTGTAGGTATCTTGCATTGAGATGTTCATTCCTTGGCCGGCCATGGGGGAGTGCGTATGTGCTGCGTCGCCGGCGAGGAAGATTCTGTCGTGTATTCGATGATGTTTGACCAGACGCTGACTTATCTGTCGGAAGTCAATATCAATTTCCATCGTTCGTAGTCAAGGTGCACGGAGTATACACTGTAAATAGACCACCAGTCACAATGCTTATACCTCAAGTAATACGGCTTCATTGCCCTCTCCGCAATATTCACCAGCGCTTTCGGTGACTCTTCTGATCCCCGTCTTGCAACTTTCTCTAACGCATCGTTTCCCTTCAGCTGAATGTATAACCGCAAAAGTCGATTTTCGCGTGGTGCTGTCATTATACTGCCATTAATTTTGGATTTGATGGCGCAGGATTGGCGGGCATCGGCTATACAAGTTTGTCAGACATGGGTTCCCAAAGAAGGACGATGGGTTTGGGCATACGGAAATTGGTTATGGGTGCAATATCGATTACGCCCCAGGTTGATTCCTCTGAATGAGTTTCCATGGGGACGTGGAGTTGTTCCCTTGTCCAGCCGCGCGAACCATCGCAGGCAACTATATACCGCGCACGAATGATTTCAGTTTCTTGATCTGCATAAGAGTTGGCTCAACTTCTTCTCGGGGATGTGAAACATAACGCACTAGAATTTGCTAAATCCTTCACCTTGACTGTCACCGGATAATCGGAGGAATTCGAGGACAAGTCTAGCATCTCAGCTCGTTTCTGCCATTCTACATTGACCCGTCCCATCTCATTGATATGTCGGATAAGGATATCCTCAATAAGACCTTGATTCAGCAACACTTGCCCAAATCTGGAGAGATTCTCCGGCTGTGACGAAGTCCTTTTTTCTCGTTTGATGTTTCCGAACTCATCATCTACGCTTTCGTAAACTTAGTTCCCACGCTCATCATTGGTCATGAATGAATGGTTTGGTAATGTACACACCAAGCCCAATAACGCATCTCAGATTCAACTATAGCCTGCCTTAGAATGTGATCAACAAGTCCAAAACTATCCATAATCTCCAACGTCCGACTATGTAGCCCATCGGCGTGACCTGTGCGCGTCCGGCCGGGTTTCTGGTCAATTATTCGCGTGATCATGTTGTATTGAGAGGCCCAACAGGCGGCCAGGAGGCCTGCTGGACCTGCGCCGATGATAAGTAGATCTGTCGTTGTCATTGTGTAGAATAGAAATTAATTCTTATTTTGTTTCAATGTGATTCCGCGTATATAAACTTGCAATGAGCGGTTTGTGAGATAAACTCAATCTGAACTAGAATTAATATGGGGTTTCTGCTTTCGGCTATGAACGTCATTATGAGTGGGTACTAAATCTTGAGTCATGTTTCCAACTTTCTTGTTTTGTCTCTTTATTTTTCATGTTTTAATCATTATCATTAAATACATAATTACCGAGGTACTATTGAATAAACAAGAAATCTAATCAATCGTTCATTGAGTCTGCTGATCCAAGAACAATAAACCTGCAACTTCGGTATTAGCCAAATATTTCTTATCTACACAATATTTCGGGAAAAAAACTCACTGTAACCCTGCCCCGACGACCACGAATCCACAATATCCAGCTCAGCCTTCTCTGCCAACTCATTTTGGTCTTTAACATCGTACTTGTGACTCTGAATCGCCGATATACTCTTCCCCGCAGGAACGAATTGCATTCCATCACGATCACCAAGACTCACATCAGTATCCGGGTAATAGTATTGACTATGTCGACCATTCTCTGCTTCCCAAGTACCCTTGACATGCCAATGGGTTAGGTCAAAGGCATCGTATCCTAGGATCTGGTTTGCGCGGCAAAGACCGTTCTTGACGAAGCGCTGGTTTGCGCCTTCGGGGTCATTGTATGCTTTGAAAACGCGATTAGCGTCTTTACACCCGTCGAGGCCGATTAGATATGATGGTCTTCTTCCTGCGGCATTATCTGGAGCACAGAAACTCTTGAGGAAATCGGCGACTTCGTGACGCTGGAAACTGCCTAGCGTAGATCCGAGAGAGAGCAATGTCTTGGGTCGGGATTGGATTTCGGGTTTATTGAGCCACTCGCGGCCATCGTCGTAGGTACCCAGAAGACCGAAGCAGCGGACATGATTGAAATGGCCTGGCGGTACGAGGGCGAGCGTGCGCTGGAGTTCGGGTAACGAAACGTCGAGCGCGAAGTAATCGACGTCCCGGCCGAGTTCGTCTAGAGCATCGAGGACAATTTTTATTTTTCTCAGATTTCTATTCAATTAGCTCATAATATAGAGACATCTGGTAGGGAGTTATGAATATACCCACTACCAAGCTCAACAAGCATACTCCCCGGCTCAATCCGTTCTGCGATTTTATACTTATTCTTCTCCAACAACCCAATCTCTTCATTGGTCAGATAGTACGAAGGACTGTAGGTTACATCCTCAAAGTATCGAAGTCCCTGTTCGTCCCACAGCAACAAACTGGGCATTACACCGGCTTCGTTGCACTGGTCGCTTGTTATCTTGTTGAGACTCTCCTGGATTGACTGGCGGAGGGTATTTTCGGTCTGTTCCGGGTGAGGACGAATGTCGATTATCGTGCTGTTGGCGGCCGTGGTACTGGTTTGAGGGATGGAAGTAGCATCACGCAGTCTGCGCTGAGCTTGGTGGGTGAGTTGAATAGGGAGGATGTTTTCGAACATGTTGAAGTATGTACTTGGTGGGTATCTGTGGAAGAAAGTATATCTGAATATGCTTTAAAAGAAGCAGTCTAGAGTACGAATCATAAATTAAATAGAAGTATCTCCATGTTTACAGATTTTATAGTTGTTGATTGACATTGTTCTATATACATCAGCGTTTTCGGCGGTAGAAAATGATATCTACGTATTGTTTGGATAGTTGTGACGTACATCAATCGGATTAAAACCTTAGGAATCCAACAAGAAAATGGACACATTTTATAGGGTGTCGAAGTCGTCATTTTATCGGCTTCATTACAAGAAAATGTGCTGATAATTTGTACATAGTATCTTCGATGATGCAGATGTTGGATGCTTGGACACACCTTGTAGAGCCCTAACTTCCAAGGTTGGAAGGGTTCCGGCGAAATCGGAAAGCCCTAGCCTAGCCCTGGTCGCCCGCGATGCACCCATTTAATGTTGATGAACAGTGACTCAAGTCTGCGTGGTAATGCCATGACTGTAGTGCTCTTATGAAATTGACAGCTCGATCGGTGATCCGTATGTATTCTAGGTGATTCGAATGTCATAAAATATATCACGAAAATGATCTATTTACTTCAAAATCATCACATCTTCGGAATCTCATCTCCAAGCTCCAGAAACATCTCATCCTTTAAATCTCCGTCAAGACCTCCGCCACTGAATACAACAGTGTGACCCACAACAAATCCCACCCAGTCACGATACTCCGGATGAATACACAGCACATCTTGGCCATTAACCTGAATCCAGGATTTGGAAGCAAAGACCTCCATCGAGCGTGGTTTCTCGGGAATCGGAAAGACATTGAAGCAATAACGGCCGCGGTCAGTCACAAAACAAATACCTGGATTGCAGGGCGAGAACGCCAATAGGGATACTTCCGTATATAGTTGTATGCTGTAAATTTTTACGCCCCTTTCAGTATCACAGAGGTGAATTTTTGATTCTGTGTTATAAGCAAAGTAGTTGCCCTCCGGTGAGAATGAGATCATAGTTTGAAAGCCGATAGTCTGATCCAGTTCCATAAATTTGTTTTCCAACTCCTGTGTCACCACATTGAACAGCTGAACGGTCTGACTGTCTTGAAGTGCGAATGCTACTTTATGGCCATCTGGAGAGAATGCAGCCGCTGGTAATGAGTATTCACCCTGTAAGCCATCCCAGCTCATCTGACAAGCCCCAGTAGATGTGTTCCAAAAATCAATATAAGACGCCCCCCAAGTTATTAGCAAGGTACCGTCAGGTGAAAAGTCTCTCATGACTGCCTGATTGCAGTTCACTTCTTGCAACCTCAAAGTAGAGCGTTTTTTCCAGGTGACGACATCCCATATTTCGATCGATTTTTTAACGTATCCAATGGCAAATGATTTCCCATCAGGCGAAAGTTGCAGTGAGTGCACAGTCCTAGATTTTGTCTTCAGAATATGACGGTCTGTTCCTGTTCCTTTCTCTGTGTCCCAAAGTCGGATAAATTTCTCGTCCGCCAAATAAATTAGCAGTTTACCGTCCCTAGAGAAGCTGAGAGAATTCACGGAATCATACCAGCCCTTGATAACAGAGACTTTTCTACCAGTTTCAACATCAAACAAACGGACCGACTTGTCACCGTATTCAGTGGCCAGAATTGTCGCTCCCCGAGCGAGGGCTCCATAACCAGTTGGATTACGATATGCAAAGGGATCTGGTAATCGACTTGCGAGCATCGGACTTAGCCCTCGAAACAAATGGTCGAACGTGGAGTACTTCATATCCAGTAATTTGTTGCGTACCTTATCCAAGGCAACTGATTCCGTGCTGGCTGCTACATCCGCTGCATCCCAAATATGAACCGATCCACCCCAGTTACTAGCGACTACCAATCTTCCATCAGGAAATGATGCGATATATCGCACGTAGTTCGACGGAACTTTCAACGCCCGGGACCCCGTGTCTGGTTTCCATATATACAGCCCGCCTTCCACAGAGTATGCGGTAGCTCTTAGCTCCCCATTATGAAGAAATGCTAGTGTTCTTAAATCAGTTAGATCACACTTGTGAGAGTTTTTCTCGATGGCGTTCCCAATGTCCCAAAGACATATTCTGTTCGTATTAGTTTTGTAGACCAACAATTTGCTGTTAGAAGAGAACGCCAGTGGACCCCTTTCGCCATTCTTGAGGACACATATCTCTTTGCCGGTTGCCACCTCCCAGACCCTGATGATTGCTCTAGTAGTATTTCCATTAGTAGTTTTCAGACGTGACCCCTGAGTCACAGAACTTGAAGCTAGGTAATGGCCGTTCGGCGAGAAAATTATATATGCCACAGATTCATCATGACATTGGAAATCACGATGTTGAGACAGTGTTGTCGAATCCAGTATCGAGATGGCTCCTCTGGCAGTGCCGGTGGCAAACACCTTGCTGTCGGCAGAAAATGCAATGCAGTCTACCACAGATTCATGAACCCTGAGCAACTGCTCCTCAGAACCTGTTATTGCATCCCAAAAACGTAAGTGACTTCGCCAACCATCCCTGCTCTTGCAGATGGCTACAAGTTGTCTACCATCAGTGGAAAAGGCTAGTTTCTCTAACGGGTAGTCGAAATCCTCATGAAAGGTATAGCGTTCTGTACCTATCACTGCATCCCAAACTCGTATCATAGCATCATCTCCTGCTGTGGCTACTAGCCTTCCGTTAGGAGAAGCTGCCAATGCTTTCACATCGGTCGAATGACTCAAGGTCTGTAAGTATGGACTCCAGCTCCTCGGCATCACAGGCAGCTTTGATATCCATGTTGGGATTTCATGAGAGTACAACTTCCTAATGATACTGTTCTCTGGACTGAAAATAATTGCAGAAGAATACACCTGCAGCGGTGCCTCCTCGATCATAGAACTGTGACTGAGAACAAATCGTTTTGCATCATATACTATGGGGCCTAATTTGCGTTTTGCTTCGGCCGCAATACGGAATCCCTTTTTCAGCTCGGCCATCGATGGGGGATGCACGATTAGGGCCCCCTTTGGAAATTAGCACATTGTCTTTCGTCGAATGATCAGAATGACTCTACCTCTAATAGTCTTTCTAGATCCATCGTCATCGCCACACCATATGATAGACGACCAATCAGAGCAAGAGTTTCTAGCCAGAAAAGATATTTGGTTTGGAAGAACTTTTCCACATCAGAGTCATCTCCAGAGTCGATATGGCCATGTTGAAGGTGACCGATCCAGTATTGAGATGCGTACTGTACGGAAAATGGTATGTTCTTGTCAATATCGATTTTAGATATATGGCGGGCCTTCATCCCAGGCTGTCGGATATCACAAGGATTGCGACGCAGATGAGCCAGAAGAATCCGAAGGCAGCATCGAAAAAGTCCTGCATGAGCCTTCCGAATATCTATAGCATATAACTCATGTGAACATCGCTTAGCGTTAACAATATAATCACGGAAGGACGGATGAAGAAGTCGTATGACCCCGTCTTCGTGTTCGGGAACGTCTATGATCGAATGAAGCTGATGCAGGGTTTTGCTAATTTCTGCTCTTGGTTCTTGAAGTATGTCAGCCAACTGGGAGATGGAAAGGGCGTCGTAGGTTACGACGATTGATCCGATGACTCGATGAAATAGAAACTTCCTTCTAGTCATTTCTTCCAAGTCGAGTTTTCCGGACAGTTTGAACGAATGCGTTAGAACAGTGGTATACATTCGATCCAACTCCTCTTCCGAATTGACAGACGAAGTATCCTTCGAAATGAGCAGGGTCAACCGTTCACCAGCCAACTCTTCGCCGTCCTGTATGAATCTGCAGGCAGTAGCTGCATGGATGAATAATCCTTGGGACTTATGGACTAGGTAGTTGATATTCTCGCCCGACAGGAGTTCTTGGTCAATGTGAAACCTCTTGCCGATATGAGAAAGCTTGTCTTGATAATATAATCCCAAGTCGTGTTCAACCAACGACTTTTCAATATCGTGAAGGATAAAGTCCCGACGAGACAGCGACTCAATTCTGCCAAATTCCAGGTTAATGGGTTGCTCGGGTCGACTAGTTATGAACACCCGGAATTGGGCATGTTTGAGTCGTGTGATATCGTTCAGGCATTGAATTAGCTGAGATATATCATCTTCGCTTTCACACTCGTCTAATGCATCAATGACAATCAAAAATGGTGACCGAGACGTAATGATATTGGCCGCTTTTGAGAGTGGCTGCAGAACAAGCTTTTCCCACTGATCGTAGATAGTCAGACTATCAATGCGTGGATTTGCTTGCATCGTCTCGCCGATGGATCTTCGAATTTCATCCGAAATTTCTGCAAGCTGGCATGCGACCGTTGCTGCAAATCTTTTTGCTGATGCGAGGTCCCCTCCACCTCTTGAAAAGAAGAAGCTTGCGGCAAGGCGATTGTTTTCATAGAATTCTCGGGCTATTGTTAGAGATATGGTGGACTTTCCAGTACCCGCCATACCTTTTAGCCAATATACTCGCTCCTGTCCATCTCCGTCGGCCCATTTGCGAATCTGGTTCAGCACTTCAGTCCGAGTATCCCGTAAACAGAGGGGCAAGTGTTGTTTATTGGCAGCATTAAAGGCTGCGTCAGACACGCCTTGGGGAAGGGTAAAAGCTCCAGGAGGACGTTCTACCAAATCTCAGTGACTTGAATTCTTTGAATGCACAATACCCGAACTCACGGTCAATGTGAATGTCTCCCGTGACGACACCTTGGAAAAGGAATCCACCATTAGCAACCTCTGCATTACCAAAATGCTGTACGATGCTAGGCTCAGGAGTTGGCATGGTGTATTCACAAAAGTTGGCTTATGTGCCTGCCTCGATAGAGACCAATGACCGAACCCAGGTTAGCAACGACTTCTTATCGTGAGCAATAAGAGAGCATCGCTGGCCCCAATCCAGCTATTTGGGTTGGAGCAACCAAGAACAGACGTCGGAATGCTAGGTAAGGTTAACGAACATCGGCACCCTTTCTTGATAGCGTAGGTATACAATCATACGCGCACGTTGAAGGTGAATCATGAACATGAAGTAGGGTGAGTCCTAATCCGCCTTACCTACCCCTCCTAGGTCCTGAGCCTTGTCGTTGTGGCTAAAGCTAGCCCGCTTGCAACCATGCATCGTTCGGTTGTTGCACGACGTTGATTGATTTGCCAGCATTTCGGTCATGCGTGTGCCTGCGATAGGTAGCGTCCGGGTGACGCCTCTATCTATGCTCTTCTCGAGATAGATTCTTTCAAAGCAATTCATTTCACCAGATCTACTGTTAATGTTAAATTCATTTAACCAGTTTCTGATTCCGACATCCTATGGTCACTGTGCTTGATCGATTTGTTGAAAGTCCCTACAGTATACCATAACAGCTCAGAAATAAATGAGCTGATGGAGGACACGGACCCACGTTAGCTCAAGCCATGCCGAAAATGCATTTCGCGTTTGATTCATTCCAGATCCTATGCTGACAGCCTGCTCAATCCATGAATTTCATCCCTTCATCATCGCTGAAAGTGCCGCATCATCTCCAAATACTTAGTAATTGATTTTAATGAAGTCGGAGAGCCATTGAGTCATGCCTTTTCGAACACATCAAGCAATCAATCTTCTCTTTCAGGCGTGGTGTCAGCTCTGGGTGCCTTTGAAGAAGCTATGAGAGCGCATTCCTCAGTTGTTGGTCTTTTTCGAAGTTCATCCTAGGTTTTCCTGGTAAAGCAAAAGGTATGATGCTCTTCAAATCGAAAATGTCCGTTGCTTGTTTGGCACTGCCCTGACGCTCATACTGGGATAAGATCTTCTCTCGCAAAATCCATTCTGTACTAAATATCTTAACTGGATAGCCGCTGATATTCAAAGTCCGTCGAGTAGCTGTCTGAAGGTTATACTATCGACGTTGTGGCCAGCTATAGAAATCGAATATCACGAGTACAACGAAACGGGTGATACCACCAGGTAGAACTAGTCGGTATCCAGGTACAGTATGGCCAAATAGGTCGACTGGAGCAACCTTGGATGGAAACTACGCGAGCAGTTCGGTAGTAGTCAAACGGTACGCTGTGATCATTAGTTGATCGACATGAATGACCAAGTCTACATTCTCAGTCATACGCTTAGGGTTGTTGACAAACAGCAGCACCGCCCATCATGGCGTAATAAATTTTTAACTCGTCGAGCGCTTGTTCTAGTCCCACAACAATCTTTCTGAGCTGTTGATCGGTGAGTGTCGGCATGTTGGGTTGGCTCTCTGGCGAACACTCAAAATCAAATGCACGGAAGACGACGGCCTAGTCGAGGGGGTTGGATTTGAAGATAGATATCACGAAAAGAGACGACAGACACCTCTGAGTAACGCATTGGAATTGATGATGAGATGGCAGCTTTGCTGCCCTTCTAAGCTGGGCTTCATGTCTGCGAGTAGTGCTCTTTTTTTTATAGTGCTCTTTTTATTCTGGGTTATCTTACCAAGGAAAGGTCATCCACAGAGTTAGTCGTACTTGGTGACTGTGCCATCTGAAGGTTGTGATGTCCGCCTACAGAAGCAGCAGGAAGACACGGCAATACATTAAGCATTCCAATCATGTGATCCGCCTTCCTCGAAAGACGACTTTGATCGTGCCTTCCCTGTTTGTCAAAATCCGATCTGCAATATCGAAAATCATGTGACCATTCTGTCAAGCGCTATCCCTTCCTTCCGACCTACTCGACAAACTCCACGAGTGCCAATATTGATCTAAACAAGAGTAATAGAAATGAGACTCAGGGCTTATTATAACCAGAGACAAAGACTCGAAAGCGATGTGCTGCCTACAAAGCCGGCCTATCTTTAAGCCGATAAAGCGCACTTATCCCCCAACTATTCAAGGCATAGCTAATCTCGTTAGGAATTTTCCACTAGCGACCTCTCCGAGTTGGCTATTATATTCTTTGATATGTTCAGACATCTACAATATACTGAGTTAGACTCAGAGATATCGCAACTTGGCCGTATCCTCTCGCCTCTCCGCATTTCCACATGGGGTCCATCAGCTATGGGATACCTAGGTGTTCCTATTGTAATCGGGTAGGCTCTATGTCTAAAAACTTCTGTTATGGGGCTAATCGTTTGACCCTCAGCTTCCCATGATCCTGGTCCAAGACGAGGATCTTGATAGGGCTACTCGCAAGTTTGTTGAATCTGGTTTCACGCCTTCTGCTCCCAATCGAAATCCCGCTCCTGAGATTCTGGCAGATCATCCAGATCCACGGGCTGTTTTGAGACAGGTAAACGAAGGTTATGAGCGGGCAGATAGCATTTACAAGACCTTCGACTGCCCCAGTCATTCGATAGAAGGTTTTTAGCAAGTGCTTTTGATCCCAAATTCGTTCACCAACCTGCCCATTATGGTGGATGCGATGCCAAATTCATCTACAATGCTCAATACAACATATACAGCACATCCTATACCCACAGGCACGGATCTTACAAGAAAATGATGTTTTGGACGACTGCTCGGATGAAAAATTTTGACTTGGTATAGTACCCATTTCGGTCGACTATATGAGAGCAAGTACCGACCATTTGACTGCCGAATATCGAAACATCTTGGGTCTGGGAAAGAATTGCCTGTTGATATGAGCGGCCGTGATGTTTCTTGAAGTAAGCTCCTATCTTTATTTACCGCATGGTAACTCGGACCTTGGTACAACCTTCACCCTCAATGACGAAAAATCCGGTCTTGAAAATAATTCCCAATCCTTCACATTTGATAGCATTTACCATCAGACCTTTGGAACACCTCGCCTACTTGCCATATTCAGACAACACATTGTCTTGTATTCGCCCGTGGACCGTGAAGATGCGGTGCCAATGAAAAGAGGAGGGGAAGAAGAAAAGAGAAAGAGAAAGAGACATATTAGACATCCGGTTATCCAGGAGCCTTCTTTTTGCTTTTTGGTCATTTGGACATTTTAGTTCTAACACACAGAGGGCCTCGTCACTCGAAGCGGGGTATTAACTATTAATTCTATGTCAGCGAACACCCATTCCAGCACCAGTTACTTTCTTCTCAGCAAAAGGAGATTGAAACATATAGACTTTGCACAACTTACTATGCAGGTCGCTAGCGGAAAGCGCAAGGTGTCATCCTGTATTCCTTGCTACACTCGAAAACAAAAAGTAACCAAATTACCTCTTTGGCTGAATGTTTGCTAAAATGTTTGCAGTGTGATCGGCAGTACCCATGCAACCATTGCACTCGACGCCGGCGAGTGGAAGACTGTAATTATTTTACATCAGAGGCAGTTCAGCAGACCGATTCCTCGGCTTGTCGCGATGAAACCGAGCAACTCAGAATTGATACCACAAGTGGGCTATTATCTGACCTGAAAAGCATCAAAAGTCCTACGAACAGCCCACGACCGTCATCAATAGCAGAAGTATTTGGCTATTCCGACGATAGTCATACTAACACCTTGGCCCTATTACTTAGGGTAAGTCACAGTCAACAAATAGTCACGAATTTTGATATTGATATACTATGTAACCTCACTAGGGAGAATCATACTACGAAGAGCCTCTTGATGGTAGAGACCAGGAGCTATCCAATGAGACTGTGGCAGACGTTCAGCAGATTCTCGATAGGATGCCTGAGCGCCCAATCTTAGACTTCCTCATGAGATACTTTGTGGCTGAAGTGAATTGGTACGTTGCGGAGTTTGTATCATTTTTACAGTCTTTTGCTGCTAAAATGACGGTTGTCTCACCTTAGGATTGACCAACTAATCTACCTGCCGTGGTTTCTTGAACAGTACCAACTATGGTGGACCATCAAAAGACATTCATCTGTCTATGACTTTGAATTCGCAGTAGCTACTTTGCGAATATGTTCTTATACATCCGAGTTCCTCCCTTCCAGATCTTGCACTATCGAAAAAATTCGTGGAATGGACCTCACGGATATCTGTCAAGCATGCGATGATGTTGCTAACGATCTTGCAATAAAATGCACACATCTAAACCCTAAAGGCAGTCTGCTGCGTGTACAGCACCTGGCTTTTGCGGGACTCAAGTCCCGATGTGAGGGACGCGTCAATGACTTCCGAGACAATCTAAAGAGCGCAATACAGGTTGCTCAAAATATCGGAACTGACATGGATGCTACAGAAATATCCCCTGATATGGGAGAACTAGAGAAAGAAATGCGACGTAGGGTATTTTGCAATCTGTATGTTTGGGATAGGTATGATGATTGAGATCTGCACTATTGCGTTTCTGCTGACCGTTTGTCTAGTCTTCTAAGCAGACAGCTGGACCGCAATTGCATTTTTCCATATTTTCTAAATACCGCAAACATGCCACGGATGCGTCTAGGTCCCGTACTGGACAACAAAGAGCTGGATGATTTCACGGAGCGCCTTCTACAAGCCCGTTTGGCCAACTTCTGGAACAGAGCTCGCGTCAATTGCAATCATGAACAAGATTTCGTCATTGCCGAGGAACGATATGAAAAGTTCTGCAATGAATATCTTGCCACCCTTCCATCTGCTTTTGCCTTACAACCCAACACGCAATGGGATACGCAGCTTTCTATACTCCCAAAGCAAAGAGAACTCTTAAATATCTCTATCTTCGAGTCTCTTTGTTATAATTTCCGGTCAGCACTACTGCAGAATCCACGGCAGGCGCAAAATCTGCTCAAGTACAAGCAGGTCCTACTATTATCTCAGCGAAGACGCCTCGCGGTTGCAGCATTGAATGTCCTTAAGTGTGCTGCGTCCCTACATGCGCTGATGGGCGGCTCTCAAACACGTTTTCCAGGCGTTATCCGACCGACATTCGAAGCCGCCGTACTCCTGATAAGTATTCCTATGGGCCAAGGCTTCTTTGAAGGAGTTAAGAATAAAAGTTACAGCACATTGAGTATCGATCCCCTTGAGGCTGGGATGGCTAATCTCGAGCAACATGATTGTACAAGAGCTGTACGCGATGCTCTCGCCCGATTGCAGATGCTGGGGGAAGTCAGTCATATGGCAGAAATGAGTGCTCAAGCTCTCTTGCAGCTCCTTCAACGAATGAAAAGCTGGTTTGGGCTAGAAAAGCCGGAAGCAAGAGCATTCCATCCGACAAATTCAGATTCACGTCGAGTTTTCTTGCCGGGTACGGCCATGGCCACTGATATTAATTACTCGGATATGAACTGGGAAGAACTAGCGTCCGGACTTTGAAAATTCTATCTCTATTACGTGAATCCCTGATACTGTTGTTTTCATGTATTGGGCGATAGGACTTTAAGTAGGTACACAGTGTGCGGTTTAGAAATCTCTTTTGGAGAAACATAAAATATGTAGTGTCGTCCATGTCAAAATTGGTTGCTGTCGGGTTCTAATCTGTATTTCATCCCAAAAAAAGTCTCCGTGGCATTTGTGACACTCTTTATGAATAATTTTGGTTGATGATGACAACATGCTCTTGGGCAGACTCCAAACCCTAATTGATCTCCTTCTCCCATCTAAAAGAAATATGATACATGTAGATCACTCAGGCAGCCGCAATAGCAGGATCGACGCCAAACAGCTTTTGACGGCGCATGAACAAGCTTGAGATAACAACAAGTGCTCCACCAGCAATGACAAGAATATACGCCTTACCGATAGCACGGACAATGGCAGCAAGGACCTGGGCCCTGAGGTCTGATGGGAGACTCTGTACAAGTGTCGAGTCAGAGCCCAGGATGGCCTCCTGGATCTCAGATGCCGGTACGTTAGGCAGAATTTGTTGAATCTGATCCTGACTTGAATTCAAAAGAATAGAGTTCGCAATAGCCAACGCCATGGTAATACCCAGGAACTGAGCCAGCGTGACAAAACCGATGGCTGGAGCGACATTCTCGACGTCCACGACGGCCTGGGTGACGGAAAAAGATGCCTGGAGATACATGCCAACACCAACTCCTATCAAAACTGTGTAGCCGTATACTCGAGAGTCGGAGGTGTTCTGGTCAACTGTGTACATGAGTGAGGCGCCGGCGACAGATAACAATCCGCCGACGAAGAACCAAGGTATGTAGTGACCCAGCCTAGCCATTAATTGGCCGTTGATAAACACGAATACCACCATGACGATTATAAAAGGTAGTAAGCGCACCCCAGCCTCGAGTGCATCCCCGGCCTGTGTGAACTGGAAATACATTGGAATCATATAGATTGGCACGAAAGCGCATGCACCGCCTGCCGCGCTGGACGCGAAGAGAAGAAGCACCGTCCGTGATTTGAAAAACTGCACTGGGATAATCCGACTCGAGACTGTAGTGCCAATTGCGTATACTTGCTGAATACCAAGCACGATCCACAGCACGCCGAAGACGACAAACATTGCGATAATACGGCCCGAGTTCCAGGGATAGACGATACCGCCCATGTTTATGGCGAGTATCAATGCCGACAACACGCCAGCTTGCAAGACAATACCCGGATAGTCCAGCTCGGATACACGCTCCCGGGCCGACGCACCTGGACGAGGATCCTTGCTCGGAATAAGGAAAATGTAGAAAGGGGCGCAAACCGCGCCGATGAAGAGATTGATATAAAAAGCCCACCGCCACCCTACTGAGGACTCGCTGAAAGCACCTCCAATTATAGGTCCTAGGACAATTCCAAGACCCCATGTAAAACCCGTACAGGAGATGTACATAGGACGCTCAGTCAGGGTAGTGGTAGCAGCAATGAGCGTCATGCAGCCGACATACAGCCCTGAGCCGCCCACTCCAGCGATTGCGCGGCCCAGAATCATGACATTGATAGATGGAGATGCACCGCAAATGGCAGATCCGACTTCGAAAAGGGTAACGTGGAAGATGTAGAACCATTTAGCGTTGATGTGACCGTACATGCGGCCCCAGAGGAGATTCGTGGCCGTTGCGCTGAGCAGAAATGCGACACTCAGCCATGGTAGCTTTTGGATACCGCCGAGATCTTGCACAATGACAGGTTGAATATCGGCTACAACCGTCGCATCAAGGGCGTATAGGAAGGTGGAAGCCAAGATGGAAACGAGTGTCAGATACCACTTCCAGCCGTTGATGTCTCGCGGCGGGACGTCCAGCTGTCCCTCAGGTTCGGCGGCCGCTGGAGCAGAGTCGGTATATCGGTTTTGCTGGACGTCATCGCTAGAGTCGGTAGGATGACTAACAGAGCTTTCTTGGTTACCCTTCTCCTCAGGCTCGTTGCCGGCAGCTCTTTCTTGCGTATGAGACATGGTCTAACCCTAATTCTTTCCGATGAAACGGTTGGCAAAAGGATCAATGGGAAGTTAAGCTTTAGTCGTTGCTTCAGGAAATATCGGATATCATGGGATGTACGTTGTTGTGAAAAGGAAACACACTGATACGGACATGGAAAGAATGATATAAAAGCTCTCAAATATGAGCAGGATGCTCTTTATGTAGCGTTTACAATGCATTACACCGGTTGACGGCTGATCTACGGAAAGATACCACGATGCTTTGTCAAAATATTTTGATCTTCAAGGCTTACAAATAATGATTCCATTCCACCCCTTTTTGCGTATTTAATCTATGAAGCGATTATTTGTAAAGCTATCAAGCCCTAACTGAAGCTTCGGCTTTACTAAGCTCGACGATGTTCAGACCCGCTTCGGCCGAAATTTTTCGGCCCAGGGTTTGTTTGTCAGCACTTCAATCGTCAAGGATTTACACAGCGGGGAGTAGGTGATATTTGGTTGTCAATCAGCTGGTGTAGAATGAATTGATTATGCCTCATGCAAGGAGTGATTTTTCAAGCCATCTCGACAGATGAAACATGGTTAGGATTGGATCTTAGAGTTTTTAGGGCTACCTGATCCTAACCCTAGTTTGCAAGTCCCTTTTGGGGCTATTTAAGGGGTGAGTTGTGCTTGTCAGCCAAACCGATTTCGATGATCACAGTATCCCATTCACTAACTAGGGCTAAAGATATTGAGAGGAAACCAATGTTGGGGGGGAAATCCACCTATTTGGGCTCAGACTCATGCCTTCTCTACCACAAACTGGGTGGCATCTTCGATCGGTCCAGCGCTTGCATACACTCTGGTATAATAGTTCTCATCTAAGTCCACCTTCCAGTACATGTGCCATAATGTTCGGATGACAATAATACTGCCGTGATGGATCACACTCTTGCTCCCAGTGCTGGCAGGATTATAGGGGAGAAAAGTCTCCCAATCGTCTGCTCCATTCCAGCTGACACCCCAATACAGGAACCCGCCAGAATTTTTCGCACAAGATAATACAGTATCGTCACCAATGCTGCTGTCGACATGCGCGAGCCGGACATTTCCGTTGGCACCACAGGAGTCAGCGTCCAGGTTTCCACTGAATGGCCACGTCCACGCTGAATCCTTCCGGCGCTCACGTATCAGGAAACGAGTGTTGTCCGAAGGCTGGTCAACAAGAGTTACTAGACTCAGATTTGTGTTACCAGGAGGTTTGGTATCCACAGCGAGGTATCGTCCGTCCAGTGTCCTGAGTCTAATAGTGTTCAGATAATCGATTTCTGGACCAAGAGGGATATCAGGACTTTCCGCAAACTTATTCAACCGAATAACATGGTAAATGCCGGTTTGATTCCGTTCTTCATTGACAAAGTCACGCTTGACAATACCTAACTTGTCACCGGGTTTAAAGTTGTTCGTGAGCCATGCATTGAAGATTGGTGCTGCTCTGCTGTCGCAGTCACTAGGATGATGTCCAGGAAGGTAGGATCGTTTGGGAGTATCGATGAGCTGGGTTATCCAAAGCTTCTCCTTCTTCCATATACTAAGAGCTTTATCTAGCCAGTCCACAATCTCCTGTGGTGATTTGTTAGGGTAGTCATCGGCCCAGTTATCTCGAATATCTGCCGCTTGCGGAGCCCAGAGCTTGCCGCTCTCGTAATGCTTCGTTTCGCCATCGACAATGTCATCCTCGCCCCAGATGATAATGTACTGCTTCCCGTCTTGCTTGAGCTTGGCCCACGTGAGCTCCTTGTTGTAAGATTTGCCATCAGAGCCCACGTGTGCAGTTGCAAATGCGTCCTCTTTTCCGTCTCCCAGGACTTTAATCAACATGGCCAAAACGTCAGCGGCAATGGCATTTTGGTGACTAAAATCGAGATCGAGGAAAAAAAATTCGGATTTGTGAGACTCCGCAAATCTCTTGATCTGATTGAGAACAGTCTCAAATGGCTGGAATGTAACGATACTATGCTTCATGACCAATGTATTCCCTAGGCGAGTGATCCTCATATCGAAATACCGAGACCCTGCGAGGAGCTGGGCAGAGTAATCTGCACTCTGGCAGATGCTGCCCACGAGGTCATGCGCTGCATTTTCACCTCCTTCATATGGATATGCAGAGGCATCATGACTGCAGGGTATGTATGAATTGATCACATATTCACTCGGTTCCAGGTACTTCATCCAGTTGGCAAGGTCAAGGGCAGCCATAATGAGAAACGATCAGCCAGAGTTGATAGAACTTAATTCAATCAAGTCGGGAGGAAATTCTGATTTGATTGTTAGCGCAGAGAGAATAGATCGCTATATTTTAGATAATCAAATAATCGCAGGGGTACGGAAGTGGTTCCAAGGACTTTTATAACTGACGAATTATTTTTTAATGGGACTCTTTGAAAAGAGCCTCTGTATGAGAAAGTCTCAAAGTCTAGGAAAAACAAAATTTAAAATGGCTGGCTGAACGGTGCAATATTTCAAGGTTTTTTGACTATCGTGGAAGCTAGTTTTCGAGTGCATGAACGTAATCCGAGTCTCTCTGATAGATCAGATAGGGTTTTATATGGCTGGCGCATCTTAACTACCAATCGAAGGTAAGTTGGCACTGTAGTTTTGAGGCTCATCCAGTCATGCTCCTCGGCCTGTATTTCCTCGAGTGACTGACTATAGAAGTGGTCACGAGATAACTTAAAAAAACTAAAATACACGGGTCCTCTTTGGCTTTGAGAGTAATATGTTCGTATTCTGACTGTTTCTTCAGCTGAAGAACTCAAGCCCGTAGAGACAAGGGCATGCAAATGACAGTCTCAGTTAAAAGTGAGCCAAACAATTACTGAATACCATTGTCCAGACTGCTCAATGTCTTCTTCAAGCTCTGCATCGTGGCTTTGGCTCTATTCTTCTATGGACTCTGGATAGTTGGGAACTAAGCAATCATTGGCAGGTCCGCGGCCCTATTCCCTTTCACTTAGGCCTTCCCTAAGCCCGAGTCTGTGCTGGCCACAGGTGAGCTCGCTAGCTATACAGTGCACTTCGATCGGTAGCCTTAGGGTTCACGCTCTGCCATCAAACTGTAGATGCACAATTCCTACAAAGGTATAAATTTTAAAAATGTGCTGCTCTTATAAATGTATGGCGTTGTGAAATGCATTTGAGATCATATGAGTGGAACTTAGAGATAGTCACACTGATCAACCTATCTCTGCGTCACCATAACCAAGCCAACATTGACACAACATAGGCGAAGAGCAGCAGGACGGCATTATATGGGAATCTGAAGGAATTACCAAGTAATGGAGTTCCAAATATCTGTTATTTAGCTCAGCTGTCGGCCCCATGGTCGTCGCCTGCGAATTTATATACCATGTAGCATTAACACAATTTCACGTACAAGTGAGATGACTACGCCCACGTGTAGAAAGCACATCGAGACGCCATTGCACATTTCCACACACCAGTTTCGGATTGTCCTTGATGCATCAATTGGGAATCAAGTGCTGACGAGCTTCCACCTCTTTCCAGACTAGCACCCCACTCCATGTATCGTCGTTAACTGCCTATCGCCATTAATGAAGTTCATCCATATTTCTGCAATTAACACCGCAGTCATATAATTGATGAAATAGAAACAAATATTTTTTAAGTAACTAGATCATCCTAGGTACATTTATAAATAGTCGTCTCAGCTACAAGGCAGATTCTTATGTAGGAGTGGCTGAGTACAGACTACCTATAGAGTGTGCAGTTAAGTAAGGTCTAGTTCCCGAATATGCATAATCGACAGCTCAGTTAGTTTTCATCAAATGACTCCGATCCATTTCTCTTGATTCATGGATTCATCAAAGATTTCTCTGTTCTGTTGGAGAAATTGCTCGGAGCTTATAGACATTTCGCCAGACATAAGACGGCACGTTGAATATCACACAGTCTGATGGATCCGCTAAGCATAATAGCCAGCGCCATCACGATCGCAACACTCGCCGCACAAAGCTGCAAGCAGACATACAGCCTTGTCTCGGGCCTAACAGGCGCTCCTCAGAGTATCGTGCATTCACAGCGTCTTCTCATACAAACCGAAGACTCTCTCGTGGCGCTGGAGCAATTGTTGACGAACAACAAAACATCAGACATTCTCGAATCGACGTTGCGAGCCATAAGCCTCGAAAAGACGCTTAAATCGACGCATGATATCTGCAGTGAGTTTAGTGCTGGTGTTGCAAATGTCGCTAAACATTCGACGGACACCAAATTCAGTATTCGGGATAGAGTTTCGATGTATGTAAAGGAGGCTAAAATCAAACGGTTCAACCAACATTTGGGTGACTGTCAGAGAACGCTGGTGTTAGTATTAGGCTCAATTAACTTGTTCGTACCGCTCCTCGACACCGTTATATGTCTCTAATTAACGTTGAGTAGGATTCTATCAAGTCGCACATCCGAAGACATTGAGCGCCTCAGGGACGACTTTAAATCCCAAGAAACGGCTCTCAAAGACCTCAACACGCAACTTCGGAATCAATCTTCTCTACCAGCACCAGCACCAGACACGGAAACAGAAATAGAGAAGGAACCGGACGTATCCTCTACGCTGCAAGAAACCTGCAAACAGACCCTTGTCGCAACGGAGGCCAAAAGAACAGGGCAAAAATTCGGGGACCTGTTGATAGAAGATCGGTCTATGGCAATGCAAGGGATAGTGGGAACTCAACAAGAAGGTGTTGAGCAGACGTTCGGCAAGTTGACTGCCACAAAAGAAAGTAGAGCCTTTCAAGGACAGATGAGTAGTGAAGCATTTGCGGCGATGTTTGGTGCGCGTTCTGTTTAAGTGCCCTTGGAGAGGACGAACATCGCTTTTGGCTTCTCCAAATCGTACTCAGCAGAATTTTGTCTGGATATGACTTGCGCTTGTCTTGTACGAACTTGAATTCTCGGTGCTTAATGACAAAGTTAAAACCTTAGAAAGCAGACTTTATTTGACCTACAGGGCAACGTCTACCACGCTTTTACTTCTTCCTTTAGTTCGTTGAGGAGTAGAACGGGGGCGCGGTATTGGTCGCATTGAGACAATCACTAAATGGCAAAGAGGACAAGCTATTGCCAGGACTTCGTCCGCCAAAATGCGACTGGTAATTAGGGCTAGGATAACGTATTCGTATACGTAGTTACTAGGTAACTTAGTTAGTCAAGCAGCTCGTTTAGTGCCCATGTGTTGGGAGAAGAAGTAAAGATTAGCAAGTATTTAATTCTGCAAGCAAATTCAAATAGATATGTAGCCAGTCCAAGTCAAGTACAACGGTAAAAGAACAGAGCTCATTGAAGATCACGTTCTTCGGCTTAATGTGAGACTTCGGATATAACGCAGATGCCTAGTTTCTAAGGCATCCACATGCCGGCTAACTAGGAACCATACACCGTACAACCCATTCTACATTTTCATGTTCCTGGACAATAAAGTACCAACACAGTTAGTTCTTCAGTATCAACTATCTAAGGTACACATAGTTATCAACACTCGACATCTTTTTTTTCTTTTGGCAGTGGATATAGTCGGAAGGTGGGCTATCTCGTATCGATAAGCCGATTATCCGGCTAGTGCGGCCTGGAAGGTCAGGCCGCCAGGCCACTTAGTACCCAACAGTCTACACTAGTAAGAATTTTTCTCAATTGTAGTACAGTGAAATTCACTGAATTTAATTGACTGAGCTAGAGCTGCTGCTGTATTAGCCTATTAAATGCATTCAATCCCACACTAAAGATCCTAGAGAGCATGCACAGCGAAATGTTCCGCATTCAGCTCCCGCCCGGCTGGATTGGGTTTCCCCTCTTTGCTGTTCCCGATAGCTCCCCCTCTCTACTATATCCGGTTTCTTGCATGAAAGTGCTTACTACATACTGTATGTAGACAGTAGACAGTATATAGAGCAAGGGACAAGTCCTTGCATTTGTCTCGAGAGAAAACAAAAAAGAAGAGAAAAACAAGTCCTGTGTACAGTGTGTAGAATGGTCAATCGCACTGACACACCCACCCCCACCAGGAGAGCTGGGAAGCTCCATCGGCCAATGATAAGCAGCCCAAAGACGGTGACTGACACCGACTGGTAGATGATTCACTGAGACAGTGACTGCTATATATAAAAATAAAAATAAAAAAGACTGTAAAATTAGCGGCATGATTCTTCAGCTGTTGGAAATATACTACTACAGTCACTAAGTAGTAGTACGTACCGACAGTGAAAGAAAAGCGAAGAAAAGAAAAGAGGCTTAAGCTCAGAGCTCGCAAAGTCCGGCTCCGGCGCAAGCTCAGCTGAGCTAAGCTAAGCTAAGCTCCGGGCCATCGATATACATTGCCCTCCATAGTAAGTGCCACTAAGACCCAAGTACCTCTAAGTACTAGAGGAGTGACATTCCCCTCCTTCGCCCCCCGGACCAAACAGCGAGCGACTCGACAGCCAGTCACAGCTCGCTCAGTCCTGACACTCCCGCCTGCTCCCTTTTCCCTCCTCCTGCTCCTTCTTCCTCTCTCTCTTTTTTTCTCCCCTTCTATACACCCGCTTCCCTCGTCCGGGTCATGTACCGACTTGTATACACCGTTATTTCTGTATATACGTATACATACTGATTCCAAGAGCATGCATACACTGCCAGCACCAACTCTTGCTGTTCAATTTGGCCGTGACGACTTCCTGCTGAGCTGATTGATTTGCCTGACTCTCTCTGAAACCGCCTCTTGCCGGAGCGCCGACTTCTTACTTCCACGCCCCCGCCTTTCTTCCCGAACCCAACCCTTCAATTCCTCACCGACTACAACACTCCGACTACTACGACTACACCATACCGAAGCACACATGCAGACCATGCCGCCGCGCACCTCGCTGACGAGCTCCTTCTCCGTGTCGGACGCCAACAACGAGGTGGTGTGTCCGTTGACGAACAATGACGGCTCCAATTGTCGGAAGAGATGCTTGGGGGTGAGCTTCCCCTCCGCCACCCTTATCGATAGCACCACTCAACTTTATAATTTGACTCAATCGATTTGTATTGTGTGTGTTCTCAACTAACAGAGCTAATCGCAGGAAAAACGGTATCGCTCGATGCAAGAGCATATCCGCAGGGCGCACCCCAATCACTACATACCGAAGCTCCCCGCTACCGAGGAGAGCTTCCTGCTGATGGTCAATACCCCGCTGGACCAGCGTGCCCATCTGAACACCCAGCCCACGCCCTCGCCGGCCAAAAAATATGGTAATACACGACCTCCATATTTCTCGCCAAATGATTCTGTAATTAACCACCAGTACGCATATAGATACATCGCCTCCCGTCACCCCCCGCACCATCGACGACGCCCATCCGGCCGCCGCCACTGCTGCGGTCGCCTTGGCTCAATTGCATCACCATCGCCTGGCGTCCGATTGGGATGAAATGGTAGGTCGTCCAAACCTGCGCTATGGATAAAGCTTATTCGTCGCAGGATACACACTCCGATAATGAATTAGGACGAGGTGGCATGCACTCGTCGATTGAACTCCCGCCATTGAGAGACCACTTCAAACAGGAGCCTCTTCCGCCGTTTCAATCGTCCCGACCACGCGAATTACTACCGTCTATTTTGAGCCACTCTCCACCCGGTCGGTCGTCAACTTTACCCCCTTTACAGCGCAACAACAGCAAGATTCAGAGGCCACGAAAATCGTCCATTACACAGAATGTGCGCAAACCAAAGCATGACCGCACGCGATCAAAGGAATTCGCACGACGACCTAGCCTTGGGGATCGAAAGGCTCTTTCGGCTGAGCCACAAACGGCTGCGTGGGTGCAGGGAAAGCGATGGGAGGATCTCATAGAAGCTGCGACATCGGCGACAGAAGTGGATGAAGATCGCGACACGACTCCAGTATGTTCTTCTACATAGCTCTTGTTTCTATTGCTAATGTTGTAGGTACCGCATTCGCCATCGATGTCAACGCTACTCAATAATACAACATCGATTTCTTCAGCCAAAAATCGCAACTCACTTCCCCCGTCATTGCAACCGTCGAGCCTTGCGCCAATTCGACGGTCGTTCCAAGGTTCATCCTACACGGAGTCTCCGTTGCAAAAATCGCTCACACCACCACCTTTGGAACTACACCGCAGCAGAGATAGCGACATGGAGCCATTCCCGTCAATTGAGCCGTCATTGGAGTCTGCGTCAACAGTGTCTGGCAAGAACTTTCACATGTCAGCCAGCGGTCTTCCATCCTCGGTCAATTCCGACTCAAGTCCGTTGAACCATCTGCACAACCACGTGCGACCGCAGCATCGATTTTCTAACCCAACACCATCAACGTTCCGACACCGCGATATTCAGATCTATTGTGCGAATTGTAGTCGCGCATGGCCATTGCAAGACTGCTATGCCTGCACTGAATGTATCTGCGGGGTATGCCGGGAATGCGTTGGCATGTTTATAAGCAGTCCCCCGATGTCAATGTCGCGTCCAATCAACAGCCCTATCAAGGCGCCGACCAGCTACCCGGGTCCACGGGGATGTCCAAAGTGTCGCACAGTCGGAGGGAAATGGAAAGCTTTTCAATTGGAGTTTCGGTGATCCCCAGAACTTTTCGATTACCACACAGAACATACTATCAGAATAATGATATCACGACTAAACGAGATTCACGCCATTCGGGAAAACAGGAAATACTTACGAACAGGCGCAGCACATGACGATTACATATCATATCATACCATACCATAGGTCAGGGATGTCAGGATGGTCACCAGGCGTTTGGTTTTCAGTCACTTTTCAAGTCAATATGCCAATTGTATTGGCGGTAAGATTTGCGGACTTTGATTCTTTAATATTGCATCTATATATGAAAAGCTGGTCTTTTGTCATATTTTTATCTGTTTACTTTTTGGTCAAGGTTTGTTTAGGTTTGGTCTGGGTGTATCGGTACAGGTGGTTTTTTGCTTTATTGTCTGTCGTTTACCACGTACATATCTGAATGGACTTATATTTCAGTTCTCCCTTCGTTTGCAGTCCATCGTGAGCTTGAGGCTAATCAGACCCCCCAAATAACACTACTCAACCCCGCCTCAACACTCCCAACCTTCAAACTGCCCAACAACGCACCCAACTCCCCGGTTTCAGCGTCCCGCTCCACAATCGCGACAGAAGACGACTTCTGATTCCCCACCGCTACAAGACGACCGTCCTCACTAATCACCAACGTACGCGGATACGCGCCAAACGAACTCGTCAAATTTTTTGGCGTCAGTCCCGTCGCAGAAGAAGACTCGTCAAGGAACGCGATTGTATCATTCGGTGCGAAGGATTGATCCCCGCGGACGGAGATGTATACATCTGTACTGTGGCGCGGAATACGGATTTCGGCGACGAAGGAGGCTGGCAATGTCCCAGAGGGGGAAGGGACGATTTCCTGCTGCAGGTCGAGCGACAATCCACAGGGTGTATTATTGTCATTGTAGGAAACGGTATATGTGCTGACTGTAGTCGCGAGTTCATTGGTTACGTACAGCGTATCACCCTGATTAGAGAATGCGCCGTGTCGGGGCCCGTTACCCGGTGTTGTTTTGTATGCGTCGCATTCGGTCAGAGTGCCGTCGGAGGGGTTTATGGCGAAGATGCGGATTAGGTCTGCGCCTAGATCGGGGCTGAGGATGTAGGAACTTGTAGAGTCGAGGAAGACTTCGTGTGGGTGAGGGGCGTCCTGGCGCGAGGGGTCGGTGACGGGGCCTGTTAGGGTGAAGAGGAAGGTTTGTAGGGCCGAAGAGTCGTTTGTTAGGGGGAGGGGGAAGGTCGAGAGTGATGATCCTTCACTATTTTCTCAATTAGCTTCTGTACAATGTTGACGGTGACTAGGAGGGGGGCGGACGAACTAATGCGCAATAGCGATGAATTTCTCATCATCACCAGCATCATAAATAACGCTCGAAACACCACCCGCCAACGTCTCCGTCTCACTCACAACCCTTGGCTTTTTCGCGGCTGTAATATCAAGTGCCGTCAACGACCCATTCCCGGACGTCTGCGAGGTACCCGATTCATCAACACAATACAGCGTGTTTGTGTAGGTGTCGAGTTCGAGCCAACTAGGCATTGAGCCGCATGCTTGCAGGGTATTGGATAGGGTGAGACTGGTGTTTGGGTCCGGGTTTTTGGGGTCAAACTTCAAAGTGTAGATGTGCCCGTCGTAGTGGGAGACGTAGAGTGTTCTCCCGCCTGCGAGGACACTACCTGTCAGAAGGGAGGAGAGGATGAACGCTTTGAGGGGATGCATTTTGATCGTTGTAGTGTATCTACAGTACTTGACACTAGTCTGGACGGAAGAAAAAGAAATATAGTATAGACACGTACCGTGTACACGAGTCAGCTATTTAAATACCTGAAGAATGCATGATCGCCCTCTTCTCAGCTATGAGGCTATCCCAATTCCAGTCAAATAATCCATATTTCCACTCATCTCTTGACGTGATAGGATAGCCGGGTAACATCGCCTCAAGGGCTTGGATGGATCTTCCTACCTTCTTTAGGGAATTGGGGCCAAAAGTCAGGCAATTCTTGGATACACCGTGGTTTGCCACTACGTATTCCAGTTGTTTATTGAAATATCTCATCTTGGGTTCTGGTTTCGTCGTTTCGGTGAATGGATGCAATTTGAATGTGCAGAGAGATACGAGCAGATACGAGATCCTTGCGTGGAATTTAGTTAAGTGCCGGTACAGCCGGTCGATTGATTGGAATGTGTGACTTGTCTGCAAATATGTGGAGCAGATCTACCGGCGCTACTTTGAAGGTACTTGCATCTTGCCAAGATTTGATGAGCAATTTGATTATTTGAACATTAGGAAAAGTGTATGTATGACGTTGAGTAACTTGGGCAGTGTCTCCCAACGACTCCAACTGATGCGTGCGCAGACGACTGGATGGCTGGATTATGAACGAGAGTACGCGAAATTACTAAAATAGGAAATAATCGGATTAAGCTTATTTTGTGTATACGTACCTACGTGACCTAGGATCTACGATTATTCATCAAACACTTTTCTATAGTGAGTAGAATCAATGAAATCAAAGCCTGTCATATACTTCGTAGAATAGAGTGGATGTGTTCATTGGTTGGTAGGTTAGGGCTAAACTGTTACAGACAGTCCAAATTAGGCTAGATATAGAAATATACACATACATAACTATTGATCTTCTTTTCTGTCCCCATACTCTAACTACGATTGTGAATCATTGTACATGTTACTATATTGTGTGCTTTCGATACAGTTGTCGTCTGTAACCTTGCTAAAAGACAAGCAAAAGTTGTTTGTGTTTTGAAAAAAAAAAAAAATTGTTTACTCGTGTACGAACAGCCACCGTTTGTTTACCAGCAAATCGTGTCAGGTGATATCAAGTAAACACAAGCCACCTTTGATACCTTCTACTCCAAAAATCTCGAATGGACCTTTGTACGAAAGGTTATGGAGATGAATACTGTGAAATTACCCTTCGATAAGCCTATTGATTCCATTGTACCTGGTTACAGCGGGCCACGGGGGGAAAGAATTGTTGTTGAACGACCAAAAGCAAAGGCAGTGGCAGACTCAGAAATTTCCTCTGATCTCAACATTTCTAGAAAAATCTACCGTCTTTGGTTTATCCTTCCTTACCCCTCCTCCTCAGCCTAGCTTCTTTTCTACTCACTTGCTCTTCCTCTCATCTCTTCTCCAGCTTCTTTCCCCTTCACCTCTTTACCTCAACTTGCTCTTCCTAAAAATTTTCCATCTCAGCCTCCTTTCACTCATCTCTCTTCCTCAATCTTCTTGCCTAGGCTACTATTCATCATCTCCCTCAGTTTATATTACGCTACTTCACTTTTCCTTGTCCTTCTCCTGAGCTTACTCCTCACCACCTCTCTTTCCCCTAATTTGCCCTCGCTGGCTTACCTCTGACTCAACTCAGTTCTCATTGCCTTACTTTTATCTCACT
Source organism: Talaromyces verruculosus (assembly GCA_001305275.1). NCBI lineage: Eukaryota > Fungi > Ascomycota > Eurotiomycetes > Eurotiales > Trichocomaceae > Talaromyces > Talaromyces verruculosus. The sequence continues at coordinate 307,136 of LHCL01000012.1, forward strand.
CAGTCCTCTTTGTTGTTACCTCACTTTGTTCTACTCACTTTCCCTCTCTCTTGCTCATTTCACCCTCCAAGCTCTCAGCTATTATCGTGTATGATGGCTTCAGGGTCTCTTATTCCGCTACCGAGTAAATCGGTCAGTGAGGTAGAGATCGGTGGGCAGACGTTCAAACAGGTGGATGTCTTGATGCAGCAACTGCGAATTTGGAGTACCACTCTACCACCTGCAATTTACCAGACATACCTAGATGAAGGAGCAGATTTTTTGACTATGTATGTCGATACCCAGGAAGCAAAAAATGAGGAGGTTTTGGCAGAGTACTACAACTTGGCCCTTTCAACTCATCCCGACTTCGAGACGTACCGCAAGTCGGCGAAATATTCGCAGATTTGGGGACGTATCGACGCCGCTGCAGAAAACCGAGCCAAGAACGAGCAGAAGAGGACACGAGCACGTGAAGAGGTGAAGAAAAATTGGGGTTCTCGAGGTGAGACATTTCTTGATTTCAATGATGCATTTGGGTGATGTCAAAAAGCTGCTCGTCTTGCGAGAAAGATCCCCGATTACGATGAGGCAATGAAATACTTGTCTCGAGCTCTTTACAGTCGTCGCGTCACTGTCCGGCCAGAGCGATCATGCTCACTGCAGCCAGGAGGAACAGACCTCGTCAATGCTTTGGAATTGTTCGAGAAAAAAGCAATTGAGGTCACCCTTACGGATGAAGCATTGAACGCGTTCGTTCCAAATTTCTATCTCAGCATAGGGGAAAACGGTCTGCTTCAATATGGAAAGGGACGGCCAAGGGTCACAGCGATTGAGGAGATTGAGGTACAAGGGGTAAGGTTTCCCCAAAAAAAAAATCTAATTTTATCCCCAAAGATGAATACTGGGCCCAAAGCTAACGCATGATTAGGCTGCCCTTCTAACTGGAGTACAGCCCTCCCCTGAGGCCACCATTGCTCAGCCTCCAGCAAGTGATCCCTCTGCAACTATAACTGGGGTACAGCCAGCTCTCAACAACACCATTGCTCAACCTCCAGCAAGTGATCCCACTGGGACTGTAACCGGGGTACAGCCAGCTCCCAATGACACCATTGCTCAACCTCCTCCACCAGATCCCACTGCGACTGTACAGGTAGCCCCCGACACCACCATCGGTCCCTCGGAACCTACTACAGCTGCCGTCGCATCCACACAACCCAACCTAAGCACGACAATCGTTCCCCCGGACCCTACCCTGACTGTGGCTGTAACCGGGGTACAGCCTCGGCCAGCAAGTGCGATGTCAACCGATATCAAGGCTGAGAACAACGCCGAGGATGATGCCATGATAATTGACCCTAGTTCAGGAAACGCTCTTGAAGTTCTTTCAGATAGTGGCTCAGAATGTCTCTGCGTACTTAACGATTACATGGACATAGACACGATGATACAAATTGACAATCGCCCAGCGGTTTGGAGCTACACAGTTCAACGAGAGACACTGAGTTTTATTGTACAGCACGCGGCCATGCTCCATGGTGTCTGTGAGGACAATAAAGCAAGAGGGAGTCGTCAGTTATGTCAACGACATGTTAGGGAACTCGCTAGGGGCATAGGCCTTCTTCTCGAAGGTGTCTCTTATGAGACCCATCTCACTAGAATCGACTACATCGCTACAACAGTGTCCTCCTTCGAGGAATTTAATCGTTTGGTCCTTCAAGGACCAACAACAAGGAAATGGTTTCGGAACTCGACCTTGCGCACAACGTTGCCACAGCAGCACAACCCTCTACATCCATATCGATTCAGCCCACTGCGTGGAATCGACACAATAGTGGATGACCTGGTCGAAAAGATGAAAAGTAACGGCGATAAGATTCTCAGTGACATTCTATCCTGTTTTGGAGTCAAAACTTCTGTGCTGCCATCCATCCATGAAGCGGGTTTCCTCGATATACCCAAGATCTTCAGCTGGTTGTTTGTGACGTTCGATGAAATGAGCGCAGCGGAAATTGCCTTTCTTGAAGCCGAAATCCTCAACCGTCACCTCTCGCCAGAGCTCCAGTCACACTCCTCATCAACCCATCATCTCATGAGTCATCAGTATGGTTTGGTCCAGCAGATCGTCGAGACATACCCAGTCTTTTACCTTCTTAGCATCATGTCACAACCTCCTGAACATCGAAGTCTTTTTTTTGTGGCATATCCGAACCCGATCATCCACACGCGTGGTGCTAAGAACATCCCATTCAAGTTCGAGGCCAGGCCAGGGCGACGACAGACCGAGAGGAGAAAAGACCCCCTCCGAGCCATCATCCCTCTGTCTGAAGAAAACAGCCATACCTGCGATCGTTTACTTCTTGGAACTTCCTCGGAGGAAGGGATGCGAGCGTTTCTGGACTGTTACCGCGAACAGGCAGCAATCAATGATACCTACGAACTGGACCCTGAAGTTGTGATTGACATCGCAGCAGAAGGCCAACGTTTCTCCTTACCATTTCTACCCATCGGCAAGGGAGGTGTTCGTTTTTTGTCCTCTTGCATTGCATCAGCTCCGCATGGCAGCGGTTTAAGGACTGCATTGCAACCACAACTGCTCACGGTAAGCAATTACTCGTCGGAGGAAGCCATACTCAGCAACGGTGTGTCGTTGTCCGACTTAACGGACAAGCGAACAGCGTGCATTCCAATGGGTATTTCGGCATTCGGGACGAGACGTCATGGCGAATTTCCAGCATGGCCGGTGAGTGAGAGTTTGACAGGTATCACGCCGCTTTCACAAGCCATTGTCATACAGCGGTCTTTTGATGACTATCTCGTGCTCCAAGAATTGTCAACTCTACTCAGTGGCGATATGGACGCGGTCAAGGAGTATTTGCGTTATTGGATATCAAGAGCAAACAAAACATTGAATCATCATTTTACTCTTCTCAAGAGCGCGGAGGAATATGTTTACGGTGAAAATTCTTTCTCAAGGATGAGGAATAGTCATTGATGGAATAACCAGGGTGAAGACATGTCTGCAAGCGATGGATACAGGCTCTTGGATTTAGTGCTTTGTAACTAGTTACAGCGAGTTGATAAAACACAAACGGATTCCAGAGATTGTCGATCAGTCGATCAGTCGAACTTCTTTAAACAGTCAAGGTAGTGATGTTGTAACTGGTTACAGCGACGTAAAGAAATACAACCGGATCCCATGTCAAATTTTCCAACTAGAATCAACCCAATAAAAGATCAAGGTAATAATAATACAGCTGCATGCAATGAATAGAGGCTCTTGTAAGGATTCAATGTAACCGGTTACAGCTGGGTGCAATGCGATATGGAACTGGTATACGTCTTGTTCAGGCTGGAGAGAATAGGGGTGCGTAGAGCTGAATAACTGTGTTGGCAGTAACGCCTGGTCCGAGGACCCATTGCCGATGTGTTTGAGGATTCAAGTGTGTCATCTCCGAGTTATTAGCAGCTGGTTGGACATTGTCGGTCTTTGGTTTTTTTGCTACCTGGCCGTTTTGCTCGATTTCTCCTGATCGCTTGGCGGTTGCTATAAGACTTGATCCATATATGTCGCAAAGTGTAGAATCAAAGGGGCTTGGAAGGTCTGTAGCAAAATACATGTATCGCAATTGCTCAAGATCACGACGAATCTCTGGACCTAGAATGTAGACTCGCGGGGTTCCAAGCACTGCAAAGGCCCGTCTAAGAGACGCCATCGGATTTCCATGCCAGGTTCTGTGTTCAGAGACCTTTTGTAATGCTTCAGGAGATTCTCCTCCACAGACGTAAGGCTTTAGAAACACGCGTCGATAGAGACCGCCGATAGCATTGAGTGCTGTCGGGTTATCCCTCAAATGGTGAGCTAGGTATGTGTCTGCACCCGGTACCTGTCGCCTTGGATCACCGCCATTCTTTCGTCGTTGTTGATCATCAATTTCGAACTTGATGAAGAATTGTAAATCAGCTGGGAAGAAGACAAAGCCAGGATCATTTGCCAGATCAAATTCGGAGTGACATGGGCGACATAAGGCAACGGAGTTCTCAGTAGATTTGTATCCGAAATCATCACCAAAGAGTGCATGTTGTTTCCAGATTTCCAGCTGTATGGCAATTGATTAGTTTATTGTATCGTGTTACAGATAAGATAATGGGTATTTACCTGATCGTCTGCGATTGCAAGCACATGGGCAACGTCAGTATGGGGGATATTACATGCCCAACATTTGTTCCCAGCAAGTCGCTTGGTCTCGAGTTTGGTTGCCTCAGAAAAAGCACCTGAGTTCAGAGAGGCGTTGTTGGAAGACATGGTAGAGGCTCGCGCAGATGCAGATCGTGACCGAGCGGCAGATGCAGGAACGGGAGGAGGACGCATAGCTGTAGACATGGTGTCAGATTGATGGATATGAGCATAATTATGCTGAGGACGATGGTTCATGAGATGAGGGGATTAGAATACTTACCAGATCAGATAGAAGCTCGGTGTTCAGCTACCTCACTGGACAGAAGGAGCACAGAGAACTTGAAGGGAAGGTGCAGCCAGCTTGTGAAAATAACTCGAGCAGCTTGGAAGGAGCGTAGCCTAGCTCAAGATCCATGGTTCGCGTTCATCCTGTGAAAAGGAAGGTCGCTAGCCAGAAGCTTCGGTGCAAGAGGAAAGAATAGTTGGCATATCTAGTCCACAAACAAAAATTTACCGAACTTAGTTGTGAGCATGTTCGAGAAGAGGAGAGAAGAGCAGTTGGGAGGGTTGGCAGCTCGATTGAAATGGATGGGTAGGAATCATCGAGAGGAGGAAGGGAGCACGTGAGCAATCACCTCTGACGTACCGGTAGAGCACAACAGGAGATTTTGCGGATTTTGTGGCTGTTGTAACCGGGTACAGCGACCATCTGAGAGCTGTTGTACTCGGGTATAGAGGCCATCTTATGGCTCTGTGCTTTACATATTGGTTTATGACTCGTTTTATCTTTGATCCGCATTTCAGACGCTGCAATCTTCGTCTGTCCATACTTGAAGAAAACGCGGATCCTGCCAATCCTATTCGGACTACCTTCGAAGTCATCAATGCCGACCTGCAAGATCTGGAAACACTATCGAATTCGGCAAACGCCCTCGAAATTCAGACACCGAGTCTCCCAATGGCGATAACGGCATGTCCTTGCATCATTCACCGGTAAAAAGACATAGGGCTGCCGGATCTGCTTCTGCGCCCGGGGTGCAGAACCAGTCCACCAATGACACAGAAGCGACTGACGTGGACGGCGATAGAAAGATGAGGACTGAAAATCCGGCAACGGGGTTTGATGTTTGCCCGGGTAATGGTGCAAGGTTTCGGGAGACACTGGCGTCCGATGCAACGATAGTTTCGCTCGACTCCTGTGAGGTATTTCGAGGCATATTATATGGCGTTACCCTTCTATCACTTTGCCTTCGAACAGGGGTTTGCTAATATTCTCACGACGGCATAGATGCTCGAACCCTGCATCAATGCAGAGGTACATGTATTCTCATCAATGTTCATTGTTTTGATAGATTCTATAAGCTATACTTATACTTGAGATAGCATTTGAATACTTGATTGATAATAATAATAATACTACATAAAAAGTAGTATCTCATGCGGTCAAGCTATCGATAATGTCTTGTGAAGACATGTTAGGGCCGAAAGTCCAATAAGCTGCCATTGTTCTTGTTTCAGGATACACGTCCTCCTCTTGATATTGATTCTTCTTCTTTCTGGGTCGAAGTCCGTATGATGTTCTTGGTTTCTTGCCGTCCCGTGGCTCAATGTCTCGTTCTGAACGTTTTCTTTTCTTAGTTGATGCAGTGGATTCCGAAACTTCTGATTGATCTCCTTGCGAGGAGTTTTCATCCCCATCCTGGCTCGCGATGTTCGTGTGCTGTCGTGGTTTGTTGTATAGAATCCGGAGTTGAGTAAGCTGCTGAATTTGCTCTTCTGGTACGATTTCATCAATTCTGTTGGATCCCAGCGCAGCAATAGCACGTCGTAAAGAAGCAATCGGAGCTCCATGCCATGGCTTCGGCTTTTGAATACCTGCTTGTTCCATCTCGAGAACTCTCTGCTGTAGTTCTCTATCACCACTGAGGAGTGGGTTTCGCTTTGGCTTGAGATCAAAACAACGATATAGCCCCCCAATACTCTCGTCTACAATCTTGCCTTTGTCTAGCTGGTTGCGTCTATATTCATCTGCTGTTGGAATTTGTCTCGGGAGATGTGGATTTTCTGCGTCTTGCTTCGCATTTTGAATGAAGAATTCCAAATCTTCCGGGAAGAAAATCAGCCCTGGATCAGCTGCTTGGTCGAGCTTTGCGTGGCAGCTTGTACATAGTGCAATAGAATTGCACTCTTTTCTTAAATCGAAGGTGAGCAGTCCTTTCCGTTCCCAATTTTCAATCTTAATAATTGTTATTAGTGGATCATGAATTCATATGAGTGATCATAATAACATACCACGGGATCTTCTTTGGCTATAACATGGCACGATTGGGGTTGTAGGGTGTCGTCTAGACAAGCCCAGCAACGATTGTCAGCCAATTTTTTGTTTTTGTCTTTGACCGACTCCGCAAAGCTACCAGAAGCATCGCTTGAGGCTCGTGACATTGGTCGTGAATGAGACTCTTTGATATTCTCGTCCCATGAAACAACTCGGGGGCTGCTGGCTGCCATCTCACTTTAGCGAAACTTGAAATATTTCTGATGCAAGAACAAGACGGTTCTATTCCGCAAAGCGATGGTATGCATTTACTTACTTATTTTCGTGGACAGAAGGAAGGTACTGTCTTTCGAATCCACTACAATCTTGGAAGGCGCTTTACGAGGAAGGAGCGATCTCTTGAAAGTGTTGGCAAGATAGTAGCAAATTTCTTAGTGAAATAGATTATAGGCTTCGTCGTATTATGGCCATTTTTGTTCCTAGGTTCTTCGGTATATCGCTTTTGTGATGAGGAAATTTGTAATACATAGTGAATTAGTAGGCGGTTTACTTCATGTATTTAATAGTTGCCTATATTAGGTCCATGGTAGTCAACAGATCAAAGTTTTACATAATATATCTAGTCATTGATTAGTCTTTAATAAAATCAACCGGATTTCGAGCGCTCCGAAATATTGTTATAGCCCTAAGTCTTGGTGTAGTTTCCACAAAGGCGACATAACATAGCACACCCTATTCGGGGTAAGAAAAAATAGACGTAAGTTATGCTTATGCAACAAATTTTGCATCCTTAAAACTTACTTTGTGGTTGAAATATTGCAAGTACCTGGTCATATACGAATTCATGATGATACATGTAGGTCCCCCGTATAGTAACATTGAATAGGGTTGATTGAGGTTTTTCCTTGGCCCAAGTGTATCTTTAATGATATCAAAACTTATACCACGCATCACTCCACGAAGGAATCTCGTCGGTCGTACTTAGAGTTCTATAGTCTTAACTAGGTTCCCATCCTCCTCACTCCTATTTATGAAATACTGCGTTTCTGTCGAAGACGATGCAACTCGCGAACCTGCTCATCCAAACCCACAACCGGCCCTTCGACAACAAGACCTGATGCCACCTGATTGATTGACAATGGGACAACAGGCCCAGATTTTATCCCCAACTCTGTTCGCCATTGCACAAGCTGAGCGGAAGAGCTGGCATATACTATTCTTCCCAACCCCGCATATGCATGAGTTGCTGCGCACATCGGGCAATGCTCGCCAGACGTGTAGACCGTTGCAGCAGCGCGCTCTTTCGAGGTCAGATTCTTCTGGGCCCAGGTGGCTATTGTGAATTCAGGGTGCAATGTGACATCTGCCTCGGTCGTGACCCGGTTGCGGTCCTCTTTGATAATCTCGCCAGCAGCATTCACTAGCACTGATCCAAACGGAGCGTCGCCAGCTTCAAGTGCTTCACGAGCAAGCTCCACGCAGCGGCGTAAGTAGTCAATATCAGTTCCGGACGGCATATTGCATTGATGTCGGGCTCTGTAGAAGATAATGAATCGGGCCCTTTTCTGTGAGTCGAGATGTAAGTCTCCGAATGATCGGATGTTGAATGATGGAGGTGAGTAACCATAAAGTTGTAGTGATGTGTCGTTTCAACAGTTAATGTGGGGTAAGGTCTTATCGGTTTCGATCCCTTCTAACCCTATATGTAGGGTTAGGGTAAGGTCGAAACAAATCGTGGCTTATCCCAACGTAAAAGCTGATTTGTATACGTTTCTTATGGCCTTCACTTCGTTGTTCATCAATATGCCTTTAATTTAGGAAACACTATATATAATCAACAATTTAATCACGTATCTTGGTGTTCATATAGATCTCGGGCAATACAGGAATAGCGCACAGCTGCCACAGCCTAGAGTTGAATTGTGCACTCCTGAATCCAAAAGATGAAGATAATGATATCGGATATGGTCGAATAGAACCAAATGAAGTGCGGCCCCGGATTTGTTTCAACTAGATCTTCTTTGAATGTTGCTCAAATCATCTCACTGCAACGCATGCACCACATGATCTCCTCAATCAGCCCTAACCTGCTCCCCATCCACTGGGAAATTCCTCAATGTAGCATCAGCAAGATTGTCCGGCCCTGTGCAAAACATCAACTTCGTCTCTGCACTATCCTGGCTCGCCTTTCTGCACACAACCACCACTTCCTCAAACAAAGGTGTTCGCTCCGGGTTTCCACGTATACACCATCCGATCAATATACCGTCCCATTTACGAGCCTCAATGGTAGACTTGAGGTCTTTCAAAGCAGTGGGAATGTCATTCGCGTCAAAGTCAAAGGGGACGCTGTTAAAGTGTTTGAGTTCTTTCGGATAGGGGGCCCAGTTTTTGTCGAGGATTCCGCGTAGGGGTTCGCCTCGGAGGAAGCGGCTTAGGCTGACGATGAGAATTTGTCGTGGTTGGATCATTGTGATGAAACTATTTCTGTGAGGGCCAGTATTCATTCAGGAGATGAAGTGGCTCCAATAGTATTAGGTGTACTCACCGTGTATAAATGACTTACTTCTTGTTGTGTATGGGAGTTCGGCTGAGTATGACAATCTAGAATTTCCTGCAGGGAGAGAAATATGCTTTTATACTGCCCTCATCATGGAAACCGCTTATCAATCCGGACACTTTCCAGCACGTTAATTCGCAATTATTCCACAAATTAGTGACCCCATGATCCTAAAATCTTATAAGGATCCTATCTATCAGGGGAACTGAAGCCGTTAACGAATCTCATGGCGACCTGGGAAAGATGCACAACTCCCCGTCTCCACTTGTCGGCGCCGCTATGCTATTTGTGATGATGTTGATTTCGGCTTGCACAAACAACAAGTTGGAAATACGTATAGTTAGATTAAAAGCTAGGTCTATATATAAAAACTCCGATACTAACCGCAGACATATATTCCGAATGCTTCTCTAATAATGTGTCACGAATGCAGCTTATCTCATTCTTCGTGCCATATCCCGATCCGCCCATATTTAGCCCTAATTTCCTCTTTCAACAAAGCAAAGGAAGGCATCTCACGAAAACTTATAAACAACATCCTCAAAAGCATCCGTCGCAAAAACATAAAAGAACTTTAGAGCCCCCTCCCCAGCATTCCGAATACTATGCTCCGCATCCCCCGGAATAAACACCGCAGCCCCTTCAACTTCAGTTTCCTTGCCGTCAATCCGCGTAATTCCTTTTCCCTGAGTGATGTAATATACTTCAGCTTGGGAATGGCGATGGGCACATAGATGGCCCGTTTGAGGAGGGCAGGTTGCGACGCCCGCAGATAGGGAGTTTGTGGGTGTTGTGGTTGATGAGAAGAGGGTGTGCCATGTTATGTCGGCTTTTGAGGGCTCGTCTTGCTGAGCAGGAGGGGGGAAACGATTCTGGTTGGAGTGTGGATATTTGGGGTTTTGAGTAGATTGTAGGTGTTTTTAGAGTGGTGGTAGTCATGTTGAAGTCGAAGATCGATACCTGTCACTATTATTGTGAAATCAGCACCACAGTTGACCTACAAAATGTCGAGTCACTTGTGAGCTATATATATAGATAAGTCTAAATTAATTATAGATTATTATGAGCGAATAAACCCTTCATGGATTTCGAGACGCTAGACCACATGGAATTTGGGAGTAAAAAGTGATTCAAACAAGTCTTTGTGGAAACTACGCCAAGAATCAGGGCTAATTTCCGTATCTGGAAGCCTACCCAGAGCATCTTTCTATCTTTGATGAAAGTCAGCTCTCAAATGGCCCTGAGAAGCAATTTAAAGAATTGCTTGACGGGCATATGCAGATATGATGCATATATGACTAACATCTAGGAATGAAGAACTCTGCATGTCTAAGTACCAACGAAAAATGGCATCTTCTAGCAATAATAGGAGCAACTGACAGGAAATTCTCAACTTCATTTTGTTCAGAATCATGGTCTTGCAAGCTATAAAATGGGGTTTCTTTCCCTTCTACGTATCCATTTCTCATCTTCATCTTCTCTAAAAGGTCAAAACTTCCGCTAGTCCATGTGGCTTGCAGATTGCATAATTGCCAATTTCTAGATATTTGCTTTTTCTGTCTACTATATATACTTAATTATTCTGTCAGATTTTATATATAAACATGATCTGAGCCTCCTCGACTTTTCGGGGGATGCGATGCCGTAATTCCGCATCCGGATTCGGTAATGAGAGTGTCCAGGTGCGGTATAGGCTCTAAGAAGGAGGTGTTTAAAAAGATATTCTCGGATAAACAGTTTACACAATATTAAGGAAAGATCATCCGACCAAAGGGATATGAAAACTTTTGCCTTGAAATGATCTCGAATTGCACGGTTCGCAATCGCAGATGGTGACATCAAATCGCACCAAATTGCGTGATTATGGATCCAGGAACGATCATATAAATTCGTCGTGTCGGCCATTTGTCCGGATTATCTCAAAACACAAAAGTCAATTAAGGTAGATTCTTCTCACAGTACAAACACACAAGTCAGTGAATTTCCTCTACTTTGACCAGCTTATTTCGTTGACATCTTGACTGGGATCAGATCTTGTCAATTGATGAGGGGTCGGATCGTCACTATCTGATCGAATCGCATTTCAACTACATTTCATAAAAAACAAAATGACCACCACTCTCAGCTCGCATCACACCCAAGCTCCTCATGAGCTGCAAAACTCACTCACTCAATCCTCTCCAAGTCCAAAAATTGACTTGACCCTCTTCCCGGACGGCCTCAAAACAACCGGCCAACACGCACCACTTTCAGAACACCTTCATCCTTTCGAAGATTTCCCTTCCGAAATTACGGGACGCACAGTCTGGAAAGCCGAAGACTACAAGGATCATCCCGAAAAATGGGTTCATCGATTCACGGCTGAGGAGGTTGAGGAATTGAGTTCTGCGGCGGACCGGTTTATTGCTGCTGGGACGCCGTTGACTGGTATTTCCCAGGTATGTTTTCATTCCTTAAAGAGAAACACTGGTTTACTAAATTTGTGTAGAAAAACTTCATCCTCCCCAACCTAGGACCATATCTCTACAACAAACTACGCGACGACCTTCTTAACGGCAAAGGCTTCATCCTGTTCAAAGGTCTACCCGTCACGGAATGGGGAAACCACAAATCGGCCGTTGCGTATATGGGTCTCGGTACATATCTCGGCTACTTTGTGAGCCAGAATAGTCGCGGTCATGTTTTGGGGCATGTCAAGGATTTGGGTGAGGATCCGAGCAAGATTGATCAAGTGAGGATTTACAGGACGAATGCTCGGTATGTCCCTTTCCCCAGCGTTCTCCAGGGGTTCAAAGACTAATAAGAATAGTCAATTCTTCCATGTCGATGACTGCGACATCGTCGGCTTACTTTGCATTGCTCGTGCGTTGGAAGGTGGAGAATCCGACTTGGTCTCTTCTCATCACGTTTATAATGTGCTCGCCAAAGAACGGCCGGATGTCCTCAAAACACTGACGGAGCCAAACTGGTATTTTGATCGAAAGGGGGAGACATCGAAAGGCCAGGAGGAATATATCAAGACGACTGTATTTTATCTGGAGAGGACAGAAGAGAATCCTCGTGTTTACCTCAAGTTCGTCCCTTTCCCAGAAAATGAAGAGGGGAGATATACTGACAGATCTAGATGGGATCCCTACTTCGTCCGCTCACTCACCCGTTTCTCCGACAAAGGCATAATCCCACCATTGTCAGACAAACAACAAGAGGCCCTCCGCGTCCTCGAAGAAACCGCCCAACGCCTTTCATTGCACATGATCCTCGAAGTCGGCGATATCCAGTTTTTGGCCAACACTCACATTTTACACGCTCGGACCGCGTACAAGGATTATGCGCCTCCAGCTCCAAGAAGGCATTTAATGAGGTTGTGGCTCGCGACGCCGGAGAGTGAAGGGGGATGGAAGTTGCCGTTTTGGGATAGTGATGAAAAGAAGCGTGGTGGGATTCAGGTAGATGATCAGTCGCCTGTTGCATTGTTGGATGCTGAATAGTCTATCTTACATTGAACATTGATACCTAGGTAGGATAGTACTAAAGTATACCTAATCTATCATTGGAATGATAGTGAGTTATAGATATCGGACTCAAACTCCGATCATGGACTTTACAGTCCGACACACAATAATATAAGTATAACTTTCACCACGGTCCTCCGCACAGTCAAAAGAATAAATTGCATGTACTTTAGGCTCTGAACGCAAAGCAAAACCCCACCTGATAAGGAATCCTCATCTTTTCCTAATTAGGAAATCCTACCCGATCCAGTCGTTTCGGTGGATCCGTTCAATTTGTCTTCGAACTTTTGCGAGCTATTCAGGCTTCTTTCTACATAGAACAACGAGAAACTGCTGACAGAAGAGCCTCTAATATAAATTATCCAAAATGATAACTCGACATATCCACATCGCCATCCTCGATACAGATGTCCCCGTACCCACTGTCTATGCGGCTCGCGGTTTGTACAGCTCTCAGTTCCGGGTATTACTTCAATCTGCAGCACTAAGACTGAACCAGTCTGCAAACAACAACTCTTCATCCGCGCCACAAATACAAATTCATACATCAGCCTACGATGTAGTCGGCGGCTCATACCCGGCACTGGGCATGTTGCGCAAGACTCCTGCCCTCAACGAGCAGCAACAGAAAGAGATTGAAGAAGAAGAAGACGAAATCTTCAGACCAATCGACGCAATCCTCATAACCGGCTCAGCGGCGTCGGCATACTACCAAGGCGAGCAATACGCGTGGATTGCGAACCTGCAAAACTTCATTAGGCGGGTATGGAGTCGGTATCCGCTCGTTAAGTTCTTTGGGTCTTGTTTTGGACATCAAATTATTGCACAGGCTTTACTCGCAGACTCGGGAGAACAATTGGGGTCGCCGTCTGTGAGGGTTGAGGCGTGTCCGATGGGGTATGAGATTGGTATTCTTCCTATTGAGATCAGTCGAGAGTTTGCTGCGACGGCGTTGGGGAAGACGTTATCGACGGGTCTAAGTATGCGTAAGGGTGGGAAGTTACATATTCAACTTATCCATAGAGATCGAGTTGTTGGCTTCAATCCTTCGGCTGCTGATGAACCAGAGACATCGTTACCTCCTTCCGCATTAACAGCTCTCCCTCAACCCTGGCTTAACATTGGGAGCACACCACTCTCGCCAATACAGGGCCTCTATTACCCTGGACGAGTATTAACGTATCAAGGCCACTTCGAATTCGATATCTTCGTCAACACAGAAACAGTAATCGAATTCGGGAGAAGGGGCGGTTGGGATGCGCAAATGGTTGCCGAGTCTTTACGGAAGGTTAATGCATGTGGACTTGGGGATGGTGACTCCAGAGTAGCAGCGGAGATTGTCGTGCAGTTTCTGGCTGATGATATTGATATCGATATCGCCAGTCGAGATGCGCAGGAGATGAATGTGTCGATGAAGATTGACTATAAATATCCGACGAAACAAGCGGAGATGGTTCAATCGGTGGTGTCAAATGGGCTTGCTACACCTCCTGATGAGATGTCTTTAGAAGTATAACTAATCAATATCGTAGGTTTTACATAGTATATAATCAAATCTGTCTAGATTAGGAAATTAGTAGCTATTCACGCCAATAATGGCACTAAATTTATACTTCGAAATTTAGCCAATCACAATGCTCCAAATACGAGAGCTTTCCCGAAGCGGCAGGTCATGAGGCTCTTCACGTGCAATTTTTTCTACGTCTTTCTATCGACGACATCATCGATATCTTCATTCTTATTATATTTCATTCATTATTGTTGTGAAGTGATACGCAACTTGATCATGCCGCTCACTACATCCAACATCAAACTCATCGCGGCGGCTACCATCGCCGCCGCGGCCGTGGCAGCGGGTTCCTCGAGTTTGTATGTCTCCCTTCTGCACCGAAGACTAGCTCGGTCAACACTACACGTATACAAATCCTGCAGTGGGAAGGATCTCGTAGCTGCTACAGAACAAAGCGATGACAAGCACGATGAAATACAACCAATCTGCACTACCATCCCGGATAATGTCTTGACCTCAGATCAATACCTAGTCGTCTACGACCGAGCATGGCGCATCCTCAACAGAGAGAATGATCTACCATCCGACCAGGATCTAAACACTGCCCTCGGCGGAAACACTGGCTCATACGAGCAGAAACTACTCAAAGCCTACCTTCGGCGCAACATGTCCGCGTTCGCGCGCTATCTACCACAAGCCCGAATCATAAAAATCATGATTCGCAAGTCCAACCCTGAAGCTGTGCAAACATTCAACCCGGCGTTTATCGAGAAGCTGGATTTTGTCGTCGGTGATGTCGTTTGCGGTATCTACAAAGTCCTTAGAAAGGAGGATGCGGTCGTTGAGTTCGGGATAGCTCAACCCGGATCATCTACCAGCCAAGATTCAAAGGAGAAGGAGGAGGGTGCAGGGCAAGGGTTCGATGGGAGATTGGTTATTGGTATGCGACCCGTCGGAGATTCGCTGGAGGTGTATAGTGAAACGATCATGTGGCGCGACACCAGCAAGAAAGGCGTGGTTATGCCGTTGGAACGAAAGATTCCGAAAGTGTTGCATGAGTTGGCGTCGTGGTGGCTGCTTGATTCTGGGGTTATGTATTTGAAGGGTTTGAAGAAGTGATCTTTCTTTCGCATGTTGTGTATTATGTTTGGACTCTCCTATCTCTGTATCAATATGTATATCTGATCAATCTTAATTTGTGTCTGGAAGTTTCTCGAGAAGGCGGAAAATGATATTGGCATTTGTGCCGATGAAGTAGATCCAATTGCAGTCTGTGATTGGGTCAGGAATTCTTAAGTTTGGCGATATCTTCACGCCCTATTACATCGCCGAGGCCTTCTTACATGTCCCTATCTGTGATGTTCTATGCTAATCCGATATAAAATATCTGATCTGATCCTTCAATTAATTCATGTAAATCTCCTCAATTGATCAATCAGACGCTCATCCAAACCATCGGGACAACTCCGGCTAAATCAACCCCACATCTTATCAAATTTCCTGTACAGAGTAGCGCCTCAAATCTCGCCATTCCACTCCGAAAACAGTCCCAAACCTTTCATCCAATCCACCATCCATACCCCCGAACGAAAAAGAAAGACAAAATGCCAGGTTCTGTCATGGAAAACATAACCGACCCCCCTCTCCCCGCGCCAACACACCACACCCAAACCGCTTCTCTCCTACAACCCATTGAGACCTTTCCCAAATCCGGGGTGCCAGTAACTCTCTACCCAATAACGCAAGGCCCTTCCTCCCTTCCCTCAGGGCTTATTGCATACTTACACAAAGAATTCTCCGCCGAAATCCTGAAGGGATGCACATATCCCATGGAAGAGCCCATGAGCCTTGAGAGGTTTAGGGATTACTGGTTTGGGACTTTTGCTGTTGTTGTCTTGAAGGGAGCAAGGCTAGAAACTGAGTCCCTACTCAAGGGTAATGATGGAAGAGGTGTGGATTGGAAGGAGGTGTGTCTGGGGACGTTTTATGTTAAGCCTAATTATCCCGGTATATCCCCATGCCCCTGCCCTGCCCTGCTCCTCTTCTAATTAATGAGACTCGGGGATTGTTTGCTAATGGGTGATAAATGGTAGGACGCTGCTCACACATCTGCAACGCAGGCTTCATAACCTGCTCCGCCGCTCGCGGGAAGGGAATCGGCTCCGTGATGGGCGAGACATATCTCGTCTACGCTCCTAAACTGGTTTGTCCTTCCTTCTTCCCCGCCTGTATCTCCCCCTCCCTTTTTTATTCCCCATTCTAAGTAGAGGCTGGTAGGGATATAAATACTCCGTCTTCAACCTCGTATTCGCCAACAATCCCGCCTCAAGCAGGATATGGGATCGTCTTGGGTTTCAGGTACTGGGTCGTGTGCCGGGGGCAGGTAGACTGGCGAATAGTGAGGAATTGGTTGATGCGTTGATTTATGGGCGGAGTTTAGTTTGAATTTCTTCTCATGCAGCCAGTCTACTGTAGAAGAAAATGGCGAAAGTATTTATTGGGTGAATTGAATATGTACATACAAAAAAGAATGGAATATCCTTGATAGACGGACAAGTCATAAACAAATTGGCTATGACACGAAAAGAAGATGAAAGCGCCGAGGTATTGTGCACAAAAAGTCAAGAAGATGACATGACATAGGAGACGCAACACTGCGTATCATAGACAAGAGGCAAAGGAAACGCTGAAACGAGAGATGGGTCTCATTATTACAAAAAGATAACACACAAAAAAAGAAGGGGGAATGAAGTTATCGCCATCGAGGTCGTTCATCAGGTTTGTTCTTACTGGTGCCCGCCGAACTTTCTCGGCCAGTCTTCTTTGCTTGAGGTAAAAGACTTGTACGTCGACTCGAATGGCCGAGCGATGTGCCCGGCCGTGTTGATTTGGTGGAGCTATTCTCCTCCTCGGTTTGTTTTATGGTCATCGGGCCACCGTAGCTTTGTCGATTGCGGAGTCCTGTTGGTAGGTTTGCGGTTGATTTGCGCAGTTTGTGGTATGGTGGTGGATCCAGGACGGATGGTCGAGCAGAGGATGTCGATGCAGAGAATGAGCGCACGGCTACAGGTGAGGTCGGTGATGGTGACACTGCGCCGAGTCGGCTGTTGGTACGGTGGCCAACACGGCTGCCTGTTCGGCCGGTAGGAACAGGTGAAGAGGAAGTTGCCCGGCTCAATGGGCTAGGGACCGGTAATGATGAAGAGACAGATCGCGAGGTGCGACCTGAAATCGGAATGTTCTGTCGGTATGTAGATGGAGGAGTCAGTTTAAAGTTGTGGCCAGTGTCAAGATCAGCGGTGTTGGTGCTAGCGTTCCATCGTGGTCGATTAATAGCCGGTGTCGTTGGTATACGGCTAGTGCGTGACGCAGGTGTTGGTGTTGTTGAAGAATATGGTGGTGAATGAACAGACAGTGCAGCTGATGATTTGCGACTGCCAGTAGCTGCTGTCGGAATGCCCGATAATCGTCGCGAGCTCGCCATGACTGAACGAGATGTGCTGCCAACCGAGCTACCCCTTCTGCTGGACCCGCCATTCCCGGCGTTGGGAGTCCGTAGTCCGCCAGTGTATCCGGTCATGATCACAGATGATGCCGGTGAGCTGCCAGGGGTACCGAAGTGGCTGGTATTTGCAGGACTGTCGGTCGTGATGATACTCGATATTGAATCACGCAATTGTTGACTTCGAGAAATTGACGTCTCTTCAAGCACCGTATCCATAACTTTCATGCTCGCCTTGAGGGCGTCGACCCGCTGGTTCATATCTGAAAGCAACGTGAGAACCTCGCCATTGACAGTCAGTCGGTCGTTGACTCCTTTTTGAATAATCGACATCACTCGTGCAATAGCCGGCACGTAATGAATCTTTTTCGCTTCGTAGCTCTCAATCTTCTTGGTGAGTGCCGTTGGGTTGTTCACAGGATCGCCAGACTCTAAAGACTCTTGTAGCTTGCCAATACTGCGCTCAACCGAACCACACATCTTCTCCGCTTGTTTTCCAGCATTTCTGAAAACCAAAATCCATCGGTCTTCACCAAGCTCACGTCGCAAAGCCTCTGCATCAGCTTCCAGCTTCTTGTAAGTCGTCTCTAGTCGCTTTCGTCTGTCTTCAAGTTCCTCGCAAGCAGTTGGAAATAGCTTTTCTGCCCGCGTCTGGAACATGGAAAGTCTCATAGGAAGAAAATCTAATGACGCTCTCAGCGGTTGCATACGAGCAAACAGCTGCATAAGGTTTGCATCGTCCTGTGGATTGCTATTACCCGCCGCAACGTTCGAAGTATCGGCTGCGGGAAACAAAGCCAAACTCAGTCGCTTGTTTGCTGCGGACGGCGTACCATTTATAGGGGACTCTTCCACGATAGTTTCGAGTTCATTAATATCGAGACCATTACCTTGTTCAGCATCTGAGTCTGGGACAAGTGATTTGTGTCGCTTTTCCTCCATCTCAAAGATCAATCTGCTGAGGTTGTCGATCTCCAGGCCGACGTCGCCAAGGACATTGTTCCATAACTCTTCCCATTCCATGGCCAATTCGACTTGTTCTTTGACACCTTTCAGGAATTTCCGAATACTGGCCCAATTCTTCAACGTGGTATCCATTTGAACAACGATCAGTTTCAAATCATCAGCGCGAACATCATCGATATCGTCACGTAGTTGGACATTCTCAATTGCCTTTACATAGACATCAACCAAGCTCTCAAACTTGACAACCGCTTTATCCACTTCTTCCAGGCCTTCTCGTCCACCGGCCGCAGCCCATTCAACGTCGTCCTCGGCATCGAGTCCATTGAGCACTTCCGATGCTTTGTTCATCCACTTCTCAATCTGTTCCGCAGCGCCAGTTAGAGCCCTGACTGCCGTGGGCGCATTGATAATAGATGTGATGCTCGCTTCCAGAGCGGCAGGTTGCGGCAAATTGATCGATGTAAGCTGTGACAACTGATTGCTAAAAGACGCTCGAGAAAACGAAAATATCGACTCTGCTCGGTTCAACTTGTAAGGACTAGTGAAATAAGATTGCATGTTCGTCGAAGACGGTGTCGAAGGTACAGGCGGAGTATCTTTTGGTGGAAGTGGAGGTGCCTGATCTTCAAGTGTGCTGCGTCTGAGGTATTCTTCCAGGTCAGTCGACCCTTCCTGCACCGGTTCAACATCTTGGGGTACGGAGCTGGGTGCATCAGCCATTGCAGGCTCAACTGTCGTCATCGTCGACGCAGCAACCCCGTCTACGGAGTTGCGGGCGTCGGCCAGTTGTTCGGTGGCGTCAGCGGTAGAATATCGTCGTCGGTCTGGGAATGATTCGTTGTCAGGGGTGAGCAGTGGTTGCTGGAAGCTGCTTTGTTGCAATTCTGCCTTGTTGTCTGTGCCAAGCTCTTTCTTTGTGGGCGATTGCAGCAAGTCAGGGGCACTTCTTTCTCGCTTGATGGTCAATCCTGGCCAGGCCCGGCCTCGCTTTTCAACCTTTATGGATAGATCTTGGTGTAGACTTTCCAGCTCTCGAAGATGATGTTCCGGAATTTTTCCTACCGCGCCTTTATTATTTTTCGCCTGGCCGGTGGTAGTAGAATCAGTCGAACCGCTCAAAAGTTTCACTCGAGCCGCAAGACCAGGCGAAAGCCTTCGAAATATCGACGCCCGTTGCGTATCTTCAGAAGACAAATTCTGTTCCGACGTGTTGTTGTCCTCTGGCGATTGTTTGAATCGGCGGGCTATCGAGGTTGCCGCGGCAGGGGTGACCGGCTCCTGAACGTCTAGCGAACCGGCAGACAAAGACGACGGCTGCGATAATTGAGGGGCGGAGAATTTCTTGGTCAATGATCGGAGGGAGTAGCTAGCCTGTAGACTGTTGTTATCGCTGGTGCTGGTTGTTGTCGTCGTCGACGTTGCCGATGAACCAGGCACGAAGGATATTGCGGGCATGGGAACAATGCTAGTCTGCGAACCATTCACCTCGTCTATGCTCTGGGTGTTCGGATTCGTAGACGCAGTTGTCGGTGTAATGGCAGTGGTAGGGGTTGAAAAGACTTGCTGTCGTTGAAATGGAGGAATTGTTTCTGTCGCAGTCAATAATAAAGGGAGCGAGAACAATGATGCCGATGACTTGGCGGCGACGCGAGGAGAGGCACGGCCAACAGCAACTCCGCGTTTGACTGGCCCACTCTGCAATCTGTCAACAACGGTCTCGTACACTCGCCTTTTGCTGTTGAGGAGGTTGAGAGTGTAGCGATCGGGGTCTACATGGCGGGGGGACTGCAAGGACCGAGTGGTTTGTCGGGAGGTAAAGTTCAGGAGATGAATGACGACGGAGAAGGGGAAGGTTCCGCTCTTTTGATTGTTGTCCATCTGCTTTTTTAATTTAACGGCTAGCTCCGGTAGACTGGAGCACTGACAATTTCTTCACAGTTGATGCTCGATAGAATATCTGAATTTATTTCGACTACGCGGTGTATCTAGTTTATATGTTCAATACTGACATAGAATCACATTGACGACTTCTAAATTGCCAGCACAGTTCCTGTCAGGCACGAGTGCGCTTTCAAATCATACGCAAACTACTAGATACGCTTCCAATCAGCAGCCCCCACGACAACACACACTGACTGCATCATACAACGAACGAGTACTTCGTAGATTGCTGTCAGTGAACGAACTGAAAATCATAATCAACTAATAATGTACTAACGCCACTAACACCGTATGTGCAGACATGGGACTATCGTCAGGGGAAATGATATCATATAATATGTGTAGATGGCAGACATGAGTATAATAGTCTTGGGTCGGGACATAACCCTGGAACCAGTCCCACAGCTTGAACTATGGTTGGAATGACAAGAAAAAAGGGTATCAAATGAGAGGCTGGGGCCAGAGAATTGTTCAGGTACCAACCAGACGAGAAGGAAAAATAAAATATGGGGGAAAAACAAATTATATGAAGCCTTAGAAATTAGGCAGCTTCGGCGGTCAGGGCTTCGGTATCAAAAATGGTGGGCAGTTCATGAAGGGACGCAACAGACCCCTTACGCGGGTTCCTCCAGTCGTCCAGCATCTCCTCACGGACACCCCTGCACCATTCAAGGAGTGCAGCGTCGAACTGTTTCCAGGCCTCGTCGCTGCTGCCATAAACAACACCCATAACGTCCAGGTCAAATTTAATCTCCCACCGCAGTTCAGCGGCCTTGCGCCAGTATCGTAGATTCTCAGCACGGCGATATGGTTTAGCGATATCTTCATGAGGAGTCTTGATTTCGCCAAAAAGTCGTCGTGATTTGCGGACTGCCTGATTATGCATGCGAATAAGATCGCGTCCATCTCGCAACCGACTGAGAAGCGGGGTTGGCAACACCGCATTCTCAGGAGAAGTCCATTGCGGCAAGGCGGGACCAATTCCATTCATCAATGTCTGAAGGAAGGCTTCTTCGCGCTCCCTTTCACGTCCTGTCCAATCTCCAGTAGCCCAATTCCAGCTAGCACGTTCCTTATTCTCAGCCTCCTCTAGCCGACGTTCTTCGTCTAGAACGATGAGAACACCAGCCATCCAGCTCAGAATAGCAGCCCGTTCAGTATTCCTTAACCCACCGGCGAAATTTCGAGACGCCCATGCCTTCAAAACATCCGTGACCGCCAGTAACTCTTCTCGGAATTTGCGTTCCGTCTTAATACTAGCCAGTCGCTCCGGTCGTTCATGGTTGATGTAGTAAACCCGAGCGGAACGTATCGCTAATGTGACGAGATCAAGAATATGCATACCCTGGATTTCATGCCATCCGGAGGGTTTTGGTGATGACGATGGAGACGCTGAACCCTGTGCATCAGACTGAGGCGAAAGACTATTTGATGAGGATCGAGGCGACGATTCCGTGCTATCAGACTCTGACTTCTTCACCGCCAATGACGCCTTATCCAATGCCTCCACCAGATCCTTTCGCAAAACCTTCAATTTCGGCGGGGGCGGAATATGATGTGTTTTGACGCTATAGGTGCTCACTGTAGGAGGCAGCATTAATTCACCATCGTCATATTCGACATCAAAGTCGACTTGATCGGGAGCAATATCATCAACGGGACTATCCACCATCTCTGCCGTAAATTGAGGGTCCTGCGTAAGCAATAATTTCGGAACCTCCTTTGTCCCGTTCACATGATTCTTATTCTTCGGCCGAGCCATTTGCGCGCCTTTCCCATCCAATAACCCCGTCCTCGCAAAGTAATATTGTAAATGTGCAATGCTTCCTAAACACATGACACTCTCTCTATTCTTAGCCGACTCGGCGAACTCGACACCCTGGGGTCGGACATAACCACGTCGTTTCGAGCCGGCGGACAGGACGGAAGATCTATTATCGCCGTTGGACGTGGCAGACGTAGCGGAAAAGTTGGAAACGGAGGACACGGTCGAAAATGTCGAGAAGCTGCGGTCTGGCGAGGGACAGGAGGAAATGGCTGGTGTTGGCGGAATGGAGGGTGATGGTGACCCTGAGCGTAACATTAGCGGGGAAGCGCCAGGCTCTTTGTCGTGTTCGTCCATGTCTTCTGATGTGGCTTATTCGAAAATCTCCAAAAATTATATGTATCGCTCTGAGTAGGAATATAAATATATATCGAGTTGTGGTATCGATGTCGATTTCAAAGCAACTCGCACATGGGTCAGTCTGCCGAGGAGGTTTCGGCGGTAAATCAATAGTCTGTCGTCGGATGTAATAGCAACAAAGGATTATGTAGACCGAACAATAGTCGAATATATATTATAGGGATGTCAAAGGAAATCGAGAATACGTATCATTATGCAGTAGAAGGACAGAAGGAGGAAGAAGGAGAGTTGCTGACCATTCACGATTCCTCGAGTGTTAGTTTAATTAGATTAAGAATTTCCCTAGTACACAAACAGTAACGCGCAGGAGGTCAGGGACACGCCTGCCGTGGGGTGGTCATTTCGCCCATTGGTCACTGTGATTGGTTGGCGCGAGAGCACTAAGCCTATTACAGTCTAGTTTCTAGGTCGCCCAAGTGAAGACTCCATTCATCGCCCTCGGGATTTCCGCTTGACGTCAAGAGTAGCATACTTCGTCAAGAATAAGATGGAGAACGACCTAGAATGCCAAAATGCTTCTTGTTCAGTATCTAATCTGATCTAGTCGCGAATCTTTCAAGCGCTCATGGATGCCGCAATAAAAATGAACAATGAGGTATATCAAACATAATCCCGAAAACTCCTTGACCCCTGAGAAGAGTTGTACGAAAACAGAACGTCAAAAATCCAATCAAATAACCTCTTCTCTCTCCCAGCCCGTGGGCTTCATCAAATCCGCTCCCTTACTAGGCCGTGGCTTTTCCGAATCCCTAAACACGGCTGTATACGGATTCGGATCTTCCCTCTGGTTCAGATTGCCCAATGTGTGGTTCACTTCCCTATGCTTCGCCTCGTCGGCACGCACGTACAACATCAAATCGAGCATCGTCCGATTGCCTTCAGGCATTTGCCAATACTTGACTGCGATTTCGGGTGCTTCCATCTTCTCCCAGCCGGGTAAGTTGCCTGCTTCGATTTCTTGGATGATGCGTGTGTAGGTATGTACAGCTTCTTCTTCGATGTAGCCGACGAAGCGGTGGCAGGTGCTTGGAGAAATGAGATAGGCGAAGAAGAGGCCATTGAAGTACACGCCCTGAGCGCCGAGGACCATCATGCGCATGAACAGGCCTGGTTCGGCGATTTTCATGAACGTGAGGAGGTGCATGCGCTCGTTGTAGGCTTCTTCGAGGAGGGTTTCGATCCTATTTCACGTTAGTCTTGAACACTCAAAAAAATCAGGAAAGTGGGTTTACCATCCATTATCCCTCCTCATCGTCCTCAAACTACGAAGATGCCTCAACATCCCCGCAACCATCCCCGGGACCCCAGCAACACTCTCCAAGAACAAAATCCGATTCAACCATTGCCGTTCACTCATTTTGAATTTTTCTACTGCTTTGCCATCCTTTTGGCCTTTGGGTTCATGTTTGTAGCCAGTGACGAAATCCATGCCCCAGCGCAGACCCCGGACCATGAATAGGGCGAATCGATCGGACCAGGTGCGGACTTCGCGGTGTTCGGTGCGGATGCTTCGCATTTGTTCTTCGGTGTATCTGATGTTGTCAGTATAAACTAAGATCTAGCACCAAGAGAATAAGGGATAAGGGACTTACACTGGATGTTGCCATGCCGTCTCTGTCTCGACAATTTGTTTCGTTTCCACTTTGGGGAAGAATTCTGTGATAGCAGACTTGCGCGATCCTGATGAGATGCCTCGTCTGTTTGTCGAAGTAAAAGGGCTTTGACGGGCCTTGGTCGATGGCAGCGTTGAATAGTGACGACTTCCAGCAAGTACGCAAAGACTGCCGACATAGACAGTCTTCGGTATAGCCCTGGTCGTGAGCCGTAAAGGCGCGGTTGCTGTGACAGAGTACATTGATCTTTGTGACTGAAAGGTCAATTAATAAGATGGTACTTAACAACCAAGTTGTGGAGTGGAGTTGTATTGCTTTGTTTTCATTTGAATGCCTTGATGATCTATACGAAGAACCTCAGGCAAAAGCCAGCCTACCCATGGCCTTTTTATATCACACCCAGACAACTGGTCATGGCGCCGTAACCTAATTAGGCACATGTTAAAAAAAATAACTATCTATGAAAAACTCCTCCCCGAAGATTAGACGTCACATGCCCAAGAAAAACGCATCGGATACGAATATCGATAGGAACAGGAATGAGTTTTCCTCCATTCTTCAAGATGCGCCGCGCCAGTCAGGAAAATTCTAGATTGTTTTCGTGGCGGTACGGGAGTCGAGATGAGCCGGGATGGGCCAGGGGTGTAATGCGCTAGTATGGCTTAATGGGCACAGAATATTAAGCTTTATGCACACGCGGTGGGTTTGATTGGTTGTTTAGTTATTGACTTGATATGCGACGACGCGTGAGATTCGCGGTTAGAGATGTGTATTATTTCCGCTACGGTATAAATGAGTTGATGGCTTAGTCATTTAATCACTCCTTCATCGCTGGTAAATTACTTGTGGGCAGCTCGACCATGTGAAGCTGTTGATTACTGTGTGCGTGCGAAGGCTGAAGAATCTTGACGCCTGCTTCGGTATAGCCTCAATTGAAGAAGTGCGAGACTTGCATTAATGACTTGGGAAACAGGAATGTTTATTGACCTGAAGATAGACGCTTCTGCGCAAGGTATTCGAGATAGAAGCAGAGTAGACGTGTATCAGCCTCCTGAACCAATCATGGGGATATTCGTTCAGCGAGTTTAAAAGATAAGTGCGTGTGCACAATATCTACGTGTAAAATTACACTACTGCCACTCCAGCCCCGCCGTACGTAGTCGCCATTCTAACCGCCGTTCAACTTCGTATTGGTCCATGTGACTCACTCAATTCGGCATGCTGGATGATGGCCAATTTCTGGAGAAATTCTTGTTACAATACTGATACACATACACAGGATTCGCATTCTCTCAAACCAAGCACTCTCATGTCATTATCACACCATCAAACTAGCAGACACTTAACATCATACCAGAACTTGTACGATGCGATTCGACTCGAAGTAGAATCAATTGAAATCACCTTCCCATTATATTCTTACGCCTGTGGCGATCGTTCACTATTCTAGAAGATTTGAGATGTCCGTATTACGAATACGATATTACCGTATTCGAGATGGTCGGGATGTTCCGGGCGGCCATCAACTCAGCCTTAACCCGCCCGAAATATTCTCGCCGACAAGGCTGTGATTCATCTTCGGTGAGCACTCAGCATTATGCAAAATACGATAGTTATCGACCGAGTCGGCTTTATGATCTATTATTTAGCTCAAAACACCTCAGCTCAAAGAAACTTTCATATGATCAATTCGATATTACTAAGTGATGTCGTCATTTGCCAAACATAGAGGGGCTAGCAGCTGAAATTTATCTTCGAATCTCAAATGATGTCTCATCTTCTTGTATGTCGATATCACTCTTTTCTAGTTTTACGACGTGAGCGTGACGGGGACCCTTGTCGACGTCTTTGAGGAGTTTTTGGACGAGGTCGGGTTCGCCTTGGATTTCGCCTTCGACCTGTTTTGTTGAGCTCATGTCATTCATTGAAAGAGTTGAGAAAGAGTGACTATACCCTGCCATCAGGACTGTTTTGGACCCAGCCTGTTACGCCGTATTCTGTGGCTCGTTTTTGGGTGAAGGCTCTATTTTGGATTAGCAATATTCATCTCGAATAAGATGCGTGGAGGTAAGCATACCGAAAGCTGACGCCTGGTACAATAGGAGGCGATGTCAATCCATCTGTACCCAGACATATACATATGTAGCATTGAGAACAAAACATACCTTGAACCGTCCCGTGGACTTTGAATCTGACCTGCAAAGAGTATGAAGTGAGTATCATTCAAGGATATTCTTAGTGTCATGAATACATACCCTGGTCAATGCCATTGTTCGGTATATCCTTGTGTTGTTAGGATGTATAGCAGCTGTTTGGAGTTTACGGAGTATAGATGGATAACATCATTGCGGGGCTCAGGGCGTATTAGCGTTACGCTAAATTACGTATCTTATCGCGATACGGCAGCTTGTGTGGGGTAATTGACATACAATTTCTTACTTTCGATATTTAGTATCGATTGATTTAATAATGCCTTTGTTCTTATATTGGTGGGTCTATTTCTCTTTGTTTAGTCCCAAGTTCTTGGATCATATCTCATCTCCTGACTGGGTTGGTCGAGTGTCGAGACTGTCTAGGATATATATTTGATGTGTACCTAGGTATGCTAGCTGGCTGTCCTCTATTTCTCGGGCTATGCCACCTTCACCTGGCAGCAATTGTTATCAAATTATAGGATTATGATTGGCTATACGTTATCATAACACTGGCCCTAAACGCCACCGTAACTTTTTCTGCATCACGGGGTATTTCTTGGGTATTTCAATTGTATGTACGTACTCCTAAGGCTTGCTCTTGTAAGAACTGGTAATACATGGTATTCGACTCTCGTTGTAGATCGCAGCGATCCGGGGAGAGAAAACGTAGGTGCTTGGGCAGACTTAAAAGCATGGCTTTTCCCAATTCCATAACAAGTGATGTCGATTGTAATCGATTACTTTGATCACCTCACTACCTCTACGATCCTTTCGTTAAGCAAACTCCAAAACGATGTCATCTCAATCTAGTTTCAATCCCCTCCGCAAGCAATATGATGCAGGAGATAACAAAGAGGATGACTTCCGCAATACGCAGAATAACGGCGCCTCTCAGTTTAGCCCTCAACAAATCCGACCACCTCCATCGAATGCGTTAGAGGAACCTCTGAATATTGCATCTATGACTCCTGGCGAGCATAGAATCTACGATTACTTACGTGCTCATGGATGGAACGAGACCAACTGTTCAATCTACTTCAGGCATGTCAGAGCGATGCAGGAGATCCTCGTCAAATATTTTCGTGCTCAAGGCTGGAGTGAGGAGCAGCTGAGGGGTTTCAATGAGTCCTGCGATTCCGAAGTACCAGAACAATTCTCCTCTCCGCCTGCGACCGACTACGAGTGGCAGGTAAAACTGGTGGGAGAGATGAATCGCAGGAAGAAAATTGGGGATGACATGGCCATATTTTTGACACCAGAGCCTGTGACACACGATCAATAGCGAAGATAAGTGTTCCTTGTCGTCGGTTTTGCTTCTGTAGTTAGGGGCTCAAGTTTGTTGGCGTCCAAGGGGGTGTAATTGTCATAGTTTAGCCGCCTACTCGCGCGAATCATATACTTAATATAATATGAAGCCGTCATATTTTGCATCACTGTATAATGACTCAGGTCGGGGGTCAATGAACGATTGGTTGAGAACTATGTAGTAGTTACAGTAGTTACGGTAGGGAAGTGACGATGGATGTTGCGGGGACCAATGAGAGAGCGCGGCCCCTGAGGCTGTGAAGCTCTTCCGTCTCCACCAGCCGAGGCCATCTGTCTACATACACTCACGGTCAACACACGACACACCACAACCTCGCAATGCTACGCGGTCGATAATGGGTTCTCTCATCCAGGGCCTGCGAAGGCTCTACTCCCTCGACACGCTCGACACTCGTTTAACCACTCCATCCACCACCCCAATCAAAACCGCCATCTCAGACCCGACACGAGATCCCACTGCTGGCAAAGATGCTCGAGCACAGGAGATTGCTTCCAGAGCTCAGCCGTCAAAATGGAATACGCCGGAATTCTACTTCTATTATTTCGTGTTCATCACTGTGGTGCCGATGATGTTCAAGACGGTCATGGATGTCTCGCAGCCTGGTCACCCTGCATATAAAAATTATGTTGATTTATTATCTCCGGGATGGATTCCGGGACGCAAAGTTGTACGTCCATCCTTCCAGTTCGAATGCTATACATGCTAATCTCGTATGAGTTAGGACAACTCCGACGCTCAATACGCCAGCTTCCGCGATAACATTCCCTACCTTTTCATACTCCTAATCATCCACCCCCTCCTCCGTCGAGTATACAATTACTTCAATCCTATCCCCACAGCATCACCGAACGAAGGACGCAAGCAACTCAACGCTGCCGCCGACGCCCGGCTCAAACAACGGACCGTCTTTGACTTCAACTTTGCCATTCTTTTCCTGATTGGACTTCATGGAATATCCGTATTCAAGATTTTGACGATCCTGTTCATCAACTACAAAATTGCCAAGGGACTTCCGCGGGCCTACATTCCAGCGGCGACATGGATATTCAACCTGATTGTTCTGTTCGCTAATGAGCTCTGTGACGGATATCCATTAGCAAGCATTGCGAGATTCTTCGTTTCGTCAGAGGTCGCGGCGGCAAAGGAAGTGCCCACGCTCGTTGTATGGGCAGAATTCTTAGATGGCTTTGGTGGATTGATGGCGCGATGGCAGATTCTATTCAAGTTTACTATCCTGCGGTTGATCAGTTTCAACATGGATTATTACTGGAGTCTGAGTTATCCTTCAGACAGTCCTATCGAGGTACGCTTCATGATCTTTACCCTTTCTCTGTGCATATGACTGACACTCCTAAGAAGAAGCAAATCGATCCATCATCAATGTCTGAGCGGGATCGTTCTACAATACCGGCAGACCCATCTTCATACAATGCATTGTATTACACTGCTTACGTGCTGTACTCTCCCCTCTATCTGTCCGGACCCATCATCAGCTTCAACGACTACATATCCCAGCAGCGATATCCATCACCTGCCCTGACAACAACACGGAATATGTTATATGGCATTCGCTTCCTCTTGACTCTGCTGTGTATGGAACTTGTCCTCCACTTCATCTACACGGTAGCCATTTCAAAGTCAACGAGTGACTGGTCAATCTATACACCCGGCCAAATCAGTATGCTAGGTTATTTTAATCTGAAAATTATCTGGTTGAAACTCTTAATTCCATGGCGACTGTTCCGGTTGTGGGCTCTTCTCGACGGCATCGATCCGCCCGAGAATATGGTTCGATGTATGTCGAACAACTACTCTGGTTTGGCATTTTGGCGCGCATGGCACCGATCATACCATCTCTGGGTTCTTCGATATCTATACTTCCCGCTTGGCGGTGGTCGTCGATCATCATCTTCCAAATCGACTACCAAGGACTCGCCACCACCGACTTCGTCACTTCTGTCCCGAGCACGCGGCATCTTCAATCAACTAATCGTCTTCACTTTTGTCGCTGTCTGGCACGACATTAATCTTCGTCTTCTCATGTGGGGATGGCTAATCACATTATTCGTCCTCCCCGAGGTTATTGCCAAATTACTCTTCCCAGCATCGCGCTGGCGTTCTCATCCAAATCTGTACCGCGTGATCTGTGGTGTCGGCGCTGTAGGCCCTATCTTGGCTATGATGACCGCGAATCTCGTGGGATTCGCGTTAGGAGTGGACGGATTGAAAGGGTTTTTGGCGGGAATACTAGGCTCATGGAAAGGCGCGGGTTTTATGCTCGGTGCTTGCGGTGCGTTGTTTGTGGGTATTCAGGTTATGTTTGAGATACGAGAGGCGGAGCAGAGGAAGGGGATCAAGTTGAGCTTTTGATTGTTCTTGATATAATGCATATACAGTACATAATATATTATAAATGTTAAAACAGGGGTATCTATTAAAACGGACCAACACCACGCTATACAACACACATGCTTGATAGTTAAAAGAAAGCACCACACCTCGAATCCTCATGAACCTTGTAACACTCCAACCCACAAGTCCTCACCCCACAATTCTTGCATTTAATCTTCCCCCAATACCCACAAATCGTACAGAACTGGCGCGCGGGTTTGTTTGTGGCTGACGGCGCTGCGCGAGCGGCATGGTATCGTAATGGTGGTTCAGCCAAAAGAGCCGCCATGAGGCGGTCGGAGGGTGGTAATGGGATGTAGGATTTTAGGAGGTGGTCGTTGTCGTGGGGGGTTTTGAGGAGGCCTTCTTGTATTGGTTCGGGGGTGTCGATTTGCATTGCTTCGCTGTCTTGAGGGTCTTCGTTGGTAGTTGAATCAGATTTTCGTTTCTTCGTCGCTGGTGTATCGGTAGAGGTAGGCTTTCTCGCCAACGCACGCTTTTGTCGTTCCGTCAACGTGTCCTGTGTAGCAGTCGACGCAGCAGCAGCAGCAACAGCAGGCGTCAAACTCCTTCTCGCCGCAACCCTCGCCACCTTCGACACTCCCGCAGCAGCACCAACAACGACAGGCACCGCCGCAACATCCCCAGTAGTAGTCGCTGTGGAATGTGCCAGCGCAGCCTCTTCATCATCCAAATAATTCTTAAACGTCTTCTGACTCTGCAAAATCCTTCTCACATTACTCGTCGTCTTCGCCCTTGCGCCTCGCCCATTATCCCTCTGAATCGCATCTTTCCTTACGGGAACCGGTATATGCACATTATCGCGATGGTTTTCGCGATCGAGTTCTGCTAAATGTCGGATTATGGCGTGGTTTTGTCGTGATGTCAAGTCTGTGCCTGTACGGCCCGGTTCGCGAATTCCGCGTTTGCGGCTTGTGGTTATGGTAGTGGAGGATTTTTGGAGGGCGGTTTCGGGCACGTAGGCCCATCCTGGGGTTGCGTGGGAGCGTGATGTGCCTAGTACTTCGACTAGAGGCATTTTCGTGTCGAAGTTGGGTTGTGTGGTGATGTTGATGATAACTTTGTTGATGGGATGAGGGAGAAAGTTGGTTGGCGGACAGCTCGGCGGATGAAGACTCGCCGGAGGAGCTATGTTTGCATTGTTTGTTTTGATATCATCTTCATAGTGCTAGCCTTTGTCGTTACATGCACTTATATCACGGGATTCCTAATAAATAAGTAAAATAACTGGCATACTCGAATCGAGATACTATTCATACAAATTTCCACTCGATATTTGTCTCGGGTCAATCTTGGTGAACCTCAAAACTCGCGGTACACTGTATCACAACACACATAACCGAGATAAAGAACATCATGTCCCTGCATATAGCTCTCGAGTCTCAATCTGGATAATCATCCTTCACCACATAGTCCAATGAACAATGAACATACAACAAAAAAAGCATAAAATTGGTATATTCGCCAGCGCCATCAATGCAAAATGACAGATATCAAGAAAGTAAACCCTATTCGCCCAAGAAGTAAATTCTAGATGCTTATTTCTTTTTGTTCAGCTGATCAATCTTGGTCTCCAGCTCGGTGATGTATTTGTTTAACTTTTGTGAGGCGTTTTGGAGCGACTAGCATATGAGTTAGTATCGCCCTTCTCATACCAACTAGGAGAGAGGTATGCTCATGTATGCAATGCAAGACAAGGTAGGGTAACAGGTAACATACGAAGATATCCTCTGTCAAAAGCTCATTCGATACTCTGTACTCTTTGAGGATGTAGTAATACACGGACACGCCAGCCGCGACAGAGCCTAGCAAGAAGCCATATAACCTGGTTTCAGACAGTTAGCGTACACTTACTATACAGAGCCAATGAAGTGGAAATTTACCCCCCGCGAAAAGCGCCAACGGGTTTCTGTTTAGGCAATGCGCTGCTGCTAATGTCTGTTCGGAGATGGGATGACGTTGAGAACATGGCGGGAGCTTGAGATGTGGCGAGAACACGGCTGGCGCGCAGCGAGGATATCGCAGGGCGCAACATCGTGCTAATCAATTCAGTTCAGGTAATAGACTCGGCGATCAATTAGTTGGTTGGTTGGTTGGCTGTTAGAGGATAGTAATTTGAGAGTGTTGTAGCTGTTGTTTAAATAGAGTAACTTAGGTGAAGTTGTTGATGTTCTTCTCCAGACTCCGCTTACATCCGAGCTTGTGTCGGGCTAGTCTAGATACGGGCTAGTGTGATTATGTGACATTTACGGATTATTCTCTTTTGATGATGTGAGCATCGCCCTTCATATTTGGCAGGCTTGATGATTGATTATTCAGCATGTATGACTACCTATATGGGCTGTTTTAGCCATTATGTCATGTCCTGCATATGCCAACACACGGCGCTTGCACTTCTGTATCGGCACGCATACTAAATTACTAATCCCAATCATACAGCTCTACTATGTAGACCGTCGCCGTCAAATATACCGGATTCGGAAAGGACCAAAAAGGAAAGTTAGACGAGCTCCAGTTCTCGTCTCGAACTCCAGTCAGTCTCCAGTCTTTGGGTTGACCAAATCCCCTAATTAGTTGGTCATTTAGCGGTGGATAACTTCCTAGAGTCTAGAACCGCCTCAAAGTCAACCGACAGACATGGCTGACAGCTACTATGTAGCGATCAAGCACTCATACGAGTACGAACGCTAGCTGACAGGTGCGATACGAGTCCACAGACACGGAAAATTTGCCAAAAGTGGATATACCTTACTATGTTAGGAAATTTTCCACTGCGGGTCACAAACAAACCGTGCCATTTTTGTGAGATGGTGTTGCACTCTGTCGCTCTCTGGTAGCAGTCTGATATAAAATCTGATTACAAAAAAAACCCTGCTACTCTTGCATCATACATCTTTGACGATCGATGCTACTTTCTTGTCTCATGAGTGACTCACTTCGACTCATGCATTGTAAATCTGATATATCCTCGCTTCGTCACCGCTTCATTTGTCTCCATCGCAGAATTCTCTCGACGATAAGATCGTACCTATAATTCCCAGTAGCATTCTGACAACCCAGGTCAAAAACGCCAAAATGATCACTCTTCGTATTCCCCCAAAATATGTGCTTGCGAGCATACTGTGCTCGTTTGGCGGGTTTCTCTTCGGGTATGTTTGCATCTTAACATTGTAGAAAGTAATTGAAAGCCGACAGATCAGAATGGACACTGGCATCATCGGCCCCGTAACCGTCATGAACAGTTACGTCGCAAGCTTCGGCTCCATCTCATCGACCGTCCACGGCCTGATCGTCTCCACCATTCTCATCCCAGCTGCCATCTCCTCTTTCTTTGCCGGAAAAGTTGCAGATGTTCTCGGTCGACCAAAGGCAATCAGTCTCGGGGCTTTTATTTTTGGTCTAGGTGCTGCTCTTGAGGCCGGTGCTGCTGATTTGGCCATGTTCATTGTTGGAAGATGTGTTGAGGGTATTGGCGAAGGGCTGTACTTGGGTACATTGGTTGTGTATGTGCGACTCTCTCGAAAGTGGTATTTCTCTTTTGCTAACGAAAGCAGGTATATATGTGAAATCTCACCTCCCAGCAAAAGAGGACCACTCACATCCGCGCCCCAGCTACTCATCACCATGGGACTATGTGTGGGTTTCTTCATCTGCTACGGTTCCACTAATATTGGCTCCTCTCTCTCGTGGAGACTACCCTTCGCGATCCTGTCTGTTCTAGCATTCTCATTCTCGCTGGCTTCGCTATGGCTTACCCCCTCGCCACGCTGGCTTACGCTTCACGGTCGTACAGTAGAAGCAGCCGCAGCTTGGGACATTCTGGGTGTCAGCCATGCAGAGCGCGAAAAGATTGAGATTGTGGAACACATACGTGAAATCACCGAATCAGGAGAAACAAATGCTTCGCGCGCGGCAACTCCACAGGATACCCTTCAAGGAGCGAAGAAGAGGAATAATTTCTGGGAACTCTTTAGGCATGATGTGCGTGATCGTACATTCCTTGCAGTCTTCATGATGGGTATGCAGCAACTCAGTGGTATCGACGGTGTTCTATACGTGAGTACCCCTCGTTTGATTACCGATGCATACCAGCTAATTAGATAGTACGCCCCCCTCCTCTTCCAACAAGCCGGCCTCTCATCCTCCGAAGCATCCTTCCTCGCCTCCGGAGTCTCTGCTCTGGTCATCTTTGGCGTCACCATCCCAGCGCTCATCTGGGCCGACGGCTGGGGCCGTCGCCACAGCACCATCTACGGTGGCATTGGCCTCGGAATCCTCATGTTTCTAATCGGAGGCCTCTACGCCGGAACAGCAGTCCACAACAACTCCGGCGCAGGTCGGTGGGTTGTTATCGTCTCAATCTACCTGTTTGCAATGCTATTCTCCCTCTCTTGGGGTGTAGGTATCAAGATATACGCCGCCGAAATCCAGCCCCAACGCACGCGCGCTGCGGCTACTAGTTTGGCGCATGGAAGTAACTGGAGCGCAAATTTCTTGGTTGCGTTGACGACGCCGATATTGTTGGCGAATAGCAGTTATGGAGCTTACTTCTTGTTTGGTGGATGCTCGCTTTTGACGGCGCTGGTTTGCTCGATTTTTATGCCGGAGACGAGGGGAAGGTCGTTGGAGGAGATTGAGGAGGCGTTTAAGAAGACGTCGGTGTCAAAGAGGTTGGCGAAAGCTGTGCAGAAGTCTCTTGGACGGGCTGCTTTATAAGGATGTGTGGTGTTTATGCTGAAAGATTGAGTCGACGAGATGATTCAGTAGCTGGTTGTGATTGTGTTTGCTGCTAGCGAGAGTTATGACTTGAATGCTTCAATAACGAACAAGATTATAAAACAATATATGTGCTTAATGATTTTTATATTGCTCAGGAATTACGACTGCTTAGCATGCTTCACAAAACCCTCCAAATCTTCCAACAAGGCCTCAGGAACTTCCACCCCCGCAAAATGCCCTCCCTGGTCATGTTTCCTCCAAAACGTCACCTCCCCAGCAGCCCCTGTCCTCTCCACCCAAGCCCTCGGAACAGGTAAAATCTCCTTCGGGAAATGACTATACCCAAATATCTTGTTCTTAGGGATTAGCCAACGAGCCGCGTCTCCATGACAGGGCACATTCTCATTCGGCGCGAAGTCATGTCTGTACGGATATATGCTTCGTGGAAATGTATCTGTGACCCAGTACAGCGTCACGAATGTCAGGATCGTTTCGATGTCGGGAGTGATATCAGCCCATTCTAGAAACTTTTCGGCTATCCATGCCAGGAGGGCTACGGGATTGGAGCTGAGCACGAAGCCTATGGTAGATGATCTCGTAGCATGCATTTGTGCGTAGGCAGCTCCGGTGCGAATAAACTCATAGATTGTGTCTATGTCTCGGTGTTCATTGTCCGTCAGACCTTGGCGCGGGAAATTGCGCATGTCGAAGTCAAAGCAGAATGTTAGATGGATGCCGATACAATTCTCGTCATCTGCTGCGAGGGCTCGGCAGACGCGACTTCCTATATCGCCGCCGGCGACCATGTATTTTTCAAATCCTAGGTGGTCATTGAGTAGTTTCCGGAATATGCAACTGACGTCGTAGGTCGAAAAGTCCGCTCCGTCTACAGGCGGTCCGGAAGAGAATGTATACCCCGGTAAAGAAGGAACAATCAAGTGATACGGGAGCGTTTCCGGGGTATACTTTGATTGCAGCAGTTTCGCTATTGCGAGGTATTCAAGAAAACAGCCGGGCCAGCCGTGGATGCATACCAAGGGTGTTGCATCGGGCCGTTGGGACCAGAGGGCCATGTAGTGAATAGAGAAGGATTGACCATTATGGTCTACTTGGCTGGTGAAGTGGGGGATGCTGTTGATGTTGTTTTGTATTTTTTGCCTGGTCCTGTCGTTAGTTAATTGTCATTCCACATTTAGGATTAACTGACCAGTTGAAAGCAGACTCGGATGTCCACGTCTTAACAGTTTCGTCCATCCATGACCGCGTAAGTCCAAATTCTGTATTGGTTCGGGCTTGTGAGTTCTCAAAGGTCACAGGACCAAGTCTAGCCTTCCGGACAAGACTCCGAAGTTCTGCAATTTCTGTAGCCGGAATGTCAATTTTGCATGGTTGCGGCCTTACACAGACGTGTGAAGGGTGTGGAGCAAATGGTCCATTTGATTCAACGGGGTCGAGAGGACGAAGAAGTTGAGATGTTGTCATTTTCAGAAAATTTGATGTGATTGTCTAGGACATGTGAAGTTATTCAGTCAATTGAAGAGACCAGGTGAATCTACATGGGGTAGCCCTGGAGAAGTTAAGCTTATATATCTACACATTATTTAGGCATCAGTTAATCACTCTTCGATTTGTAATATGATGTCAAAGATCAACCCCACAAATCTCATTCAAATGTTGCATCGTGACGACCACCGTGTATATTACCAAATTGGATCTAGTACATACTACGTTTAACTATGAGTCAACATAAACACGTAAGATACTAAATGTTTCGTAGGCAGCGTACGACATGACGAGAAGGTTAAGCATAGAGAATAAGGATAAGAACAGATATTAATTTAATTTACTGGACATCTCCATGCCATATGGAACATTTAGGAAGACACTTCAAGTATTGACAATGTGGAATCCCAATGTAGCGGTATGTTCATAGTCCATGCAAAACGTTGGATATTGTTAGGGCAACGGGTACGAAGCCCTATGTAAGGGGGCCGTAGCCGTTCTTCCATGAATGCAACTACGAACCTTGGTCACTGACAACGTTTGCCAAATCAAGTAATAATTACGCTGATGGCTAATACATGGTTCAAATTTCTGCGGAGGAATGTCGCGACATTGACAAAGACCAAGTACAACCATCGTTGCAAGACTCTGGGTCGCTAGTTGACCGTCCCAACCCAATACAACCAATTCCATGTGTGAAACCTATGCTCTACTTTAAGAATATATGAATACGTTAGTAAATTGGCTGAAATGGTTCAGAGAACCAAACTAAACGTAGGAGAATATAACATTAATGAAAGTTCCGCTAGTTACATCAACCTTTTACTGGCGCAGGGCGATGGAACTGGAAACCATATATCGAATACATGAGTGTTCAGGGCCTTTGGAGCAATTCGAGAGTTGTAACGTATCATGAAGGTTTATACTCTATATATCTCTTCCCTTGATTATGTGACTAATTTACTTCTGTATTGCCGTACCATCGCACGTAGATAGTAGATTCATTTAGCATATAGTGATAGGGAGTTGAAATTTTCGTCCATGTATGCATAGGATGGGTAACTCAAGGTAGCCATCAATTCGATCTCCGAGTCAATCCATCTCACACTCCCGTAAAACTTTCTGGTTAAACCACATCAAATTCATTCATGACCCCAGCGCATGCTTTCTACTCGTGACTTGCTCGCATCCCCCTCCTGTGTCACTCCTGCCTAATTCTTACGTTGCGTGATTGACTACAAAACCCTGGACAGCACCGCTTGATAAAAATCCTCGATAGACATAGCAGCTGCCCATTCGGGTTAGCCTCGGCAGAACTGGCTGGTAAGACCCGCCATCCTACCAAAATCACTGATAGAAGGCGGGGAAAAAAACGCGGGTTTTCTATTAAACTCCTGATGCCCACCTCGACGGTAGTCTCGTAAACAAGTCAACTCTAACAACTAGAATCCATGCATTCTTGAATCGGCCTATAAAATCATGTATGGAGAAGGAAAGGTCAGTGAGCGACGTAGGAGAAGGACCAGACTAGTCGCTGGATGGTATTTCAGATTCTGAATCGACGAGTGACTCCAGTACATTCTTGACTGACTGATTCTGACCTAGTGAGGCTTGTCGGCGTAAGTTAATCTTCGACTTTATCCGTCTTTTACCACTACGGCATCGCTGCGTTTATTAAGAAGATGATATTGACAGGGTATAGTCGGACATCTTAAATGTATCTGTCCTCTTGTGCTTCTCGAACAACTGTGGTTTCTAATCGTGCTTGGAGGTGATACCGACACTCGCTGTCGGAACTGTCGACAGTCCGGCATCACATGCATCCGCGAAGCCAGGATACGATTTCGGCATGCCACTGCGGCTTCTGAAGACTGGGGAACCTTGTTTCCGGAAAGAAAGTCCTGGCCGTGTCAAGCAAGTTCTCGTAAGTTGGAGCAGCATTCTGAAGCAAGAATCAACCAACAAGGGGATCGATCTAGTACGATTCCGCGATGAAACAACAGCGGTGGTAAGGGGGACGTGCCACCGAGGTAAGGGATCGAAGAATTGCCGACCTTGCAGAAGACGTCGTGTACATCGGCTGATAAGTATCATCACAGAAATACGTTTCTCACCATCTCTTGGTCGTGCTCGGCCTTGCCCAGTCTAATGCGAAAGCAGAAAATGCACTCTTCACGGCAAGACACTGTTTGTCCGCCTGGGGTGGAGTCTCCGGCACGAACTGGATCACGCAGCAGCGGAGAGTCTACTCTCTACCGTCGAAACCATCACGGGATGGAGTACAGGACGATTGATTGCGTCATTGAGAGGGCAGTGGGATGGCTATCGAGTCGAGGACTAAGGGCCAAACATTTTCGCTTACCCTCACACATGTAATAATAGTACTCTCCACCGTCCAAAAAGTTGCTTGATCCCTAAGTGGTGCAAAGGAAGATGAGGTCTGGATCATATATAGATCTCCATAATGAACATATCGCCCTTATCTAATATTGCAAGAATATACGCCGGCCACCGATTTGGGCAGGAACTGCAAAGGCAAGACAGTGTGGGAAGTTGGACTTGATTGAGGCTACGAATCCTCTCGTATCTAACTGGGGATTGTGGTCCTATTTATAAGTGGAATTCTTATAAATTGTATCAACAATCCTTGTGCATGCCGCACCAAACAAGATTTCTTATTACACAAGATGATGTCCTTGCAATCTCGATCCTACGAATATCTCTGGTGCGCAATGGCCTGTGAATGAGCCTCTCGCTGTCGTTCCCGCTATGGCTGCCGCAACGAAGAATATTGGATTCGGTGTGACTCTTGCTACGACGTATGAGTAGTTATACCATCTGGCAGGGAGACTGTCGACTGTCGACCACCTGACGAACGGACGGCGAGTTGCCAGAAAACACATGTGACATTATGAAAACTGACAGATTTAGAATTGGTTGGAATGTTAGTTACTCCTCACCTTTAATACATAAGCGTACCGTAAGTTCAAATACCTAAAAAAAAAAACATATCGTCACAGGCTATCTCGATTCGGCAGCTCGTAATTTAGGACGATCCTAACAACCTCAGCACGACGACCGATACGCGATTGCCGAAGAATACGTCAAAATTACCTACAAACTGTGGGAATCTTCCTGGCGCGATTATGCCGTCGTGCGTGATCGCGAGCGCGGCGTCTACACCGAGCCCTCGTGAGTCCGTCTCATCAACCATGAAGGCAAATACTACACTGTACCTGGTTCGCACATTTGTCAACCAAGTCCCCAACGCACACCTCTAATCCTGCAAGCTGGGACATCCAAAGCAGGCAAAAAATTCGCTGCCCAGCATGCCGAAGCCATTTTCGTCGCTGGCCACAGCCCCTCCGTAGTATCCAAAAACATTGCCGAGATTCGAGAGCTTGTGAGGACGGAGTTCGGACGTGATCTACGTAGTCGCAAATTTCTGGTGGCTTTCCGCCCGGTCCTCGGACGCACAGAAGAAGAAGCGCAGAAGAAATTCGCCAATTACGGTAACATTGACTCGATCGAAGGCGCCTTAGCCCTGTCTGGCGGATGGACAGGCATTGATTTGAACCAGTACGATGACGATCAGGAACTGAGACAGGTCGAGAGCAATGCAATCAGATCTGCTGTTGAAGGCTGGTCCAAGGCATCACCCGGTGTGGCGAAGTGGACTAAGATGACTGTTGTGCAGCATATTACTGTTGGAGGACTGGGAACGACGTCACTAGGCACACCAGAGCAGGTTGCAGATGAATTGGAGAGATGGGTTGCAGACGCAGATGTCCATGGATTCAATTTTGTATGCTTCTTATGTCTCCAT
The DNA here is from genome assembly GCA_001305275.1 of Talaromyces verruculosus. NCBI lineage: Eukaryota > Fungi > Ascomycota > Eurotiomycetes > Eurotiales > Trichocomaceae > Talaromyces > Talaromyces verruculosus. The sequence continues at coordinate 347,341 of LHCL01000012.1, forward strand.
AACTCGCGGTTTTAGGGTCGTTTCAATTGCTGACTAGCATAAGCATACGCACTCAAGCCCGGCTCCTTTGTTGATATCATCGAGCTTTTACTTCCAGAACTGCGCAAATGCGGCTTGTTCTGGAATGACTACGCAGTCTATGGGGGAAACATACCGCAAGAATTTCTAAGGCAAGAAGGGGCTGTCTGGCCCGCTGGAGGAGCATCCGGCGGCTTAAGTGTAGGAGGAAGGCAGGCGTTGATGCTGCGGATCATAAGATTCCGGAAGATTGAACCGATAAATGAGAACGAAGAGGATCTAAGCCAAGGAGATGCGAAGAAGGATTCCCTGCTTAAATAGTCTGTCGTATTCAACACTGTATCATGTCAAATCAGCCGTACATGCAACCCAATCATAAATTACAATCATGACTCATAAACCAACTACAGGACATTTATATGTCTATATCCAAAGTAAGATACCCATATCTGGGTGTAATCGGACTGATTAACAATTAGCTCAGGATTAATAGAATCGGACACATGCCTCATTTCGACTGGCTATCAGTTCCAGGACTTCCTGCGCTGTAAGAGATCATTTATGAGATATTTGAGCTTTAGATCTTCTATGTTTTTTCTTCTCTTTCTTATTTGCAGCATGTAAATCATGCACTTCCTTCCGTGTAATTAGAAACGCATTTATACTCATTTTGTACGTCTTTGACATCTGGTTTATCGCTTGATCAACTATAATGGCTTATTGTGCGCTCGTTGATCCGCTTCTTGAGTGTAGTAATCTGGCGCTTGAATTGATGTGGCTTCTGAGGTACCTGTAAGCAGGAAGATTGGGGATTGCTTGATCGGGGTCCATTTTGAACAGACGTTAGGGTTTGCAGACCCACGTGCTACCCCGGATTTTTCTCTTTGATCACTTTTACGATATTCACTGTATTAAGATTTTATATTGTTAATACTTAAAGTCTCTTCTTATATATTCTATATAGCATGGAGATGTCTAGTACATTAAATTAATATCTATTCTTATCCTTATTCTCTATGCTTAATCTTCTCATCGTCTTGTACGCTGCGTAACGAAACATTGAAAACATTAACTGGAAGCCTTCGGAGATGAAAAGCTTGATCTTGTTGCACTTACAGTCGGCGGGGAAAGTATTCGCCAGATCCGCGTTTTCCCCGCGCTGTGTAACGCGATATATATGTATATATTGTATGTTGCTTGTCCAATTCTATATACAGGAGAAAGGGGTGAGGACAGGTTGTTGTGCGGACATCGGATATACCGTACATACTGTTATGTCCGGTCTTGGCATATACACTAGTATGCTTTGGGTAATATATTCTGCCACTCCCCTTCAACCAAGCATGCGTAGTGGTTGAGCTCCCCTATTTCCTGGTGATCTTGATGCATTCTTTTGTTCGAGGATCAATCTTGTCTTCTGTTTCGATGAACGGGTGATCTCCAAATTTGGCTATCTCGTAGATCCAGCGTAGAGTGTGCTGCAGGCAGTGGCCCTATCCAGCGTAGGCCATGTCAGTGTTGTGCCAAAAGCCACCGAGTTTTCCCTTTGCAGTAGCGTGTTTGAGGCGTTTTAGCACGCTCCAGTCACCCAGTTGTAGTTCACTGAGAAGCATGACTTGAACATTAATCAAACCTGTCCTTTTCAAATGCCATTTTCAATGGTCACCTATATATGTGTCTCATACGGAGATATGCCAGTCTTACCAAAAGTCTAATAATAGCAGAACACAATGAAGCTAGACCCAATAGCCCTTGGCATAATCTCTACAGCAGTCTGTGGGCTGCGATTCTGTTATTCTTCTTTTGCTGACCGTTTCTCTAGATGGGTGTTGCCCAAGGCGCGTCTCTTATATACAATGCTAATCTTGACAAGATGGTAAGTCCACCTGTCCTACGACATATATCTGAGGCAATATCTGACAGCAAAGGTATTGAATATGATTACCACACCGCCGTGATGGTCGAAGTTTTCGCTCGAGAGCATCGGTAAGTGCCACTGACCTTCGTTATTACGGCAGAGAGGGGGCTCGTGCGGGTTGGCATGGGTAGTTCTGGACGCGCGTTCCAATTTCCGCACATCCAACATGGAGTAATTCAATCGGATAATCTCATTCATTTCCGAAATATTGGAGTCCGGAGAAAAGACGGCAAGAGTATGGTTTTCTATTCCGAAGGCTCTGGGTACGGATACGTTAGCATCCGTTAACTGCAATTATGAGAAAGTAAACTTCAAGGATGATCGTTGCGTTCTCCTTTTGAAGCTCCCCTACAGAATTAGAGGCCCTGGCATTTGTGTACGGCTCAGCTACTTGCTTGCCTCGCTTGTTTACAGCACAGCTTCCATATAACTAGAGTCTTACTATTTATGTACTATGGTATGGTGGGTTGGATGAAGTTTAGTCTGATATTCTCGAGCATGGAGACTCGCTCCTGAGTCGTCTATATAAGGATGTGCCTGTTCCTGAGATCTCGCTGTCTCCCTCCCCATGCTCATACATGAGAATATAGGCACTCATCCCTTGAGTAACTGGATAACGATTCAGATTCTAAAACTTAAAAAGCTATCGCCAGACTTGAATCTCTGCGACTCAGCTCTTGCTTTATTGCATTCGGAATGCGTTTCAAGATTCTGATATCCGCTGCTGTGCTATCGGCTATTGCACTTGCGCAGGCGGCGGTCTTCATACCAGATTCGAGTTGTGCCACTTGCGCAGGATTGGTAGGTCTAGATTTCTCCCAATAAATGAAATGCCTTCTAATATGGCGCCTCCTTATTTCCAGGACTCCCTCCCAGTCCCATACAACCTCTCAACCTCGCAGACCAATGCTATAGACGTGGGTGCATCCAATTCCTTCTGGATATCTTCCTTTCTCCGCGGTTCCAACGGCCATCAATACTTCCTTCTCTCTCATGTCCTAGACGGGTCACCCGCAAGCTACCGCGCATCTGTGCTGGACATCACAAATCCATCCATCCGCGCCCAATTCTCAACCAGCGATACCGCCAACACCAGCCTCTACTCGGCCGACACGGGAGTCTTCAATTTCACTACCAGCAACTTCAGCTTTGGCGCTACTAGCGAAACGGATGGCCTCTCCAAGATGCGAACCTGGAGTAACTATCGGGGCGTCCAATTCGATCTCACCTTTAAGACGTCCTCTCCCGCTCTACTCAACGGCGGCACGGGAAGCTTTGAGGCCACTGGTGGCATGGGTTACGAGTGGTCCATGCCCGCGGGCGAGACAACTGGCTCCCTAACTCTGGATGGTACCACTGTCACCATTGACTCCTTGCACTCGAAAACCTGGTACGACCGTGAATGGGGCAACACCGCCGAGACTTGGTACTGGTTCGAGATCCATATCGAGCCCATGCCCGGCAGGTACCCCAACGGTGCTGTTCTGTCCGTGTGGAATTGGAAGGATGACATCTCTGGCAGCAAAAACTTTGCGACCGTTAGAGACGATGTCACGGGGACCCAGAGCGTTGTTCCAGTTACGAATTTCACTCTTAATACGGATTCCATCTGGACTTCGGATCACACGGGTCTAAAATGGGCGCAAGATTTCGAGCTCGCGTTGAGTGATGGCACATCTCTCCATATCTCGAGCATCAGAAACGACCAGGAACTGTGGGATGAGGCCGACGCGGCGGCAGGTGGTGGTTTCGAGGGATACATGATCGTGACTGGCTCATATAAGGGCTTACCGGGCGCTTGCGGGTTCGCTGTCAGTGAGCAGTTACCCAACTCTTACTCCGCTTTCTCTTCGAGTGGAACGATATTGTAGCCATAATAAGACGTCTGTAAAAAGGTGGACATATAAGAAGTCATAATATGAATCAATCAACAACCCCAATTCATGATTTCAAATTACAAGTTCCCAATAACACCCCCCAACCCCTCCATACTCTTCAAAAACACATCATTCTCCTTTTCTACTATCTCCATATCCTCTTCAATATCATCTGTCCACCTATGCACACACAGTCCTCATACTCACTGCCTTTGCGCCACGCCTATCATATGCATGCGCCGCCACAAGCACACATTGTTCCCCTCTTTAAAGCTCGCCCGATCGTTATTCATTTTATTAGCACCCTCGAATGCCGCAGGGAACCTATACCTACGGCATTCAAATAGTGGACCTTGGGAATTTTACGAGTTGGATGTTTAAAATATCCGGTATATGATTGCTTTCTGGGATGTGCGAGTCTCGGTGTGAGTAAGAGAGAGATACTTGACGTAATTGACAGGTACGTGCGTGCAAGAACGAAATCGTTTTTTATTGCGCTATTCAATCAGGATGCTTATGGACCCAAAATATCTTTGTGCTACTGTTCTAGATCTAGCTAACGACGGAGTTTTGCACTTGATTTGAATGCTGAGTGAACAATGGGGTTGCGGGGTCGTTTCCCTCTCCTTGAGAAATTCGTGGCGAGGATAGGCGAGAAAAACGGTTGGAGTTTGAGCTTGAAAACCATGGTTCCGAGCTCTGAATGCGAACGTGCACACGATCGGTTCGTGATAGATATTGCTTACATGTTTCCCAGAGAAGCTTCTGGGATGAAAAGATCACGGAAGAAGGGACTCGAGCCCTTGAAATTATGCTCTGCACCAACATAATGCGGGCAACAGCCACGCCACACCTCACTGGAGCAACCTATCTTGCAAGTCCACTTGATATGGGGATGTAAACATGAAGCTATTATCCTGATTCGACAACTGCAAAGTCATACTACAAGACTCTAACATTTGATTTACATATGCTCCCTCAAACGCAAGACCTATGTCTACTGTGTAAAACCAAGCTGCATGTCCAGTTTTCAAAAATGAAAAGGCTCTATCTGTGAATATAAATGTAAAGAATGATTACACGCGGCTTTCGGTGGGAGAATCGCTTTGTACGAGATTCCTAAGCCGTCTCCAATCCGGAATAATTGAAGTTGTAGAATCGCCTGACGAGGGCCGGCTCTCTATTTTCTTAACCAAATTTTGAATAACGAGATCCGGATTAAAGGAACATAAACCGGTATGCTTGAACGCTGAGAGTATATTTTCGCTTGTAAAAGTGGCCTCCCAACTCGCCCAAAAAGCCCTAAAATTACAATCACCGTAGAGATTCTGCGGAATAGCTTCGTGTATATCATCCAGCTATCTGGTGTTCCCACGTTTAATATATTAGGAATTCCCCGTTTCCTAGGTGTGTCTCATCCGAAAAGAGATGATAGGACGTACTTGATTAGCATTATGCAGGCCGAAAAATTACAGTAGCTGTACATACGGTCACATTTGCCAATGTACTACTCTTTCAATCGCCATTGAAAATTCAACCGAGCACGAGGGTATTGATTAGCTTGGTTGATGGGTATATAAAGGCGTTGAATTCCCGGGTTCTTGTATGTCTTTATCATCAAGCATCAAAGCAGAAGCTACTAGGACAACATCAAACATCCTTTCTCATCAATTGACAGCATCATTCAAAATGATCTTCTCTCAAGCCATCTACGCCTCTCTTCTGATGGCCATGATTGGACCTGTGCAGCCTTGGAACAGAACCGACAAAAATAATGCGGTAAGCCTCTTGTGTTCTTTCATTATAGATTATAACAAAGAGGAGAAGATATTATGTAGCAAAAAGACTTGCTGATAAGTAACCAAAAACCCAGGCCCTCCTTGTCATCGACCACCAAGTTGGTCTGGCCAATTGGTCGGTGATTACAACACAAACGACTTCCACAACAGCATGCTTGCGGACTCGGAAATAGGAAACATCTTCGACCTACAACAGTCCTCACTTCATCCTCGGATACTGGCCCCAGCGGTCTTTTAATGAAGGAAATTGTGGCAATGCACCCTAACGCCACCTTTGTCCACCGTCAGGGAGAGGTAAACACTTGAGATAATGCCGATTTCCGCGCTGCTGTGGAGGCTACTTAGCACTCCAATCACGCCCGACCACATATTAACTAGGCCGTCACCAATCTGCCCAGCGAACTTGAGATCATACCTCGGGTCGCGCACAATCGATGCTGGAAGTTGGGTAAAGTATATATGAACTGATGGCTCACCACCAACCCTTCCGGTTCATTCTGACTGCCCCGACTTTCAGGTTCATCGGAACGAATCTTGTAAAGCATGCCCTAAGCAAGAAGTATCGAAATGCAAGATCTATGCAGGCGGATTGATCGAACAGTCCTATCATGCTTCCTTTGCTGTCTAAGAGATTGCTTTCTTCACTTCCTATCTACTGATTTGGGTTCATAGGTCTGGTACGAAACCATTGGGGCAGAAGCTCGTGCTGATACTCGTAGCCTCCAAGGCGAAGGGCCGATTCTACCATCCCACACCACCCTTCCCATGTTGATATCTGACAGCTTCCAATTTCCTCCTACAGCCCTACTTGAGCTAATCCTTCTTGTTTGTACGGCACACTTAATAGGGAGATTCCGATTCCGATTATCGCCGAAGGGAAGAAGTCAGGGTACGAATACTACGACTACCAAAAACCCTTCATTTTGGCTAAGTCTACATCAACCATCTGTGGTGATGGGAGGGTATGTAGCCGATCATGTGTACATGTAGATAAGTATATACTTGGATTTGAAGAACTGCCTCAATCTAAATCTTGAATCTTATCGTCCTCGTAGTGAGGAATTCTGAGATACCCCACGATGAACCGAACCGGCCATAGCCACTCGACTTCATTCCACCGTGTGGCAGTGTCGGCTCATCATGGAAAGTGGACTCGTTGACATGAACCGCCCTTTCACCTGTTGTTAGTACGATTGCCAATGTACATCTAGGATCAGGGAAGGTAAGAGATGACTCACCCACTGTGTATCTGCTTGGCAACTGCCAGTGCTTTGGGAAGGCTTCCCCATACTGCCGCCGAGAGGCCATACTCGGTGTCGTTGGCGACTGCTATTGCATCCTCTACCGAAGGAACCACTATGAATGTCAACGTCGGTCCAAAGGACTCCTCACGATATAGTCGTGACTGCTCAACTCCTTTCAAGACGATAGGCGCCACAGATCGGTTGAAAGGATCCGCGAATCCGGGTGTCCCAGCCACGACTGTAGCGCCGTTGTTCAGTGCGTCCTGTACGAGCTCATGGACCTTTTGCGCGCCAGACGGTCGCACAGCAGCCTGGTGTCTGACACTAGAAGGGTATAGCTTCGCGTAGGTCTTCTTGAGAATCTGCTCGAATTGAGCTGAAACTGATTCCAGGACGATCACCCGCTCTGTCGCCATGCAAATCTGGCCAGCATGGGTATTTGCTCCTCGGGCAGCAGCAACAGCGGCACCCTCAAGGTCCGCGTCGTCCAATACGATCAGGGGCGCTTTGCCACCAAGCTCCAGAAGGACCGGCTTCAGCTCTTTAGCGGCCAGTTCAGCTATAATGCGGCCAACTCGGGTTGATCCCGTGAAGTTAATCTTCTTCACGGCGGGATGCTTGACCAGGGCACTGATTACTTCCGGCCCTTTCTCAGGACTATGCGCCACGACATTAACGACGCCGGGAGGAATCCCGGCCCTGCGGAAACAATCCCCCAGAAGGAAATGTGTCCGCGGACAGAATTCTGAAGCTTTGAGTACCACTGTATTCCCAGCAGCCAATGCGAAGGCAATAGAACGTACCCCTAGCACGGCAGCTGCGTTCCAAGGTGCGATGCAGAGCACCACGCCGTATGGCACCCTTTCGACAAGGGCAGTACACTGCGTGTCGATCAACGGAGGCGAATCGCCCTGGATTGCGGATTGTCGACAGGCAACTTCCCGAAGTATGTGGACGGCGTTTTCACAATCGAGCGTCGCCCATTCGGGAGAAGCTGCAGTTTCCAAGGCGACATATTTCTTTAGCTCGTGGAGGCACTCAGCGATCTGATCCGCTGCGCGGTTCAGATGGTTTCGTCGCTCCAGATAGTTAAGGCCTGACCAAACGGGAAATGCTGCCTGCGCAGCAGATGCCGCCTTCTCAGCTTCAACTGCAGAAGCGCCGAAGGCTTTCCATAGCTCACTTCCATCCTGAGGATTCGGGACGGAGAAGGATTCCTGGGTCTCTACTGAGAGACCGTCGATTAGGAGGGGAACAGTATAGGCAGCCATGATGTATAAAATCCTGAGTCTGACTACGCATTATAGACTCGGACATGGGTATCCCCTTCTATAATCTTAACGAGACCTCCCTCTCGCCTCTTCGATCCTGCCGGGAGGGACTAACGAAAAGTTACCAGTATCCACCCTATTCCAGGGCCGATACACCCGTGCCTCCGAGCTCCGACCCGTCCAAAGACTTCATGCCTGTAAAATGCGTGACTGGTCCGCTCCTAGCACAGTCAACCGGATGCTACGATCTTTTGATCCGAGAGGGTATCCCTTAGTTACCGATAGGTATTTCATGGCAGACACAAGCCTGCCAAGCCTCCCCTTCGGTAGTAAACGTGGAGAAGATCGACCGGTTGGAGCCCTCTGTATCTGTAGCGTCATACACACCCTACTACGTAGATGCGTGGAATGTTTATCCAGTCACACATATAGTAAGGCGCCACTTTCCCCCGGAACATGCTGAAGTGGGTAACTTTACCCATGTTTTCACAAATTATAGTTTGTAGACCTCTGCAAGTCCCATGGGAGCCGTCCATGGGACTTGCAGAGGTCTAATAGTTCGATCCGGAGATATGTAAAGTATTCGAAGTACATGAGAGGAATCCGTGGAATATCCCCGGAAGCGATCGACATTGCATAATACAGAGAATAATAACTTCCAATGCGTATTAGCCTGATAGACTAACCATACCAGAAAATTCCTGCAAGCTGTAGCCAGCAGCCTATCAGCATAGCCGGGAGGCAGGATTCTGGCGTTAAGCGGCCTTCATGAGCGACGGGCCGCAATATGGTTGGCCATCACACCGCACGTAATTAGCCCAATAACAGACCCTACGCGGAAGCCAAGATATGCAAGGCCAGAAAATCCAGGGTTAGAAAATCAGTGCCATTGTAGTGAACCTCAAGCCGTACATTATTGCGACAAAGTGACACCATAAAGATGATAGGTAATCCTCTTCAGCGGACGAGTTAAACTCCTAACGTTTAATGATGATGCTATACAAATCAGGATTTCCTGTTTCTTTCCGCAGACGGCTTGCTTTCCGGCGTAACATCACGGGGTGTACGTTTCACTATAACCTAGATGATGCGCGACGGATCTTCCACGGCAACGCTCGAGAGAGCTTAATTGGGGAATTAATTAGCACCCCTACCGGTGCCTATATCGACAAAGACAAAATTCGTAATTCGCCTGAAATACAATTTTCCACAAATGCCACAATTCGATTTTTATTGGTTAGTAAATTTTATAATTTTCTTACAATATGCTTACACAACCTAATATATGGATAGTGCACTTATAAGGGCCTGTATAAGAGCTCATATACAGGCTTATATACGGACTTCACGTACGGGCTTATGTACAGGCTCATGTACAGGCTTATGTACGGGCTTGAATAGGGGGCTCAGAGACTCGGAATAACTAGGGCCTGGAGTGTAAGAATGTGCGCGCTAAGAATGCTAAGACAGGTATAGATAGACTATCTAAATTAGGAATAGAGTAGTATTATATATACTCTCTATATACATAGTACTGTCTTAGCATAGCACGCACATTCTTACACTCAGTTATTCCGAGCCCATATTCTAAGCCGTATTCTGAGCCCCTATTCAAGCCCGTACATGAGCTCGTACATGAGCCTATATATGAGCCTGTATATAAGCCCGTACGTGAGTCCATATATATAAGCTCTTGTATGGGCCTCTACGTATTTAGATCTCTATATATAGAAGCTTCTATACAGCAATTAGAGTAGTAGATTTCATTAGATTTATTCATTTAGCCAATAAACGTACGTCGTGTAGAATGTGGCAAAATGTAAAATTGGTAAAATACGAGTTTTGTCTTTAAGGTCGATATAGGCACTGGTAACCCCTTCTCTTCAAAATGTTATGTAAGCATTGGGGAATGAGTTGACTATGTGATTTTCAAAAGAGTTTCTGCCTGCTGGTGGGGGAATAAAAGAACAGGATAGATGAGGCAGGTCGATGAGGGCAATAGGAATGAGTATGGTATTATTGAGTACCTAGGAAGTACTACGTACACGAAGAATTGTGTGCCACCCATCGCAGGTGCTTTCTTTGGTAAGTCCAAGATGCCTGATCCCCGGATAGCATGTTCCGTTCTATGGACTCTCCAGGAGCTATTAATTTTAATATAAGATGGACTCCAATATCAAGTTTTTCTCCTAGAACATTCATAGAATATTTTCATTATCTGTCGCGACCCAATCTCAAAATCATGTTCGCACCCGGCTTGACTTTGACTCCTCTTCAGTCCGGTGTGTTGGGGTTGATTGTATCACTAGCCCTATATCGTGCACTTACCTTAGTTTATTATCGGTCTTTACATCCCTTAGCTCGGTTCCCTGGCCCTTTGAAAGCTGCAACCTCGCGAAGATGGATTTACGATCTCAGCTTTCCGGAAGAGGACCTGGAAAGACTTCATGAGCAATACAGTAAGTCCTGGAAGACCTAAGAACAGCTGCTGAGGATTTGCGATTATTCAGGGAAATCTAATTATGCCGTCTATTGCAGATACACGAGCCCTCAGAATAGGTCCAGACGAACTTCACATTACCGATATTGAGCAGTATAAGGTGATCTACAGCCAAAGTCACCCATTCCCAAAGCACGAGCCGTTTTACCAGGTATTCAACAGCCACACACTCTTCACTGAAATTGATATATCCAAACATAAAGAACGCCGTCGTTTATTAAACCCGGCATTTGCTCGATCAGAGGTGTTTAAACTTGAGCCAGTCATCTATGAGAAATTGTCCATTTTAGGGCGAAAGATTAGACGCCTGGAGAACTCTCACTATATCAATCTTTATGATGCTTTTAGGTATGTGACCTACTGGCAAGAGTTTTCATCTAGAGCGTGGGAAGTTCTAAGGTTGGTAGATGTCTAACCACCGAAGTGATCATGGATTTCGCATTTGCTCGATCAGCAAATATGCTCGAGGAAAGCCAGTCAAGTTTTCAATCTTGGTTTCTGGATGCCTTTGATGTGGCATCGCAAACCGTTTGGAGAACGCAAGGATTCCCTCTGATACGCACCATACTGCGCAGACTACCTGTTTCGATGATCACCCTGCTTAATCCGAAAATTGCTAGCACCTTGAAACTTAGATCGGTAAAGTAATCCTCTTTTCACTATTCGCTTTCCTTTGAAACATTTACAAGCAACACTAACCCCACCCCCAACCACCAAAACAAATTTTTCATGTCGTCCATGCCTGCTTACTCTTCCAGTTTGCTGCAAGTTGCCTCGACTTCTACAACAAAAACGGTAATACAACATCACATCCAGTAATCTTCGACAGACTCGGTTCATTATCAGATAGCCAGAAGGCGAGCGAGTCCTCGGACATTCTAGTTGCCGGTGCCGACACTACAGCTTCAACTTTGACTTGTGCAATCATGAATATCCTTTCAAATCCTGATATACATTCAAAGTTGTCAACAGCTCTAGCAGATATCACTTCAAATGGCGGCGATGACAAGGAGTTCACCCTCCTTGAACTAGAAAAAATCAACTACCTGGTGCGTTGGATATAACGAACGGCATGCAATCTGCTCAGTGCCCTAATCCGGGAATATAGACTGCCTGCGTCAAGGAATCGCTTCGAGTCGGCATGGCAGTACCTGGAAGACTGCCGCGGGTTGTTCCCTCCAATCTTCCACAGCCACTAGTAGTTGATGGGGAGGTTATTCCACCGGGGGTAAGTGATAAACAGCAGAAAGGGGCCAGGATGTTGATTAACATTATGTGTTTTCCCCGCCCTGTCTTAGACCGTTGTTTCGATGTCAGCCTATACCATGCATACCAGTGAAAAAATATGGGGCTCCGATGCACGTGAATTCAACCCCGACCGCTGGTTAAAGACAGATTCGAGGTCCCTCGATCAGTACCTTTGCACGTTCTCCAGGGGCACGCGGATGTGTATTGGCCAGAAGTATGATACCCTGCTGATCCTGATATTTTATCCCCCAAGAAACAAAATAATACCTGAAGCTTACTTTCCGTATATCAAAGTGTTGCAACTGCTGAGATTACCATCGTCCTCGCCTATCTATTCAGCAATTTCAACCTTAGTTTGCCTTCAGACTATGCTCCCCCCCGCCGAGAGGACTTGTTTACTTTGCAGTACGCTAAACCTGGACTACCTATAAAGATGTCGAGCATTTTGAAGGATTATCCGCAGCCGTGATTACCTTCCTCGGTGAAGAAGGAGGTTAACAAGACTGAAATTCTTTCTGCATATATTTATTTGAAAAAATTGCCTTCGAGATAAGATTTACTGCAAACTATGTTATTGATGCGAAACGTTCTTGCACAGCTGCTTCTGCTAGCTGCTTCAGATTCAGAAATAAACTTCCTAGGGGGTGTAACTCTCCCGGAGTTTGAAAAGCCTGCACAACAAGTACTGTTCCAGCACGTAAGTATTCGAGATCTGTTCGAGCGGAAAAGAGATGGGGGTTCTTCATGATATTCTGGAAGATTACCGCCAACGCTGCCATGCAATATGCGATTGGAAAAGCAGTTAAATCAACTGTATGTTTTGTTTCAACGAGGGCCTTGTTGTAGATCTTAACTAGAGATCGCGCGGAGCTGGCACATATCGAATTACTCGCTCGAACTCTGGCTGCACAACGGCAAATGTCTTTCTCAAGGAATTTGGCGAGAACGGTAGACGAAATATAATGTAACGATCGCATCAAGTTAAAATATTGCACATGTAGCCATGCAACAGTGGAGTATAGTTCGTTGCAGACAAGGATCTCCTGCTCGGGGCGGGCATCCATAGGGATTTGGTCACGCCATTGTAGTAGCTCCTCATCGAGAGCCGAAAACTCCTCCAGTTGTGAGGACATAGTTGAAGGTCTGTTCAATAGCCACAAAAATCGATTGGCAATAATAGAGAGTTCGACATGCCACCGATGTACCGATATTGCTGTGGTGTTGTTCACTTCAAGCTCTGTATCGCACTCGGAGGTAGTTAGGATCGTCGTGGATTTTGGCGAATCTTGACATGCAATCACTGGGGGCTGGCCTTCAGATAGGGAAAGGAAAGCATCTAAAGCGAAAGCAACATCCCAGAGTCTAGACCTGCGGAGAGATTGCGCTCCGCTGCTGTGAAGCTGTGCAGGGATGTCTTGATGCAACCCCAGTGATTGTGCAATCCGTACTCCTAAGCCACATACAGTCCAAGCAATTCCAGGCTTTCTGTTAAATATAAGGTAAATGGTATGTAGGAGCAGGATTTCAACAGAATCCAATGACGGGCAGGCAATTAAAACACCAATGTTTGACCATGCTGATTGCTGTAAAGTTGAAATTTTTTCCCAATATTCTTGCGAACGTCCAACAGGCTGGGTAGTCAGTGCTCCAATAGAAATAACTAGATATAGCCTGGACAAACTGATAGGATCCTTGATGAGATTCAAGTCTGCATAAAGTTGCGGCCAATTTGTTCTGAGGGTGACATCAACTATAGGGAATCGGAAATGGATATGATTGAAGTACGCAGCAAGGCTACGCTCGACCAGCGCCAAGTCCGGAAGACTTGGCTTCTCTGGGTATGGATTCTTTGGCATTTCCATTGTGCTAACTTGCTGTGCACTCTGTGCGAAATGATTGGTTGTTCTGGGCTCGAGGTCTCCATCGGCATGTCCCGGTGAGCTGCTAATACACATGGATATTGTGGCTAGAAGCGAAACAGCACCGTAGCTCTTGCATTCAGAGTGTCCCGTCTTGAGGAATAAGCCACGCAACTGAGTCAAAGGATCATTTGATGCCGGTTGATATTTTGATAGGCAATATGGTTCTATTGCCTGACTGGTGGCTAGATTTGAGTCTGCTGTTGGAATCTGTAAGGACTCTGCGAATAAAGAATTTTGCACCAACTGCTGGTGAGCGGTATTAATAGGTTTCAGCTGCGATCTCTTCTGTGCTGGCTGCCAAGTAGAGGTGGACGACATGAGGTTGAGATCACAATCAAAAAGCTCAGGGCCGATGACACTGTCGAGCGGATTTAACAATCCAGAAGAATCCGACAAGCCATCATCCCACAGCGCTGCCATCCGACTAAGCGCTTCCTGCCCAAGGTGGCATTGGTTTTCGAGTGGATTATTATTGTTGTTGGTGGCGGTGTTCGAGCTGGTTGGCTTGTCAAAGCTAATATCCTCACTATCAGATGCCATTGGCGGTGGCCACCTGCTGCTTGTCGCGCTGGTGCTGGTATTGGTATTCACTAAGGTGCAGTCTGCTCGGTACAATTGACAATTCATGCAAGGACCCTGGCCCTCGGTGCATTTCAGCTGCCTCGATTTAGCAAGCGTTGAACCCTGTACTTCCTGGCTCACTCACTCGTTTCTTACGACAATAGTCGCAAGCCCTGGGTACTCGGGTCCGCTTGGAGGGTGGCTGGCCCGAAGCCATTCTGTCAACACAGAACTGCAAGGCAATCTAAGGTCCAGAAGTCGCTGTATTGATGGATATCGCGCTTTATAAACGACCACGTCCAGAACAACGCGGTCATGTGGCGGATAATCGTAGAGAGAGAGGTGCTCGGCTAGTTGCTTCACTATATACATACAGTGGGATGAAAAATGTGTTAACACCCCCCCATATCCGAAGCTGTAGACCGATTTCCGAATTCTTACCGCCTTCCTGAGATAATAATTATAGACCGCGCAAAACCTCTAGACACCCCTAATACTTCGTATCCCCTGGTCGGGGGCTTGTGTTTTTGATTGGGATGCTAGTATGGTTTTAATGAAAGTAAAGCCTTCTATTGGCCATCTTAGTGGACCCTGATCTTTAGGTCAAGATAGAGAGCCTTTGATTGGCTAGCGTGGCGGATACATCAAGAGGTGGAGATATTCCGCCGATTTTTGACAGTAACCCTCTACCAATACCGTAGCCAATTAAAAGCATTGAATTTTAATTTTAACAGTTCCCACAGCTGAGGCGACAAATCAGAAGCTTTACTTTCTTCGGAAACATACTTGCATCCCAAAGTAGACTAGCCAAAAACACAAGCCCCCAGACCAGGGGATACCAGTCATCCGCCTCAATAACCGAGGGTGAAGCTGGGAGCCATCTGGCACAGACCACAAAAATCGTCGGATAAGGATATATCGGCTATATCCGTTCTGAGGTCGGTGCCAAGGTGCCAAGAGTTGCACCTAATCCGTGCGCTCATACATGGTCTGTGTACAGTACAAACAGTGCAAACTCTGTCAAAGCAGTGTTTACACTGTTTGCATGTACTAGTGTAGGACCTACTTCTCCTTGATCGGTAGAAAAGTATTTCTGACAAGATTACTTTACCGCTATGCCGAATATGGTGAGCGCAGCGCATATATCCACTCGTATGCCCTCATTGGATAGCTGGCTTTCCTCGCTACAAGGATTTGCCAAGATTCCCCTTTACTAAACTAGCGCGCACAGGTCTGCGCTGCATTATGTATGGCACACCTATGCCAGTTACTTTCATTCTATTAGACACACTTGAATACAATACAATACGCGTTCCCACTCAATTTCTCAATTTCTTAACTACCCTACTAGGCCGTGCACGTGCTTCAATTGACCCCCATGCTTCTTTTGCAGCTTGTATAAGCAATAATAACGTCTGATCATTATCTGGAGCATTTTGTAGCTCAGGATTATCTTTAGTTATAATCGTTTTCATAATCGCCCAAATATTCTTAATGGGATTGAGATCTGGTGAATATGGAGGCCATTTCATAATATTCAACCCCAATTCTCGTAACAAATTGCGTATAATATATACTCGGTGTACGGGCGCATTATCCTGCATAAAGATATCACCATTATTAAGTAACCCTGGAAGCTGGTCCATATAGAGCTGCTTAATAACAGTTGCTGTAATACCTCCGCCAGCTGATGTGCCATCTGAGATTAATGGCACCAATGGACTCCGCTGATCAAATTTGAATCCTCCCTAAAATATCTTTTTGATAGTTTTCCTAGTACGTATCTCACGTACGTCATGCTCCTTGAGTTGCTCGCTCAAAGAATGCCACGTCCATATAAATTCATCCCCTTTCCCGCGCTCAACGGTGCATTTGTTGGTCTAAGGGATGCGCTGCTATTCACGTGGTGTATAAGCCTCGTATCGAAGAGCCTAGGCTAATCTCTTTTGTGCATTAAGAGGAAGAATCTCAGGTCGCTTACGCTGCTTCCATTTCCTCTTATGGATTTTTTGAAACATGTTCTGGAGAGTCCGGATAGTAACACGACTATTAACCGAGTTTTGAAGCTCCCTATATGTAATATGGGGATTTTGAATAGTTAAATCAAAAAGATTTTGTTTATCCTCATCCGATAATTTCTCTGGAGCGCCAGAGCGAGGTTTTGAGCGCTGATTTGTACGCTCTTGCTCCTTCTTGATTGTGTACCGGATAGTTGATATATCGATTTCCGGATGCATCTTATGTATCCGTTTATAACCCCAGCGTGCAACTGTATGAAGCGTACATATCTGAGCTCTCATACAAGGATCAAGCTCTCTACGCGCAGTGCGCCGTCTTGATGGAGGCATTTTTGATTGAAATATAGAATAATAGGTATATTTACTAAATTACTATGTAACGCGATGCTACGCGTTTCTGATGGCAGAATTAATAGCGGTATGGAAATTTCGGATATGGGGGCCCCGTGTTTTACCCCACATTCTACCTCGTGGTTTTACTCCACATTCCCGGCATTCCTAACATCCGACATCCGGCTGAGAATTCCGTAGCTTCCGAGTAATCACAATATGACGAGCAATCAATCAACATCGGTGATGTGGGCCTTCTGACCTACTAGATGCGCGCTCCGCACGTGGTGGCCCTCAAACGAACAGAAAACGATAGAAATACATGCAGGTTAGTTAACTATTACTTATTCAAGGTTTAGCCTGTGACAGCTCTCAGGGTTTAGGGCTTCGCACGTGCCCGGCACGTGGGAATGGAGGCTTGGGGACGGATATTGCTGATCGGGCTGAGACCCTAGATATCTCTGTATTGGGAATGCCAGCGGTGCCATATTGGGAATCATCGTTGCCAGCGCGCGCACATATAAATATTGGTCCAGCGCTGGCTTACTCTTACTCCTGTATTTATTCTCCATGCTTAGTTTTCTCGTTGACCCGCTACCCTCAATGCAATATTAGTATTTTCGCCTGAGCACTTTCACAAGCCCTGGTATATGGAGTGAATAATGGTTGTTGTCCAGCTGTATACCCACGATACCATGGATTGCTGTGGCAGATGTCTTACCCTCTATCTATATGAGAATCGACTAGGTAGCTAGTAATGGGTATGCCGAAATGGATTGTGAGAGGTTAACTATATCTAGGAATGAGACCGCTGAGCGAACAGTATGGCAGGAGAAGGATGCGGGAGAAGATATAAGAGCAACGACTAGCGAGAGGATCGTCAGTATTGATCTAAGCCACTTCAAGTTAAACATGCTCAGAGTGAAAACCCTCCCACAATACTGCTTTGCAAATACCTAAATATGCTGTGGCCGATGAAAAGCTAAATAGATATGCTCCAATACACAGATTATGCGGAACTCTAAAGTTCCTAGTTCGTAGCTTAGGTCCAATCAGATGTCTAAATCGCACTTTCCAAGTAGGACCAATGTGGAGATATCAGACAAGTTACTAAATGGGACAGTAAATCTATTGGAATGATTATAACCTTGTTACTGCGTCTGATCAATACTACGTAGTAATTGGCTTTCCGAAGCTCACTGAATGTGCCTAAAAGATGATATAGCCTTATTTTGTCGGAACAAGCTAAAAGCGTATGGACCAGTATGCATTCATGCCTAACAAGGTTAAGCAGCAGAACCAATTCAGGATGAAGGGACTGATTGATTGAAGAAAATAAACATGCAATCACGGGCAGGTTGAATCCCCCCTGTCAATGTGCTGATATGACAAATTACCATATAAAACACAAAGAAATATGAGTAATGGACTGCAGGATTACCGTGCGTGCCAGTACTGAGGGAACTAATTAAATGAGTTGATTGAAGAACTATCCTGGAGATCAATGTTCAGAGCGTCTGATAGCCTGAGAGGCTAGTTAGTACTGCGTGTTACAACGCAGGTATTTTGGAGCTACTATAGTATAGTGAACTAGAGGAGTGGGGAGTCGCTAAATTAGCCAGTTCTTAGTTGTAAAATACCACCTCTTAGCTCGACAGTGAGTTCTAGTGTATGCGATCGCTTCCTGGCTGGGTAAGTAACTAGTTAACTTCTCCATGCGCTGACATATTTCCATTTTCAATTTTCTACATCGCATAAAGTGCAATGTATTCCTAATTCTCGAATAGCCTCCATACAGTAATCCTAAGTCTTCAGGACCTGGCCAACAGCGTACGCCACATATTCCACATTCTCATCATTCAACCCACAAACACTCAACCGACCAGACGGCAACAAATAGACATGGAATATGTCTCTGAGTCTTGCAACCTGATCCTTGTTTAGCCCCGTATAACTGAACATCCCAATCTGCGTCTCAACATGGGACCAATCGCGTCCCGTCTCTTTCTCCAGCCTCTTCCTCAGCTCACGTCTCATCCGACGCATCCGCGAGCTCATCGTATCCAAATCCGCTTTCCATTGTGACCTCAGTACTGGATCCCCAAGAACCATCTCAACAATGCTTGCTCCAAACCGGGGTGGATTTGAATACTCAGAGCGTGCAATCGCCATCAGTTCACCACACGCGCCCTGCGCTGAGAGATGCGACGGGACAACAAGATGCAATGCACCGACACGCTCACCATACAATCCGAAATTTTTTGAAAATGACTGTGCAACACACATGCCCAGACCGGCATGCGTCTCAGTGGAGCTGAGGATAGTCGCCGCGAAATGACGAACTGCCCAGGCGTCCTCGTCGACGTTGCCACTTGCAAAACCCTGATACGCATTGTCGAAGACGACGAATAGCTTCTTTCGACAGACCAAGTCCACGACCTGCATCCAATGGTCCTTCGACAAGTCCACTCCCGTAGGATTATGCGCGCACGCCTGCAGAATGACGATGTCGTTAGGTTCTGCACAATCCAGGGCAGCTAACATCCCTGCTATATCAACGTTTTTTGTGCCAGGTGAGTAGTATGGATACTCCACAACAGGTACTCCGGCCATCTCCCAAATTGAACGGTGGTTGATCCATGTCGGGGCGGAGATGAACACTCGGTTTGGATGGAGATGTCGTGCCAGGAATGTGGCTGCGAGGTGGTTTGCGCCTGTGCCGGAGACAGTTTGGATCGAGGCGATGTTCTTCTGAAGGCTGGATGCGAGGGAGCCAAAGACAAGGTCCTTTGCTAGGTCGAGGAAGGTTGGTGAGCCTGCTATACCTAGGTATTCGTGGGTCGCTTCGCTGAGGAGTTCCTTAGCCTAGATTGAAAGGTTAGTCCTGCTGTTGTTTTCTGACCGCAGAATACCGTTGGGCTTTAAAATACTATACCTTTCTTACACTGGGCAAGATCCAGGGCTTTCCATTTCCGTCACGATACGCCCCAGCAATGAGAGACACTTTGTTAAGGTGAGGGTCTGCGTCGAAGTCGGCCATCAAACCAAACGCAGCGTCCGCGGGTGCAATTGGGAGGTTGAGATACTGGTTTACCATATTGGTAACTGACTTGCGATGCGGCACTACTGAAAACAATGCTCGTCGTTGAAGATGGCTATGGTGAGGTCCGAAGCGTGGACTGAATCGAAGGAGCATGGATCGGAGAAACGAACAGCTTACCGCTGGACACATTGACCGTCGCCAAATAGTTGACCATCAAGGTACTACTGAATAGCCAGGTTATCCATTGCCGAAGTAAACTAAATATTGGCCGGGTGGTGGGATTCGGCGTGTTGATTGATTTCACCGAAGGCCCCGCCACGGGGCCATAGCAGCCTTTCGACGAGCTTAAACGTTTAAATAGAACGTACATATAGCGGTAAGGAGGGAGGGATTCATGTCTCATTTTCCATTATCTTATTTTGATTATCTTTCCTTTACCCAGTTTACAATATGAGTCAATCGAGCATTCTAGGCCGACTATCGGCGCTCGACACAAACACAGTATCCGATGCCCTAGACTTCCTCAAGCTCAAAGGAGCCACCTACGGCCTCCGACCACTCTGGGACTGCCCCAAGATCGTTGGCCGCGCGAGCACAGTGAAAGTGGGCAAAAAGCAGGATACCGCTCCAACAACGCACCTCCTCACCCCCGTCATAGATGCCGTAAAGACAGACGACCGCATCCTCGTCATCGCCGGCGCCCCCGATGGTATATCCTGCTGGGGCGACATAATCGCCAACGCCTCGCAAACGAAGAAGATCCGCGGTACTGTCATCGATGGCATGAGCCGAGATATTGATGGTAGCCGCGATATTGGATATCCCGTCTACGGCCGGGGCGTGACGATGATCAGCGCGCGCAACCGGATCGTGCAGCTCGAGTCCGGAACAGCACTGCAGGTGAGAGGCGTCACGGTAAATCAAGACGACTATGTGATCGCCGATCAATGCGGGACAGTCTTCGTCCCAGCTGCACGCATCGAAGAAGTCGTGGAATTAGCGGAGCGAATTGATCGTCGTCAAGCGCTGATGGTGAAGGAAGTGCGAGCCGGTAAACCGGTATCTGAGGTCATGCATGACACGAAATTCGAAGCTATTCACAGCACCGGATCACCGCCAGCGGCCGCGGCTCCGGCAGACCCTCGCAACCCCAAACAAGCGAGTCCTGAGGACCAGGAGTTATCCTCGCTATTCGCCGGCTCAGACACACCAGCTGTCTCGGACGCGCTTGATAAGCTCGGCATTCCCGGACAGGCATTCAATATCATGCCCCTGACCAACTATAGCAAGGTGACGGTTGGGCCGGCCTACACTGTCCGATACGTTCCGGCGAGCATTCCGCCAGGAAGCGTTGGTGATTTCATCGACGACGTTGCTGTTGGTGATGTCGTAGTCATTGACAACGGCGGTCGGACAGACTGTACCGTATGGGGTGATATCATGACACAGTATGCCGGCATACGGGGGATTGCTGGCACCGTTATTGATGGAGTCTGCCGCGATGTGAACCGTGCTATCAATGATGGATACCCAATCTTTACCGCGGGACGCTGGATGCGAACCGGTAAAGATAGAGTTCAAGTCGGTGGTGTCAATGAAGCCATTGGCATTGGCAAAGTGCAAGTTCAGCCTCGCGACATCGTTGTTGCCGATGCAAATGGTGTGGTAATTGTCCCGCGAAATCGAGCTCGCGAGGTTGCTGAGCTTGCGACAAAAATTGAAAAGAGCGAAGAGGCCATTAGGGAGTTAATCACTAGCGGTGCATCGATTGCCGAGGCGAGGGAGAAGCTTGGTTATCACACGCTGCAGCGCAAAGGCTAGCATGTTATCATGGTATGGAGAAGTGTTCCAGGCTATTCATGGCAAACTGTAGATTCTTTATGAACACAGATTATCCTATTTCTAGTTACCAACGATCGTATTTAATGTCACATTTAAACGAAATATTCCTTGCCTCAAGAGCAGTATCAAATGTATTCCTATCATCTCGACAGACCGCGTGCGTTGGTTGGCCACCATTCTCATAGCCATTCATGAGCGTGCAACCTGCAGCTCGGACTTGTACCAGTCTTGAATGGCCCGAATATCGTAACTGATTGCCACAGTATCAAAAATCTTCAGCTGCTCCTTCGCTGCAGCCCCGTTGTTTGAGAGTCGGCCAACCCATTTGCCATGTTTCCTGGCAGCTGCCACGATCTTTTCAATGGCATCGACAAATTTAGGCTCATCACCTTTTGCAGGGACATACCCAAGGACCGACAGGGCGAGGTCATTTGGCCCGATGAAAACCATATCTTCCTCTGCGTTAGCAGAAACCCTGGGAAAATCGCAGTAGGCCACGTGATGTTTGCATGTCAATCGATTACTCACCGATACCAGGTACAGCACAAATAGCATCAACATTCTCAACCCCGGCGTTGGACTCTATCTGAACACATGTAATAAGCGTTTCATTGGCCGTCTTCATGTACGTTGGGATATCGATGCCAAGGGCAAATCCAGGAAATGCCGAACCCTGGCCACGCAATCCCTGTGGAGGAAATTTCGCATAGGAAACAATGGCCTCGGCCTCTTCTGCGGTGTTAATCTGAGGAACAACGATTCCGCTGACGTTGTGGCGCTATTAGGAACGTGCCGAGTAGTATTCGCGGGACGAAACTCACTGTGCACCTGCGTCCAAAGCTCTTTTCACCAAATCCGAGTACGTCCCTTTGAGTCGGACGAGCGGTGAGACACCCATGGCCGCAATGGCAGCTGTTGCACTGTGCATAGAGTCGTCGCTGATATGGCCGTGCTCACAATCGATGATTATCCCCTGTATGACCATTAGTACGTAAAAGCTAGCCATTCAGATTATGGAGAGTGGTCACATCAACGCCGGTCTGAGCGACCACCTGGGCCATTCGAAATGACGGAAGACCCATGAAGGTCATGATGGGTTTGGTGTTTGCTCGGAGAGCATTGAGTAGGCGTAATTGGGGGTTGCGGATCGAGGTCGACATGACTGTTGGGTGTGACATGTAGCATTGACACATTGCTGTTTATATCGAGGTGAAGAATGTGACTGCAGAATATAAAGTGACTTGAGATATCTGAACTAGAGTCCGGCGTTCATAGGCTGGCTTATACCACATACTTGTCTCCGTACAAACCGGGTGGCCTAACGCTGTCGGCAAAATCAAAAATTCTACCGATATTCGGAAAACCTTCTCTAATGGGCTTACTCAAAGTAGTACGAAGACGTCTAACTATAGTATGGAACTATTGGCTGAAAATACCAACTAAGGTCATACGTTCTATGTCTCTTGTTTCGTTGAAGAGTGATGTCTATCCGTTGTCTATCATTCTTTTTTACTCTATCATACTCTATCCTGTGACCGAACTAACTCTTTTCAAAAATGCCTCAATCCGACGCCACATCTCAACTGGGTTGGAATACATAGGGAAATGGCCACTCTCTGGAATCTGCGCCAGCTCCACGCCTTCTTTCTCCAATCTGGGTAGATATGATAGCCCGCGGTTCTCTTCCCCGTACATAAACATCTTAGGACAAGGAAGACCCAAGAACATTCCGAGCAAATCGTCGTTGTCCGACAATCGCACCATGGATTCGAAGATCGGACGCACAGCACCTGCTTGCACACGCGCGCGCAGGGTACTGGCATACAGCGGGCTGGCGAACGACTTTGTCTCTCGAGTCCGAACAATGAACGCATCCAGAAAAGCCTCTGGGTCATTGGATGGGAAGTTGAAAATTTGCCGGCTGAGGAAGCAGTCCTCCGGCGCGAGATTGCCTTTAATGTTGACGAAGCTCAATACGCGGTCCGGGCACTGGCGGGCAAGTAGAAGGGCTGTTAGACCCCCCATAGAGTGGCCCATAAGGTGGAATTTTGTAATTTTGAAATGTTCAAGTACGGCCGACGCTGTCGCGACAAGGAACGGGATATCTGTGGCGGAGAGGTTGTTGCTGTCGGAGTGCCCGCAGCCAGGTGCGTCAAACGCCAGATATCCATACTGCTGAAGGTCTGGTTTCAGAATTATATCCGCCAGATCTTCCTTACATGAGCCGAAGCCGTGTAGGAAGAGGATTGGTGGGTTCTTGTTGAGGTTGTAGAGAGTAGAGAGGCCGAGGCTCACGCCCTGGACTTCTAGCGGAATTCTCGTGTATGTGATGGTCATTCTGAGAATTTTGGATACAGAAAAAGAATGACACTAAAGAATAATAAGGCTGGGTTCTGAAATATAAGACCTTGATTCTACAATGGACATATTGTCGCGGGGTCGGCGAGTTGGACCATAAAACCGAGGCAGCTTCGGCGAAATGAGCGAGTGGCACCGAACCGGAGATGCACATCTGGCGGAAAAAGGCGGTATAAAAGTGCAATTCACCGAACGGTCTGAGAATTGGCCACGATGCCCGTTCATCACTTATTCCGATCGCAACGCTCAACGCCCACCTGGGGAATGCTGTGCCTACACCGAAAGAAAAGGGAAGCACGATGACCGACAGAACCCGGACCAAACTTTCAAAGAGCATCGCGTAAAGCACCTGCTGTCCCTTCCCTCCTAATAGTCGCCACTAATCGACTTTAGTTGTCGCAGATGCCATGCGAGAAAGGTCAAGTGCTCCGGGGGAGTTCCCTGTAGCAGTTGTCGTCAGGCAGAACAAGCAGTCGAGTGCGTCTATCCGCGAAAAGCTCGTCTAATCAAAGTTAGTGAGCAGTGAGTGCACTCCTGTATTCTTCTGCTCGTGCTCGCCACTAAACTTACGACCAGGTATATCGAGGACCTAGTTTCTGAGAACCAGCGACTGCGCAGATCCTCGTCACTGCCTGCAAAGGGAGAGAGCGTTGCACTACCAAATGGTCCTGTCGCCGCTGAAGCCCCCTGGTTTGTCAACACAGACGTCCTTCATCCCCCAATCTTAGTCGCCGAAGCCTCCGACTCGGCATTTGCAACACGTTTTCGCCAAGCCATGTCAAATGGCCAGCATGGTCATCTTCCACGGGTTAGCTTTCCGAGTGACGAGCAACTGCTGGCGCTATCAGATGCGGAATTTCCGTGGCCTACGCCTGCTCGTGCACGATTTCTTGTCCGCGCTGCGATAAA
Source organism: Talaromyces verruculosus (assembly GCA_001305275.1). NCBI lineage: Eukaryota > Fungi > Ascomycota > Eurotiomycetes > Eurotiales > Trichocomaceae > Talaromyces > Talaromyces verruculosus. The sequence continues at coordinate 372,199 of LHCL01000012.1, forward strand.
TAATCTTTGTCGATGCTATTATATTGTACGGAGAAGTTCAGTTCTCCATGAGCTTGAATGCGCCATTCAAAATATTTCTCAGACCGGATTGTCAAGCAAGAGTAAACTTTGGGTCATGTTTGCGATCGGCGAGATGTACACGACCAGGAATTCGAACCCAGAAAGAGTATTCCCAGGCCTCCATTACTTCTGCAAAGCTATGAATATCCTGCGGATTGTGAGCGAAAGACCGAGTGTCGACATGGTCGAGATACAACTGCTCCTGGTTTGTTCCCTCTCATCTTGGCGTGGTTCGACTCCCTGGCTGATCATATAGTCCTTGTATTCGCTGTTCCTCAACCGAAGGCATACCGCGTACAGTTTAGCTGGCGCTGCTGTGCGACTGGCAACGATAATGGGGCTACATCTCAACATTCCCGAGACGCAGATGCGCGATACGGGTGAACGCGAGCACCGAAACCGCATCTGGTGGACGGCCTATACTCTGGAGCGCATGTGGGCAGCGAAGCTTGGATACCCACCTGCCATTCGAGATGACGATATCGAAGTAAATCTCCCCTCTAACCCAGTAGGTCTAGATGATAGCAGCGCATCGGACTTCCCGGATTGTGCATATTTCATCGCCAGGATAGGGCTGGCCCGACTGTCCAGCCGGATTATCCACTCAATATATGGCCAGAAGGCAGACACACCATCCCTATCTCGCCGGGTTCAAGACGCCTTCGGAGATCTTCGATGTTGGTTGAAGGACCTCCCACAGTCTCTCCAGATTGACGCTCGAGAGGAAGGTGATTTGGACCCTAGGGTCAGGTCGCTGCATCTCCTATTCAACCAGGTGCGTTTTTTTAGTATCCAAGTTGTGCCGTTCTCTTCTAACAGCCCTACCAGCTGGCAATAATCGCCACGCGCCCAATCCTACTTCACGTTCTTCGTGCACACCTCGAAGCCCGTGCACAGCAGCCCGCCGCTGGAGCAAACATTCCAGCCTCTGCCGTAGCGTTATCGGAGACATGTATTCGTTGTGCTCGACATTCATGCCGCTTGCTCGTCGATAGCTGGGCGAATGGCACCTTCATGATCTTCGACTACTTCTACACCCAATACCTTTTCTCAGCCACCACAATTCTGGGCATCTCGACCCTTCTGGACACCAAGGAACGCCAGAGCGATGAAGAGCAATTCGAGGTAGCGACTGGCTTTCTTCTACAATTACGGAACAGCGGTAACTATGCTGCTGCCGAGTTCTATCAGCACATTGAAGCTGCGCTGAACCTGATAGAGACAACAAAGGCTCGTTTGGGTGTACATGACCGGACTACAATAGCAATAACTCAGGATTCCAACGACATTGCGAGTCTCAACAGAAGTAGCCTCGAAGAAACTGCATCTGCGATCGGAGATCTTATGACCGCAGGGACGGCTCTTTCTGAACCATTTTTACAGGAGCTGCTAGATCAGCCTCTTCCAGACCTTCAATTCATCGATTCGTCTATATACCTGGGCGAGCAACAGGGGCTTTATTGGCCAACTACGATGTGATAGGAGTGTCCTTATTGGAAGTAATTCAGCAACAGAAATCAAATCGTATCTGCAAGCTTAGAGTCATTCAGGGATCCAGCGCAGGGCTATGGTGTGGCTGTGTGGTAGAAGAGACTTGCGACCAGATAATACCAGTACGGTTTGGGCATGGGCAGTCACTCAAGGATTCGAGGATTGTACATGCATTGATAATCGAACTGCTCCTGCTCACCTGGGGTTTTCCCCCCTTTGAGGAAGCTGGCATGAGACGCCTAGCTAAGAGTGACCTAGTATGCCTCGCTGATTTGAGGATGATGATACACTGAGTATAGCGACTGGTCAACGGAGAGCTATGTGGCGCCATGCATGATAACCCTCCTGCCTGACTAGGAAGTATAGGAACTCAATAATAACGAATGGTTGTTTAGGACTATGATGCCATATAATATATAGCCAATCTTCCTACTACTTAGAGCTACAAGGCTAGATTCGTATTCGCATCATTTATTCATTTCGGAGCCCTAATAGTTCATACCTCGACAGCGATATATCCTAGCATCAGATCTTGACAGGATTACTTTACGGCTATCGACTGGTGCTCAGCGGCATAGATTTTGTCAAGTGCGATCAGTGGTTCATACACAAGTGTTAATTTCACAAATCCACAGGCCTCTGAATTCGAAAGTGAATAATTCATTCTGGCTGCTTAAAATCCTTCAGACTAAATCTTCTGAACTCGTAGCTGAATCGTGATCTGTCAACGTGACGGCTGAATAACCAACACCCACCCCTTCAGTAAGGCAGCAATATTGGCTAACAGATTTTCTTAGCTCTTTTCTACCCGCTACCTCACAAAGCCTTCAGTGTCCCCGGATGCCCATCTGCATCACTGCTGTCTACCCAGTTACCGTGCAGGCCGGCACGTAGAGTAAAAGGCAACCTTACCAGCGCCACCTCCTTGGAAAAGTCCCTAGTATCCAAGATCACAAGCTCACTCACCATGTCCTCGTAATTATTCAACAGTGCAATAACAAATCCATCACCCTCAGGGGCATCTGCATTCCGCGGCACAAAGACACATTCTTGGGTAGTTTTACGGGGACCTGTGAAGTACTTCTTATATTCCTTGGTCTTGACATTGAAAGCAGCAATAGTGTTGAACGGAGGGGAACCTGGCATTATAGGCGATTAGAAGCTGACCCTTGATCCAAAAGATAGGCGGATTCTATATTGTTACTCACCACCCATGCGGGTTGCCACGAATGGCAGATCTGTCCCAGCATCCACGTCCAGGACGTTGATAAAAACCCAGGAATGGCGCGCTAAGGCTATTCGGTCATCAATTCTGGGGAATTCACAGTTATCAGTGGACAGGAGGGTCTCGGGCTCTCCGAGGTCCAGGTTTTTGCTGTGGTAATCTATCTTGAAATTGTACAACCGTGGCTCAAGTTCGTCTGGCTTTGGCGCAACCCCATTTTTGTCGGGCCACCAGAAGAACGCGTTGACCTTACAGTAGGTCGTGTGGAAATTGATAATACCATCGGCATCTTCATATGCGTTTGCTGTGTGGCCTGGAAAACCATGAGGAGCTCGGAACCACTATGGCAAGATTTAGCCCAGGGCACTAGTACGACAAATCCTTCCCTCTTGTGCATCCTACCTTCACGTCCGTCCCTTTAGCTCCTCTCCTTGGCAGGACTCCAATGTACATTGGGATATCGTTTTCCCACTGCCAGTGATTTCCCCCAGCTTTGAGTCGGTCCAGATCGCAGAGTAAGGGAATTATGGGGAAGAGAACCTGCCGGAAGCGTCAGTGATCTGACTAAAAAGAGAATGAAAAGGGACGGGCCTCACATAGTTCTCAGTGACTCCGAAGTCATGGATCATGCCGCAGACGGGTGCATCGACCCAGACTTCCTCAACCAAACGACCTTGCTTGTCGAAGGTGTAATAGCATACGTCATTGGTAGCATCGCCTTTGGCCTCATATCCAAAACATATCATTTCATGGGTGGCCGGATCGAACTTGGGATGAGCTGTGAAGGTCAATGCGGGGAGCTGACCGCCAAAGTCGTATAAGCCGAGCGTTTCCAACGTGTTCGGATCCATAGCATATGGAGGAGAGTCTTCCTTGAGTGCAAGGAGCTTGCCATCCCAGTACACGATATTGGTGTTCGCGGTGGACCGAACTTCAAAGTGGACCAAGTCTGTATACCTGTTGCGATACTTGCCTGTCTCTTGTAAGTTTGGAGATTTAGTCCCGTCTTAGATCATACTGACTAACCCATCAGAGCCCTACGAGCTTCACCCTCGCGCACGAATTTCTCTGTGCGAACATAGCGCTGCTTGAAGTCCACATGGCCGTTCGAAATTCGAAACGCACTGATGTTACCATCACCGTTGAACCACTGTGCCTCGTCAGCACCGCAAGGTTTGGCTCAAGGGATTTAACACCACTCACCACGTTCTTATCTGCGAAAGCAGGGAATTGCGGCTCAGGCATGACGCGGTAGAAGGTGCCATCAATCTCGTGGGGGATCTCGCCATATACCTCAAGGTTGTTGATTTCACCTTCGAACCGCGAGGGCCTGTGGAAACCTCCTTCCCATGGAGGCTGAGAGGAGAAATGGGTGTCAATCTGCGGCCATTCCTTGTAAAGGCTTCCCCAACCATTGGCAGCGCGAGACCCCAGGCGGGAAAGAAAGTGACCAGCCATGTCTAAATGGAAAATTTGCAGTTCTTTGTCTGTTTGGATAATACCAACAGGAGAGCTAGATAGAGAGAATATTTTGTGTGATGGATATCCGTACCAATTTATAATCACGAATTGAATGGTACAACGCGCTACCTTCAGCATCATGCAGTTGGAGTTAGGAATTCCCGTGGATGTCGGGTAGAACTTCCGCTACCTACTGGTACAATGTACGAAATGTGGTACCAAGCTTAGATTTTCCGTCGAGATAGGTACATTTCGAATGGCAGAAGTTTGAGCGTTATCACACATGCCGCCAAGCATGCAACTGATACAGAGGATAATACCCTTACAACAGATATCAACACACAACCTACGATATGAAGCTATTCCCCGATACCGGACTACATACCATTCCGCCATCCTAACTGCAACTTACCAAAGGAGCCGAGACGATGCCTGCTACGCAACCTCCTTCAGAATCTCTAGTTTCCTCGAACCATGTTGTGTTTTCTACTCATTAAGTGACTCTGTGAGCATTAGACGGGACTAGCCCGTAACATTATAATACTAAAAACCCAGCCAAGACTTATGATAAGTGCATAATTTACACAAGTTAGGTATTCGCACTGTTTACAGTCCCACTGGGAAGTCCCATTTTCCAATGCAACTTCCATGGGCATTTCACTCCCGCCCATTGGGACTAGGTCTAGTACCATTTCCCGTCTAAGGAACTTCCATGGAATGATCCATGGACATAGTTCCATGGGAAATGTCACGGCCTAACAAAGACCCTTGCCTCTCGACAGGGGAGCACAGACGGGGTCATCTGTGGCGCTTTGGCTCACCATTTAGCGTAAGACCTCAGCGGCGGGTGACCCGTTGCGGCCAAAGTATACACACATACCTATCTTGACTGCGTGAGGTCACCAATAAATGACACATGCTGGGACATTCTTAGCTTCGTAGAATATAGAGAGCTCGCTTCTGTGGTGCATTCCCGGAAGTCAGCACACACAATACAGCCCCCTTTTCCCCCTAGAGTCCCAAGAACACTTAGATACAAAAGTGATTTCCTACATTTTGGAAATTGTACGTATAATCATCTATATTGTGAGGAGGGGTTGCTACGTGCGTAGTAGTACGGTAAAGGAGATAAGGCTGCCGAGCGAATGTATATAAAAATCGACTTTTTGCGGTTATTTACCCTCACGCGCGCAGTCGTGACGTCGCGCGCTTGGCGACGGGTAACGTTTTACCCGGCCGGAGTTAATTGGTCTAGGCCTTGGGGAGACATCCGATAACGTTTTGTTAGCTCCACCGTGTAGGATATTGGGGAGAGTACGAGATTCAATGGAGGAGCCAGGTAAAACCACATTAGGAGCCGATGCTACGTCGCCGGAGTTCAACGGTACTGAAACTATACCAGGTATAATCGTGCTTACAGGGATATGACTTGATGCTCGATCATTCCTGGCGTTGCTTGAAATTTGGATAGAATTTTTGGAATGGTGGGCCACTTACCTGTGGAATACGTCAACTTAGTCCCTGCGTTGGCTCAAATTCCCCGGACGCATCTGTGGCCAGTGGAATCTCATCCGATTTTCCCCTGGATCGACATTCCCCGGACCAGGAAGACCTGCTACCCCAGATACATTAAACCAGCTGTTATCCTCAGCATCGATTACGTGGGTATGCTTTCTACATCACATAGCAATTATTGAAAATGGCAACCGGACCTGGTGTAAATCTACCGCCCTCAAACATACGTCTTGCTCCCGCTGATAAATCGCAACAGAAATGGCCAATGTCGTGGCGCATAATGATACTCCTTAACGTGAGCTTCTACAACATGATGGGAAATGTTTTTGCTGCTGGCGTCCCTCCTCTATTCTCTCTTCTTATCGAAGATTTGCATTGTTCTCCCAATGAAGCAGCACACCTGACGACATATGCCCTGCTCATGCTCGGGCTTGCAGTAAGAGAAACACCCCCTCTTTCTGGGTAGAACGGTGTGGAAGTAACATTTGTGTGTTAATAGAATATTTGGGCTGTGCCAGTTGTGGAATACTTGGGCAAGCGATATACAATTCTAATATCGATGACAGTCTTTCTCATAGCGAATATATGGGCGGCAACGGCGCAGACGTACTCCTCACTACTGGGTACGAGATTTCTCGGTGGCATATCTGGGGGAGTTATTGAAGCACTTGGGCCAATTATTGTCTCTGAATGTTTCGCCGAGAAGCAACTTGCCAGTGCTATGGTTGTTTACGTCGGATTTTTAGCAGCCGGTTCAGCTGTTGGTCCTATTCTAGCTGGTGGAATTGCATCTGGCCTACATAGCTGGCGATGGTACTTTATCCTCACGTCTATCGCAATTGGTGTCAATCTTGTGACCTGTGTTTTGATGCTTCCAAGCACAGAGAACGCCGTTGACAACAGCTATCTTGCCAATGATGAAAGTCAAGAAAACAAGAGTAACGCAGCACCCAACATACAGTGTGAAATTGAGTCTACCGAAAATGAAACCGAAAACAGGAAAGAAAGTTTGCGTGCAATTTGGGTGAAACGGTCATTCTATCTCCAGATTGAGCGTGCCGAACCTCGGGAGAACCTACTGAAACTATTCTTTCGTCCATTCCCGCTATTACTCGTGCCCGAAGTGCTAGTGGCAACACTTATCTTTGGCTTAAATGTCGGTTGGACAGTTCTTACGTCTGTCCTAGTTAGCAATCTGTATTCGATGCCTCCAAAGTTATGGCTTCCGTGGCAGATTGGCTTGCTCAACTGTGGACCATTTATCGGACTATTGGTTGGGCTTCCAGTAGGCGGAGCACTCGCTGACTTCTTGTCACAAAGGGCAAAAAAGAAGTCTAACGGGGAGCACGACCCTAGAAGCAGATTACCACTTGTCTTGCTTGGGGCTTTGATAAGTCCTACTGGATGCATAGTCATTGGGATATCTTTCCAAAAGAATCTGAATTGGGTCGGAACAACTGTGGGATGGGGTTTGCTGTCTTTTGGACTCACTGCTTCAGCCAATATTCTTTTGGCATACGTCGTTGATTGCCACCTATCTCGAGCTATGGATATTGGTGCCCTTGTTAACGTTATCAAGAATATCATAGGGTTTGGGGTTTCATATGCTGCCATTGATTGGTACAATAAGTCTGGCGGAGAGGCACAGTATGGGACAATGGCTGGACTCTTGTGGGCGACTTATCTCCTTGTTATTCCCCTTTATTTCTTCCGGGACCACCTGAGGAAATATTCCGATCGTTATATGACAAATTACAGCATGTAGTTTTCATCAAATGATAGAGAAAATCCTGTGAATGATGAATTGCGCCGTGAGCTAGGAGGATTCGGTATGGGATAACTTAGCATAGGATGGTTCAGCTTAGGTATAGATGTAGATAACTCTACTAACTAGTAGTACGATTTGGCCATCCGTTAATTCTATGCCCAATAATCACACATCTGGTACGCTTTGGTGGCGCTCGTACGCGTGGTTGAGAGGCCTGAGGCTCGGACTCAACTGGTGCAGTCGGAATAGGCTCAGATGCCTCATTTTGATTAGTTATCAGTTCCTGGGCTTCCTGGGCTGTAAGAGATCCTTCATGAGATATTTGAGCTCTAGATCTTTTACGTCTCTCTTCTCCTCATTTACAGCTCGTAAATCATGGACTTCTTTTCGTATAATGAGAAGTTCATTAATACTCATTCCATATGCTTTAAACATTCGGTTTACTGTCTTATCAACGAGCTCTAAGGGTCTTGTCTCAACGAAACCCCATACTGCGAAACAGTTCCAGTAGTGACTTACACTGCCCGCAAAGAGACCACTCTTTATACAGCTGACGCTCGTACCGGTAATGTCCTTCGCGTGTTCAGCTCTCGCAGCTCGCTTTTCGCCGATCACAATTGCAAAATCGATCAACTCGCTACCGATGATATCCTTGACGATGATAAGTCTGATGACGGGGATGGTTACCACTGTGGAGGTACATCAGGGACGTTGACCATTGGCTGTATGGAGTATGCCGTTGCTATGCAGAATACGGAAACTGGCAAACCAATATACACTTTAAAGTATTCCGAATGGGCACCAAACCGTGATATTGACCTCCTTAGCCAGTACTCTCAGACCATGGACAAGAGCCATATATAGAACATGCACGATGGTGTTGTCCTTGTCTTTGGTTATTCGCGTATGGAACGCCGTTGTTTCACTTAACGTTTCTCATCTCCTGTCGTGCGAGTTTTCGATGTAGCGCGATCTCTCAATGTCATGTCTCTGGATTCTTCTCCACTGCAAATCACGATAATCCACCTAGGCTGATTCTCAGGGTGCACACAACCAGCCATATACGTCTCGACAAACATCAAACCACGCTCGTAGTGTTTAATGCCCAGGATACCTTGCCCACTATTGACACCAGCCAAAAGCCATTACTTGCAGAAACGTCCGCATATTCTAGGTCAACTAAGGTGATGTTGATGGGTTGTGCTGGGTCGTTCGGTGAATCCGAGATGTCCGTTCCCGGTCATGTTCTGAATAGATAACAGTGGGCATGCCATTGGACTTGATAAAAAAAAAGTCATACTTGCCATTACCGATCAAGACGCGATTGGTGTGCTCAATGATCCTAGAACGAACAGACTGGATTGGATCACTGCAAAGATCCCTATTAGCTCTGGCCCACAATTGCCTATAAACACAGGATTTACAGAACATTCGATCCATGTGAGGTTATTGGGAGCATGTAACGCCTTGACCACAGCTCTGCATTGGAAATAAATTTCAGCTCCAACAGGCGTGTATTCCAAAAAGTTTGGAAAACCAAGAACGTCCCATTGGAGAGTGCACGGCATTGACCTCGTAAATGCTCCAGCATGGATTAATAGCCAATGCGTACTTCAACGCGGTGTCAAGGATATCGCATTGTTGGGAAAATTGCATACGCGGTTGGACACTAAATGCAGGGAGGGCGAGATGTTCCCGAATGTACTTATCAAATCCGCAAGAGGTGTGGACTTTCTGGAGTTCAGCTAGTTACTTCGCGTTGAAATTGAACATCATGCTGTTCTTAGCGAGCATGGGGTACTTCTGGATTTAGTCAAGTCCCAAACAGACAAAGACACGGCACCTACAAATAAGAGAGAATATACACAGATGGGTTAGGCTGTGACAAGCCTTACAGAATTTCGCGTCGGGTATGAATTGGAGAAAAAAAAATCCGTGTATATGTACTCATATGCGACTATAAGCTTCAGATATCCTATACGTGCATCTTGCTCTATATGCTGACCTAATAAGGGCTCTTGAAAGTGAATAGGCGTTAGCATTTCCAAAAGAGCAAGCAACCATCCGCGGAATGCAAAACGACTTTTATTTATACTGTCTTGTATCCATGTCAGTTTTGTGCCGTCTCGAGTGTTTTAGATGCTTACCATCTCTCCTCGAGCAGAATAAGGCTGTCACTCAACATAAAAGTCATAACTCAAAGTCTGCCAGAGGCCTGAGGAGAACTGGGTTCACTTCGAGGATTTGCTTGATTAATGTTGCAGGTGGAATTATAGAGTGAGCGTGAGCGGTTTGGAAAGCAAGAGAATAAGGATGATATGCGGCTCCAGCATCTGCATGAATCCTGTAGTAGATATCTACGAAATAATTACTCAAACATTCACGCTATCCGTGAAACACAGGCTATACGAAAGAGAACAAAAACTGGCACCAAAATGGACCAAGGAGAACGGCCGAGTTTCTGGGAAACTTTCTAACGGCACAGCATGAAGATCCAGCCCATCCTATTTCATCTTTTTCCCAAAGAGTGGTTTCTTCGGCACTCTAGCCAACCAATACATGAATAGCGCTCCAAAGATATTGACGACAACGTACACAATGAAGATACCAAAATTTCTCCACCGCTGGTCGTAGAAAGCATTAACGCCTTTGAGGTAGAGATTGGTCTTTCCAATGGTGCAGTAGGTGCATAGATCTGTCGCATTAGAGTCCTGCAAATATCCACCGACGGCATCAATATAGCCTTGCATATACTGACCGCAGGTCTGTCCCACGGGTGGCGCAAAATGCAGCAGTTCATTTGAGGCACAAACCACATCTGTATTAGCGACGGCTGTCACCATCATGCCTTGGACCATGTACGTGAATGGTGACACACGGTACATGAAGATCCAGAAGTGTGGAAAGGCACTTGGACTGGCTAGCACACCACAGAAGATCAGACACAGCATGAACAACAAGTTGGCTAGATTGCCGCCCTGTTCTGCGGTCTCGACGCCAGCAATGATGAAGTCAGTGAATGTGCATGTGAACATCATGAATGCCCAAAGGAAGAGGAAGAACAGTGCACCTCGTTCTGTGACTTGGTCTGCTGGTTTAGCATTTTCGTAAAGCCCGATTGGGTAGTAGAAGCAAAGGAACATGACAACTGCCATCAATGTATTCCAGGGGATTTCGACGAGAATTTGTGAAAGCATGAACGCCTTCCACGAATAAGCTTTAGAGGGACGTTCACGGACCTCATAGAGCGACCTTTGGATTACAAAATATGGCATCGTCTGTTGTACAAGTTGGCCGAAGACTGTCAAGAGGTTGAAAATAGCAAACATCTGGTTTTGCAGTCCCTGGACAGTATTGGGAGCCTTGAAAAACGCGAACCCTAAGAGATAAAAACCATTAGCCTATGATGGACGGGATGTTGAAATATTATAGTGTACCAATGAAGGCGGCGACCAAAGTGACCAGAGAGGCCTTAGAGTATAGATAAGAAGGAGTACGCCAGTACTGCTGGAAAACCCTATAGGTGACCTCCGAAAGTTGCAAGCCAAATGGAGCTGCAAATTCACGTAAACTCTCCTCGTCTCCGATTTGAGATACAGTATCTTTCCTGTTTGCTCGTAACCGGTGGAGCTCAGTCTGGACGGCTTGGAATTCTGGACTCTCCCACCATGTGGCCTGCCAGTCAATCTTATTGCTTGAGCCAGGGGCAGCGCCAATGGCATCGAGCATCCATTCTGCGGGATTGGCACCATGTGGGCAAGGAGGCGCGCCATTCCGTTCAAAGTATGATATCATATCTTTGGAATTACTGCCAATGTCACCAAAGTAAACAGTTTTTCCGCCACTCGCCAGCAACAGCAGGCGATCGAACCGCTGAAAGAGCATGGATGAAGGCTGGTGGATGGTGCACAGGATGGCTTGTCCACTCTTTGTGAGCTTTTCGAGGAGATCGAGAATAGCCCAGGAAGTCTGGCTATCAAGACCAGAAGTAGGTTCATCAACAAAAACCAAGAGCGGTGGCTTAGCTGCAAGCTCAACCCCAATTGTCAATCTCTTCCGCTGTTCGACATTGAGTCCTTCGCCAGGAACACCGACAACAGCATCCGCGTACTCTTCCATATCCAAGAGCTTTATCACTTCATTCACATAGGAAAGCTTCTCTTTCCTGGAAACATGGCCTGGCTGGCGTAGGATAGCGCTGAAGTTAAGAGCCTCTCGAACTGTTGTTGTTTCCAAGTGAAGGTCTTGCTGCTGGACATATCCCGTTTTCCGCTGGAATGAGGCATTTCGCGGATTACCATCGACAAGCATCTCACCAGTGATAACTCCCGTCGATAGTCTATCGGCCAAGCAGTCAAGAAGGGTTGTCTTGCCAGCGCCCGATACGCCCATGAGCGCTGTCAGTGTCCCTGGCTTTACCCAGCCGTCGACATGATCCAAGATACGGCGAGTTTCGCCCTTGATATTGACGTCGTAGCAGACATTGCTGTGAGGTTCAATGGTCAACTAATGCTCAAGCGGTACTGCGGTAAGAGTAAGGGACAACGTTGCTCACCTCCAGTGGAACACACTTGTTGACTCTTGGATAGCACCGGACTTTTTATTAGGCATACTTCTGTCAACCTTATCGGCTACAGCTAAAGTGCCCGAAGGAGGAGCAAGGCCGATCTCAACATCGTTTTTACTCTCGTTGTACTGCGCGGGCTTATGTCCTCGACGGAAGACAAGAACTTCACCTTCTGATTTCTTTGCTGTGACAAGCTCGGTGAACATCATATATAGAACATGGAACACACTAATGGCTGTTAGGACATTAAACAGTAGATCAACACAAGAAGAAATGACACACATAATAAACCCTATCACAATCCCAATGTTCCGCCATTTATGCTTGGGATCATACTGGAAGGAAGTCTTGATGTAATCGGTTCCTTGAACATATTGACTTCCAGCAACAGAGCCAGTTGCTGAACATATGCGATTTTCGTTGCTGACATTTTCATACCCAGCAACTGTGCTGCTTGGGATGAATGATGTGCAGAGATACTGACGACCAGAAAACTATCCTTGGTTAGCACCCCAGCGGATGGGCGAAAAGTGGGATAGAGCGGAGGCAAACCTCGTTGATCATGAGTGATTCAAAAATATATGCCATTGGATCGATGTAGTTGATCCATCTAGACCAGCCCAGCATATAGTCGATGGGGATAACAAATCCAGTGAACATGACAAGGGCCAGGATGAGAACAGCCGCTGGTACCATGGCTTGTGACAGGGTCCGGGAGGCAGCACCAATGGTGCGAAAGATGCCAGACATTGCTAGTACAGCAAGGAAAGACGTGAATAAGTAGAAAAAGAATGCTCCAGGTTCACGACGAAGGTTGGTCATAAAATCTATCACGGTCAGAAAACTTTTATTTCCCCTCTCTTAGGCTCAAAGCAGGGAACGGACTCCAATCGCCATAAGTCCATAGGAAGGAGACCTACAGATGATCAGATTGAAGACGATGGTGTTTGAAACCTTGTACGGCATGTCCATCAAAGCAGAGGCAACTGCTTCTGCTGAGGGGTGGTAAAAAGCATATCGATCATGCTTCTCGACAATTCCACGCTGGGCATAAAGAGTTAGAATTTCCAAAGCAGAACTGAAGGCGTTCATCAGGACTGCAAAAAATAAAAGAGCAGAGCGTTGAAAGAAACTTCCTGTTGTAATGTCCAAGTTATAGTATATGGAGGAGACGATTAACCCCATGGCAATATTAGCAGCCAGCATGCCAACTGTCAGGGAGGGATCGCCAATGAAGCGTCGATATGCACGCCACAAGCACAGGCCGATCTGCTGCCTATAAGATAGAGTGTAGGGCGACTTTTTCCGCTGGCCTCTTGCCTGTTGCTCTCGTTTAAGAGCACGGAATGTCAGAGCGTCAGCTCCGTCAATTGGGTGGTCGACCTTGTATGCTTCAATATCGGCTTGCAATCTCCGGTAAGCCTCACTGTTGCGCCAGGCAGCAGCGAATTCATCTGGCGTCCTGGGGGCCTTGCTTTCAAAACCAACACGGACAATACGCTCTTGCGGACTGGTCATGGATGTTAAGAAATCGGGGGTAGTTTGACGTTCGGGGCACTCAAATCCGAGATTGATAAAGTACTGGCGGGCCTCGTCAGCCCGGCCAAAGAAAATTTGTCGACCTTCATAGAGAACTATGGCTTTGTCGAAAAGATCGTACGCGCTCTGCGGTGCTTGATAGATGGAGACCGCACAGGTAGTCTGGAAGATTTCGGTCTGCAGCCTCAGCGTCCTACAAAATTCAATAGCGTTCGCGCTATCTAATCCTCGCGTTGAATTATCCCAGCATTGAAATGGCGCGCCAGAAAGAGCTGCCTCAGATATCGTAACGCGTTTTCTCTCCCCACCAGAAACGCCCCTAACGTACTCGTTGCCAACTCTCGTGTTCTTGGTATGACTGATGCCAAACATTGCCATCACCACGTCCCTTAGATGATCAGAGAACATAGAAGGAGTGACATCAGAAGGTAAATTTTGTGGCATGCGGGCGCGTGAAGCGAAGGTCAGAGTTTCGCCAACAGAGAGCATAGGGAAATGAACGTCGACTTCAGCGGTGTAAATTATATCGCCACGGTGTTGGGTGTGCATTTCCCCGGCGGTCACCCCCTGGTAGTTGAAGTATGTCTGCTCATCGACAAAAAGGCCATTTGTCTCCCCAGCAAGAGTTTTGAGGAAAGTACTGCATCCAGATCCTGGAGGCCCTAGGACCACCAGCATCTCTCCCTTTTGTATGACACCGTCGAAATCGCGCAGTATAGCAGCTCGGCTCTTCCCACGGCCAAAGGTCTGTCGGGCAAGCCCTATGGCCTCCAGCCACACATTCAGTACGTTCTTCTGATAGCGTGTGCCAGCGCTATAGCCGGAAACCGTCATATTTTGGAAGCAAACACCGCTAGTCCGAAACGAGCCACCACTAGATGCTATCTTGTCGACAAGTGCCCTGGCCCAGGCAGGAGCGTTAAAATTCGAGCTGTTAGGGTTTAGAGAGGAGTTCGGGTCTGTCAGAGAGAAGATGCCTCCATTTTGGAGGTTGTGTGATTCCGAAGTGAGAGTGCGAGCAAGGTCCTGGACGAGACTGTGCCTCCGCCCTGTTTCCTTGATGTCATCCCTTAACTCAGCATCTTCCTCTCCGGCTACGTCGGTTACAGATGTTTCGTGACCACCGTTCACGTTAGGAGCACTGTTGCTCATTCTGGACGCATACCTAGTTTCACCGCTGTCAGTTGTCTGGGCTGTGCATTCATCCTCGTCCAGGATATTGGCACCAATTAGTGACATGAAAGGAAATGTGCGTGCCCTGTAGCAGCGCTAAGTGTTGTATTGGGTTTCGGTTACCAACAGCGGTAACTGGGAGACGAGCAAAATAGGAACCAGTCCAGGTGGAAGCTCCAAAGCATGGTAAAGTAGAGAAATGGTGGTCTAGGTTGACAAGGGCGGCCAAGGCTTCACTAAATACGGAAATCCTGACAGATACCAACTCCTTATCCAGCTATAATATCTCCATACGCCTCAATTGCTTTGTTCTTGGCCAACTTACTAGTGCAATAGAGTTCGAAGTTGCCTACGCTGAGTAAATGGACCCTTGTCTCCGTTCCGAATGCATAATCTGTCATAACCAGGCAGGACTTAAAGGTTCCGTTGTCTCGTCTCATCGGCCGGCTCGGAAGATACACTTCCCGGTGCAGACATGGGGACAAATCCCATGTTTCTAGTGATTGTTAAGGAATGAAACGTTCTCACAGAACTGCAAGACCCTGTTGGCTCAGTGCATATAGACCTGATGAGGGTTGCTTGACCTCCTTTTTCTCTCTCTTAATATGTGTTCTGGAGGCATTAGCCGCCATTCTATCCGACAGCATGTTCGACATACAAATTGAGAGCCAAGAATGGCCCAAAATCCCGACGCCATCCGCGGAAAGGATAAACACATAACGGTACAGTGGTGGTGGTGAGGGCCCGTGGGTTACCCATCAACTACCCATTTCTGCATAAATTCCCATTCGGGACATGCCAAGGCGCATAAAAACTGCTGACTCATCTACGTAAAATAACTTACAGTTTACCACAGCCGTTCTGGTAATTCCACCTTTTCTTTCAGTTTATAATGCTCTTTGGCCGTCAATACTTCGAAATTGACGTAAATTCAATTTGTAATATTAAGCTTATGAGTATAGATAGTACAAATCTGCTTTACATGAATGATATATTATGTTGACAAGCTTTGTATTAATTCTGTAGCAAAATCATTCGACAGTCCGTGGGAAATACGTAGTAGACCGCCGCAGCCAACCAACAGTAATGACTTCATCTGGCCTGGTGTACCGGCCGGGGAATAGAGGTTAAAGCTAGTGGCCAGTGGGTTTTAAAAGTTGCTGGTGCTTTTGAGTAATCCAGAAATACTCCATATAGAGGTATACAAGTCTAGAATATATATATGAATAAAACATCACCGGGTATCGATGTAAGATTTGCAGATCACCAGATTTCTATATGACAGGAAAGTTGAACCGGGTTTGACAGCATAATGTTTGGATATTATGATAGATGTCTTTAGCTTGCCATGGTACTCTCATTAAAAATATCCGCCAACAGATCATCCACGCATGCTTCTCGATCAGGACTGCCCATACTGTATGTACTCTCAAATGCCTGGATACTGATGCGTTCGAAGAACGGCTTCAATACCCGATCGACAATCTCATCCTTTGGCGTCTCGCGAATGCGATCAGAGTTTAAGCACGGTTTGTTGAGTCTCTGTTTATCGCTCAGATCACCGGGTAGAGGCGATGTTCCGTTCTGTGGACCCAAAGTCCGAGCTATCTCGTCTGCGAGGGCTATAGGTTCCCATCGACCGGGAGGATAGATTGCGTCGATTGTGTCGGTCACAAACAGCCATTCTTGTAATTGGAAGTCATCGGGAACCAACAACAGTAGTGTGTCTAAAAGCTTCGAGGCTTGAAGGAGAGAGTAAGGTGCATAAAGCTCTGATTGTTGGTGACGGGGTACCGCAGAAATGGCTTCTTGTAGCTCCGTGTTAATTAAAGGCCAGAACGGAGCCATGTGGGTCGTCGAAGTTCGAAGTACAAGTGCTCGGATGACCATGAATAATTCTGCTCTTGTAACCGAGGATGGCGATGAAATATGCGTAGCTTGGAGGAGGTCTTCTAGTTTCTGCAACAAAGCTGGATAGTCTATAACGAAGTGATCCTCCCCATTGGAAAGAATCAGAAGCGTTATCCTGCGCAAATTGAGTTGAGTCTTGCGATCAGCTTCTAATCTCGCTGCCGTAGCTCCCACCCCAAACATGATACCTGCTGTAGTTGGAGGTGTCAATCGTGACAGCAGCTCAGGGAAGCGTTCCTTGTCTACAAGGATCCATTGCCGTAATAAACTCATCCATCCACTCTTGACGAGATCAACACGAGACCCAAAAAACCTAGGATCGTTGAATGCATCCGCAATATCCTTCTTCCAGACTTTCGAACTTGCGGATATTTTTGAAATTTGCTGTAGCAAATCAAGCACAGTTTGATTCATATTATTCGGAAAGAGTCGTGAGCGCAACGTAGGCGAAATAACATTGGTAGAGATGCTAGATATTGCATTGGTGATCCGATCCGTCTCACCAAGAGCAGTCAAAAAAGCCGGCAATGACGAGATCAATATACTGAGCATATTATCTGGGCTTGCATGCGGCGTCGGTGAGCCGTCAGCGTCAGCAGATGGTCTTGAAGAGATTCCGGAGTCTTGGGACAATCCCATTGGTTTGCTGGTAAAGATGGCAGCTAAAAGGCGCAGTAGTAGGTCCTATATCTCGTTAGTCCACGTATTCACAGAAACGTAGCAACGTCTATACGTACACCGAGTTCTTTCCTCATTCGACGGTCATCCCCGAAACTGGTATTTTCCATCTTCACGCCAAGTATACCGGCAAATTCAACAAGCCGAGATAATATCTGTCGGTGTGGAAACGGATTGGTCAAAACGTCACGCAAGAATGTCGTACAATCTCCCCAGATTTCATCCAAAACATCATCATCGAGTGACCGAGCATAGGTGACTAAAAATGCCGCAAGTTCAGAATCGGAAATACTTGAGGCCAACATTGACTTGCGGCTAGGATCCAAAGCAGCTGGGTTGGTTCGGCTGTATATCGAGTTGAAAATTGCCGGAATAATGACCTTTGGGCGAGCTCTATCAAGTGTATGCAAAAGACTGAAGATATGAGACGCTTTACTCGTCTCTGACGGACCCAAACTGCTCCAGAGCTCCACTAAGGTCTCGAGACACTCTAGTGCTTCTGCCGTAAACAGATGCTCTAACAAAGCCCGAGATCGGTTTCTCATCCGCAAAGACGTATACTGGAACGATGCGACTGATTCTGTATCGAGAGACATCTTGCCTTTGCTGTTCGCTCTCCAAGACCAAATTGAGAAGCACAATCGAACGGCATCTTGAAAGCACAGTAATACCGTCAGCCTGTCATTAGCGACATTCCGCGCTGGTCCTCCGTCCGAAACAAAGACGTTAGACACCATATTCCCGAAAAAGGTTTGCGGATGGTCGGGGCCACGAGCGGTCGTTATAGTCACTTCTTCGGCGTGCAGACGCTCATGAGCCGCAGCTATACATGTTTCAAGACCAGTTAATAAAACGATTGTCACGTGCTCTGATCGGTCCTTTGCCCAGTCTTCTGTTTTCTCAAACATCTCTTGTAGACTGGAGAACGAGTTTCGTATCTCCCGACAAAAGCACTCCACAAGCATCAAGAGAATTTGAAAAATGGATTCACCATACAACGGAAGGCTCTCACTCAAAAGCAATACCCATTTTTCTAGGCAACCGCGTGAGTTTGGAGAGCTGATACCCTTCAACAGACAGTTTAAAAGCTGCTCGGGTGGTTGTGGTACAGGTGGCGGTTGATGCAGCTTATCGACCCGATCTGTACTTAGTGATGTACTTAGCGAAAGAAGCGAAGCACTCCGTATAGAACCCTTTGATCCTGTCCTTCTATGTTTTTGCGTAGGGGGTTGCAAGACATGAGCAAATTTGGCCTTGAGCGCAACGAGTAGCGTCTCAATGGTTGTCGTCTGAAGTATATGACTGCCTTGATCTAGTGCAATGGATAGCTTTTCAATGAGAATTATGTGTATGTTGGTATCAATAAGCTGCTCAGAACCAAGACCGACTAGCAACTGTCGAAGGACTAAAAGCGCTGTACGTTGCAGGGTCTGCTCTTCAACCGATATTTGAGTGTCTGGACCTGATTGAGATCCAACCAAAGCAATTGCAATCTCGGCAATCGCTATCTGAAATGTCTTTTGCTCCGCTGCATCTATATCAATCAGCGAATGTCTTATGAACTGCCTGATAAACTTACTCTCTGGAGTCTCTGACTCATGGAGCTGCTCCGCCTGGGAGACAGATTGCGAGACTAAGGTAATCCAACCATTCTGTGAAAGACATGATATGAGATTGGAGAGAGTCTGGAGCAAATATTGGCATTCCCGTCGGTCATCGGAATCGATCAAGCCTTGCGCCTTTTCTCCATTGCCATCAACATTCACAAGCTCTTCAAGCTTGGATACAATGATATGAAGAACTCTAATGAGATTATTAGTATAGACAACAAAATGAAAACAAAAGTCAGACACTCACCGCTGGATTGATGGCATATCTTGAATCCAATCGCGGACAATTTGATAGACCTCATCAGAATTCTGTGATAATAAATCCAAAATTACGAACAAAGGCCGTTTAAGTAGAGAAACATGAGATGCAGAGCGATCCACGAAAAACTTTCCATTCACTCCATTTCCCTCTGAAGATCGATTTTGTGACTCATGACCCCACTGGAGGCTATGATTCCATAGAACACAAAATCTTTCAACATGCTGAACGTTGGAGGTTGAGGCCTTCTGAGGAGAATCACCCTCAATCATCAGAGACGTAATGGCAGCCTCAACGACGTGATCTTGCCATGTAATCGAATGCAGTAAACCAATGCAACGGACTGCCTCAACATGAAACTTTGGGCTTTCAGATGACAAGAATGCCCAGAGGTGATCCATCAATGTCGGCAAAAGATCACAGAGTTGTTCGTACGTGACATAGAAACCAGGGGCATGAATGCCATACAGAGTAGTAACGACAGAAGCAACCGAGGAAACAACGGCAAACCTTTGTGTCGTGAGTTGCGACATATCACAATCCAAAGTCTTATGAAACGCTTGTATCAGACGTCCATCTGCTAATATTCGTGATTTTGGTGCCTTCTTTAAAAGTCCGGTAAGAAGAGCCAAAGTCTCTTTCACAGAAAGATTACGGTGATGTTCTTCTAAAGCCGACATGGACAGACGGTATGCCGCATGCAATATCAATTCCGAGAGAACTTGTGGGGCAAATGGCAACGGAGGTAATTCAAGACTTTCCTTACTGCGATCATAGAATTGCTGGATATTCTTCATAAGCGTTTGATTATCCAATTCACGGGGATCGGTTTTTGGATTCTCGGAAGCGACCTTGACAAGAAATGCCCGCTCGGGTAAGAGGTTTAGCACCAGGTTGAGCAATTTGAAAAGTTGTTGAGTGTAAATATTAGTTTGCTCTGATTGCCACCCTGGTCTATTCGTCAATATGATTTCGTTGGCTTCAATCAAGGTCGCCAGTGTCAGCAGAGGAATGTGAAGAAGCAACATCTCTTCTTCTCGGACGTTGAAATTCGCAAGTATGAACTGGGCGAGCTTAAGGTCATTCTCTCTCTTTTCAAAGTGCTCATACTGTCCTCTTGTATCCCCATGAATGAGATATAACAGTTCTGAAAAGATAAGACTACTTTCAACGCCATCGAAGAATGCACTTGCGCTCCGAAACAGCTCTTCAAAGTGCGACTTGTCAGCTGTTCCCTCGAACGACTGCACGCTGTGCATAATCGGAAGGAAAACAGCGGGGACAACAAAGCCGCCTACTTCCCAGCGATCCATAAGGGATAGGGCGATGCGCAAAGGCCGGCTTTTCTGAGATGGCTGCAACGTATCTTGATTGATCAACTTGAGAAGACCACGAACCAAAGAATCTAACCCATTTTTGCTGAAATACCGAGATTGTGACTGCTCTTGATTCTCTGTTGAGCTTTCCTGGCTTTTTTCAGCATTAGGGTTAGGAAATGCAACGAGAGCCTGGGTGGGCTCTGGGCCGAGAAACCAGGCCCAAAGTCGTCTATTCAGGCTCATATCTCGCCTGAGCACGACACCAGCGGCAGCTAGAATTAACTTCTCTAAGTCATCGCGCCTGATTTTTGATTGAAGAACTGGAGAGTGTAGTGGCAGATGCGTCACTAATAAGTCGAGGAAGTTCCGTTGTACAAGCAGTTGATCGTCCGTCAGGCCGCTGGCAAAGCATCTAATGAGTAAACCAGGCTCTGGGGAAATAACAGACTCGACGATAGCTGCTGCATCTGCTCCTTCTAATTGGCTGTCTCCTCCGTCCGAACTAGTTTGTTTCTCAAGTCCCAACTTGGGAAGATGGCGATTGAGATATGCCAAAACACCGAGCCGTCTGCTAGGGTTCGTGATTGAAGCGAGAAACATGCATTGCCAAAAATACTGGCCGCCTGCATTCGAACTTATACTGGATCTCCGCGTGTCCATCTGGCTAGCAACATTGCGAATCTTGTTGAGCGTGCGGAGGGTTGGTTCAAAGTCATCGCTTGTTTCCTCCTCCAAGCCTGGCAGCAATGCTAAGATTATAGCCTTTAGCGCGGGACGGATTGTGATCGGCTCCAGTTCCGGTAGGTATGTTTCTAGAAGGGATATGAACAGTGGTCGAACAGAAAGAGAGGCGAATGTAAGAGTTGGTGCGACGCCGGGGAAGTAGAGAGGAAGATCTAGTGAAAGGCCTTCAGGCTACACACGCTGTCAGTACCAGGCAGTCTCTAAAACAAAATCAATATTTTAAATTACCTTTAGCAAGCCAAAGATATATGTATAAACCTCCAAAGCCTTCTGGTGCACGCCAGAAGGGAGCGACGGGTTTAAACATTGTGCTAATCGCTTCGCAACGGTAGTCTTATGCGGTACGACTGGTAAATCTGGTGGATGTGATTGAAGCGCCTATTGACGGCTGTTAGAGCGACCCGAACAGAGAATCCGAGTATTGTTCAAGTGTTGCGCACCTTTAGAAGGCGACTCAGAAACGAAATGTAATCGGCCCATTCTTGTAATGTCGTGTCGAACAGAGACAACGCTCGCTCGACAGTCGATGCATACCGCCGGTAGTTCTTGTCCTTTCTTAAATGCTCTTCGGAACTATTAGCCTTTGAATCGCCTCTTATCGAGAAAACAAGCACAAACCGTCGTCATTTGTACGAAGCTTGGAGCGGGTGAGGGAGCTATCGGAGCTTGCGGGGGAATCGGTTCTAGGGAATCCGCCTGGATCGAGGCTCATGATGCCAATGGCAGGGGTTGCGGGCTATCTGCAGTGATTCGTGAAGGGCTCATAACTGAGGCATCGAGATCGCGAGGTCGCAATAGGAAGCGATGTCGTGGTAGACTGCGAGTCTTGTCCGTGAGGAATGAATTATTTTGGATCAAAGGCCACGAATGCAGCGGCCTAAGGAAGCCACGGACGTTCTCCGCAGGCGGCAGGCACGACCCGCATTAATTATCAGCGCTACGTCAGTCCCTCTTCCTTCCTCCCTCTCTATCGTCTCTCTTTTCCAACAACAACATGGGTAGACGAGTCTCTCGATTTTATAACTGACTAACCAGGGACTGCTCCTGTCTGCACTCACACCATGAAAGAAGATGGAGCCTGCAAACGACGTACCCTCAACTACACTAGAGGGACAACCTGAAGCAGAAGCCCTGAACGACCAGAGCCAACAACCTCAAACTCCCAGCAGTCAAATAGACGACGCCGAGGAAGTACGGCCACCGTTACCACCGCGTCCCGAGACTATCGATCTGCTAAATGAAGGCAATGCTTTTCGTACGTCCACGAGTAGACCGAACCTCCTGTCGCACGCGACAACAGCACTGTCATTGACAGACATTACCGGTCAAACGAATGCGGACGGAAGAGATGGGCTTGTTGCAGGATTTGGACGTACCCTGCTGGGGCGGGGACTGCGAGCAAAAGCCAGCTTGAGTCAACTGAATAGTGCTCGTGGTAGTGAAGCCGGCGACACTGCAAGCGTGATAAGCTATGCGCCGAATTCTGAGGAGGGCCAGGATGAAAGTCTATTTGGCGAGTTCGCAAATGAAAGTAACTTGCAGGATGATTCTGGAAAATTTAAGATCCTAGACCATGATGAATATCCTCAGGATGGTACTGAGCACGAATTTGTTGATGAGTTTGAGCCTATAGGGGAACTGGATGAGGATGGCCAAAATGAAGGTAGGCACTGAAGGGCTATCTATATTTGGAAAATCGCTAAGTAATTTGTAACAGAATCACTTCTCCGAAAATGGAAAGAAAAGCGAAAGCATTACCTGATTCTATCAGCTGCTGGAAAGCCGATATATACTCGGCACGGCGACAGCGGATTAGTCTCGAGCTATATCGGTATTATACAAACGATTATCTCATTCTATCACGACGCAGATGACACTTTACGGAATTTCACTGCAGGAGATACGAAAATCGTAATCCTCTCGAAGACCCCACTATATTTGGTTGCTATCAGTCGACTATTGGAAAGCGAGAGTCATCTGAGACTTCAACTCGATGCATTGTACATGCAGATTTTATCAACTCTGACACTCCCGGCGTTGAATCATTTATTCTCCATCCGACCGTCGACGGATCTGAAAAGACCTCTACAAGGTACCGAAACATTACTTTCTTCACTTGCCGATTCTTTCACAAAGGGCTCTCCCACGACTCTTTTGTCGGCCTTGGAATGCTTGAAGTTGCGCAAATCGCATCGTCAAGTCATCAACAACATTCTATTAAAGAACAGAGCGGAAAAACTACTCTATGGTCTGGTGGCCGCTGGCGGCCGCTTGGTTAGTGTAGTACGGCCAAAGAAACATTCACTTCACCCAGGTGATTTACAGCTTCTGTTCAATATGATTTTTGAAGCAGATGGTGTCAAAGCCGGTGGCGGCGAGAGCTGGATACCTGTTTGCCTACCTGGGTTCAATAGTACAGGTTATTTGTACATGTATGTCAGTTTTATAGACCTCAATGATGAGTCGGGAGGCGTGATTACGGATGACGATACTCCAAAAGACGAGTCTGTGGCCATAGTCCTCATCAGTGCAGATAAGGAGAGCTTTTTCCAACTTCAAGAGATGCGCAATAAACTCGTCGAGGTATGCATAGGTGCCAGTCATCATTTATATGAGTCACTCACTAACACTGTTATCAATAGCAAATGCGCAAAAGCGGAAGCTTGAAGATTATGAAGGAAGCAATCAAGAAGGGCAGGCCTTCGCCAACAGAACTCGTCCCAGATACTGTCTTGAGGCATTTCTTGTATAAGTCCAAAGCGCATGTCCAATTCGTCATGTCTGCGTATGCACCGGATTTCACATCTCTTACTCGACATCGAAGGTATGCACTATATCTGATGTAACAAACGGATTGAGTGCTCATGCTAAGTCTTCTAGGCTGATATCAACCTACAATTCCCTCCACGAAAGTGTGCATGCGCGCAACACACATGTCAAAATACACTATGGCACTAGCAAATCCGCAAGTGCTTTTGCGTGGGTAACGCCCATCTTTGAGTTCTACTGTGTAGCTGGAGCAGATGCAACTCGCACCGCTCTATCACAAGGCGCAAATAAGATCCGTCAATGGGTGCAAAAAGAGGAAGAGAGACTATTCATAATTGGTGGTGCAGTAAGTACTTTCTCATTCTTTGAAGCAAGAACTGTTTCTAATATGGCTTAGGTGTTTTAATGATATTTGGCGCTCCAATAAATCTATGTCACGATATAAGGCATAACCGATTGAGCGGAATCTTTGAGTTCATTAGATAGATTAGATAGATATGCTTCGAACTCCTATGTATATGCACGAAGTCTATGTCTTTTTCTATTCTCGACATACTATACAGCAACAAACACCTCAGCCGCTTTTCTAAGTCTATTCATCACGGCCGCCGAAAGATCCCCTTCATCGTCACGAATGCCTTCAATATAGATGGCATCCACATTCTCGGCGTCCAGACTTCGCAATGCAGCAAATAAGCCGCGAGCAATGGACTCTGCGCTTGAGCCTAGACTTATGTCGTAAATCATGGTGGGAATGTCTTCTATGGAGGTTGTTATTTGGCGGATGGAGAGAGTATTGTCGTTGTGTGTGGAGGTTTCTTTGGTCTGAGATGATGTTTCCGCGTCTGAAGCTAACTGGATAGCAAGAGGCCACGTCTTTGTCCTCACAATGCCGATTCTCCGCGCAGATGAATCCTCTCCAGACCGCTTGCTAAGCAATTCCTGCTTGACACGACCCGCAACCAGGCCCAAATCAGACCCAGCCTCAAACAAAACCACCCGCGCCTTGGGCGAATAATGTCTATACTTCATCCCCGGCGCTCTCGGCGCTTCTTTGCTCTGTAGCGCACTATCATGATATCCAACCTGCACATTCTCCCAACCCGGACAGGATTTTATTTCTTCTATACCAATACCGCCTGGCCTCAGGATGGCGGGTGGATCGGACAGGCCATCGACGACTGTACTCTCGACGCCGACGCCGCATGGTCCTCCGTCTAGGATGAGGTCGATTCGACCTTGTAGATCGTGATAGACGTGTTGTGCTGTTGTGGGCGACGGTTTTGTGGATGCATTGGCCGAGGGTCCGGCGAGTGGTCTGTCGGCGACGTGGATGAGGAGTCGCGCAAATGCAGATGAGGGCATTCGCACGCCAAACGTGGGTAGATTCGCCGTGACTTCTTTTGCCAGCAGCGAATCCTTCGGGTTGGGCAGGAGGATTGTAAGTGCTCCTGGCCAAAAGCGGGATATGAGTGGTTCGTATATTGCGGGGATGTTTGTGTTCGAGCTTTCGTTTGGATTCAATAGTCGATTCACCATCTCAATCGAGTCTACATGCACAATTAAGGGATTATCTGACGGTCGTTTTTTGGCCTTGTATATCCCCTGCACTGAACCACTCCTCGTCGCATCTGCACCGAGGCCATATACAGTCTCTGTCGGGAATCCGACGGGGATATCGCTTGTACGTAGAGCTTCAGCTGCTTCGAGGACGGCGGCGGATTCTGGTGTTTCTTTGGCCTTTTCTTCGGCCCACCATTGTGCGATTGTTTTGTTATGTTCGAGGGGCTTGTTGAGGCGTTGGACGGGGAGGATTCGGGTTTGTCGTTCGGTCATTGTGGATAGAGTGCGCTGGGCGCGGCATAAAGTGCGGCGGAGTGAGGAGAACAGTGTGGCTGTTTTGTACTATTTAGATTTCTAGAAATCGTCTCCGAATACGTAAGGTAGTTGCTGACGATAGCGGTGGGAATTGAGTGGTATCGTGACTGTCGCGACGTCGCGACCCCTCTTCAATTGACTTGTGTTGTGTCCAAAGTGGGATGCGCAGTTGTTGGTCACGCGATTATTGAAGTACGTAGGACCGGTAGTACTGGGCAGGACCGTCCTGTGATGGCTTGATAGATGTATTGTTGTGGAGCAATGAATCAGGATGAGTCAGTGACGGTTATAAAAATTAGTTGAGGTTTTTTTATCTTATCAGTGCCGAGTCTGATTGGTGGTGATGACGTCTTTGTATACAACCCTCATTGGCCTCGATTTTATATTAATTGACCATCAATTGGTGCCGGTCTAAGGTACCGGTCGGTCTACTAGGCAACGGTCGCTTGGTAATCTATAGTCGATGTATGAGGTTATAAGCGCCGGTTCTCTTCTCATTCATGATACCTACATAGTTCATTCAACCACTCGGCCCAGCATTGATTCAATCTTGACAAATATGGCTCTCAAATTTGCAACTATACCAACGGGCGTCAAGGTCCAACCTAAGCCTTTCACAGTATCTATCCCAGATGAACAAATCGAGGAGTTGAAGACTCTCGTGAGACTGTCTAAAACCGCGCCGCCGACATATGAAGGATCCCAAGAGGATGGCAGACTTGGAGTCCCAAGTAGTTGGGTTGCGAATGCGAAAGAGGAGTGGAAGAAGTTTGATTGGTAGGTTGCATCTAAGCATATATGCTATTGTTATTTGAAAGTCATCTTGATTGAATATAATCAAATAGGAGAGAAACCGAGAAAGAGATTAATGGGTTTCCCCAATTTACATATGAGATCGAAGGACTAAGAATCCACTTTGTGGCATTGTTCTCTGAGAAGCAAGATGCAAAGCCAATTGCTTTTTTCCACGGATGGCCCGGTATTTTTGGCTGGAATGGAATAAATTTTCTAAAAGAGTTACTGATGTCGACGGTTTTGTATAGGGAGCTTCCTAGAATTCCTCCCACTACTATCAATCTTCCGCGAGAAGTACGAACCATCTACTCTACCCTACCACCTGATTGTGCCTTCTTTGCCAGGCTATACATTCTCATCCGGTCCGCCAGTCGACCGAGACTTTACTTCTCCTGATGCCGCGAGAGTCTTGAATCAGGTGATGGTCAATCTCGGATTTGAGAGTGGATATGTTGCCCAGGGTGGTGATGTAGGATCTAAGATCAGTCGTATCTTGGGTGCGAAGCATGACTCTTGCAAGGGTGAGTAAAATCGAATAGTATCCGGCCCAGTGAAAAACAAAGATTGAAGATGGCTAACGTTTCTTTCCTTAGCCGTTCACCGTACGTACTCTGCCATGATCTGAAGCCAGTCTCTAGCTAAATCTTCCCCAGTGAACTTCTTGGGAGCGTTTAAACCACCCCAAGGAGAGCAGAATTACTCGGCTGTCGAGGAAGAAGGTCTCAAAAGGGCACAATGGTTCCAAACATATGGCACTGCTTATTATTACGATCATGCTACTCGTCCAAGCACAATTAGTCATATATTGTCCACAAATCCAGTCGCGCTCCTCACATGGTAAGGACACATAATAAAAGAGCCAATGTGTGGTCGTACTCACGTCATCAGGATTGGAGAGAGATTCATAGACTGGCCTGACAAACAGAACCCAATTCCGCTTCGAACGATCCTGTCAGAAGTGACGCTGTACTGGTTGACAGAGACGTTCCCACGATCCATTTACACCTATCGCGAGGTATGAGCATTATTTTTGAACAATATAATATGTCTCTGACATTGAAAATAGACTTATCCTCCTCCACCAGTGCCTCCTGCACAGCAACCCGAGAATTACATCCATAAACCCTTCGGTTTCTCCTATTTCCCGCTGGAGCTCATACCTGCTCCTCGATCGTGGGTTGAGCTGACGGGTGACTTGGTGTTTTGGAGGGAACATACGAAGGTGAGACTCCCATCCTACACACCAGAAAAAGAACTCGTGTGTATGCTTATTTCTCGTGTAGGGAGGTCATTTTGCAGCACTTGAATGTCCTCAAGAGCTTGCAGATGATATTGTCGATTTTGTAGAACAGGTTTGGTCAGAATGATTGGCTGGCAAATGAGAGAGGTGATTGAGAAAGGCTACCCCTAGGGACTTGCGGTCTGCTACTTCGAAGGATGCCCCGTATCCATACATGTAACTACTGCTGCAATTACCCCTCCATCTAATTATTTCACTTCTCCTGGCTCTGTCGGTATAGTAATTTACCAACAAATTATTGGCTAACTACATGGTTATCAAATTAGCGCAGTGTGCCTTGCCAGGACCCCTGTACGTTTGTACAGTAGCCTTGTCGTCTGTTGGTCACCAGACATTGCAGACAATGCAAAATCATATATTGAAAATTATGATTGGATTGCTCAAATAATCTCTGTCCACGCGAATTCCTTCCTATTTTTCTCGTCTTTTTTTTATTTTCTTTTTCTTTTTCTGAGATGGACATTGAGAGGCGAATACTGGGAGTCTCAAAATGCAAGCTCCGGAATACCTCACTCGTCGCGAGCTCGCAGATCAACTCAATATTTACTTCCTAGGACCAGTGCAGTCTGGTCGTTGGCCAAAGACTCATAGTAGACTGTTTGCAGACGTACAGCAGCTTGGTAAACAAGAATTCGAGGCATACAAAGAAAGTATCACCGTCGACTCAATTGTTAAGCCATGGAGAGCACGAACAAAATTGCGGGCCAAAAAGCTCGCGGCAATGGGTAAGAAATATCGCGATGAGGGCATTAGGGAAAGGGGTTGGAGGCTTAATATTGAACCAGAGGTGTTCCAGAGATTCAGCGCCGAGGTCATTTGGTAAGACTTATGAACATTTAGCACTGACATTGATGGAGCTTCTTCTCTCTTCTTTTCTAACATCCACCGGATACGTTGTGTAGTCCCGAATGCCGTTCAAGACTGTGGGAATCGGATTTCAATGCAGCGGTAGACGACCTAGAACCCTTTGCAGAAGCATTGAAAAGGCGTCGTTTGAAAAGAACAGCGTGTGAATGTCCCGAGCATATGGGAAGTAACATGTAAGCAAGATGATCGATCTAGGAGAACTGGTCTTAGCAACTAACGTCGGACTGAACCAGCTACGAGCCGGGAATCAATATGATCTTCTCGGACAGAGCTGAAGAAGCAATCAAACACGTACCACCGCTGCGTATCAAAAAAACGAAGAGGAATCAACAGGATAAAGAAGAGCCCGATCGAGTCTATGGACTGAAACAAGCGGGAGACTTCAACTTCGTACTGAATTCTGCTGCAAAATCGGACCCTTCGAAGCGATTGCGAGACACGATAGAGATCAGTCCATTCTTTGAGGAGCGGGAACCTCTTCTCTTTCCTTTTCTGATCATGGAGGCCAAATCTTCCAAGCAAGGAGACCCAGCTGCCGTCGAATTACAAAGTGCCTTCTGCATAAGACGGCTCCTTTTGCTACAGCACAACCTCAAGGAGAAAACGGGACAGGAGACGCAATGGAAAACAGGGCCTCTTGTATGGTTTTTCCATTGTTATGGCGAACGTTGGACAGTTACTGGCTGTTTTGTGGAAAACGTCAATGGCGACGCACACTACGTGAGTGTTTTTGCCCAAGATAGCCACACTTATCCGTTGCCTAACCAGGAACAAACAGTCTATTGTTGACTTATGGAGCGGAGATATTCGTAATGAAGACGGGGCAATTCAGCTGCTTTTGATTGTCGATTATATTTTTGACTGGGCTCGCGACATCTACCGGCGATCCATCTTAAACGAACTGAATATACTAGCGTCAGATGACATTGCTGATATGGTCTCTGTCCCGGATATATACTCAACGATCGAACGTTCACTATCTGCGCGGGTGGATGAAGCTGGAAGGGAAAGCTCAACCCAGGATTCAAATGTTTTATATAAAGAAGAAGAAGCCACGGACTCAATTTCAAAATCCTTGATCCTGATTCACCCCGAAGGAGTAGTCCGTGACGCATCCATTATCGAATCAAAGTTTCTCGCTTTACATATTACCGAGGATGATGTGGAAAGCTTTTTGCTCTCTTTTTCCACCACCGAAAGCTCGTATAAGGTCATTCATATTATTTTGCAGTTTATGCAAGACGCGTGGCGGTTGGATGCTGGTACTCTACATGATCTCAAAGCCCACTGGACAAGTGACGATTCCAATGAGCAGACGGACCGTGGGTACTTTGACAGCCAGGAGATATTCTATGCCCGAATCGTAATCCTCATGCACATCGGACCAGAGTGGCAACCGGTACGACAGATTACATATCTCGCGGTGTCTGAGTCAGCTTTAAAACTGATGGCTAGTAAAGTCGCAACGAATTCAATGTCTAGTACAATTGAATCCATCATTAAGACTGCTGGCAAATCCTCGGTTCCCAAACAGGCACTACTCAGACGCATTGATATGTTCAAGGAACATTCAATTGTTGAAAACCTAAGTGCCGCTGTTCACACTTTGTGTTTATCCAGCACAGTACAGCGACGTTCTGGGGCAATTCAGAATGAATTTCTCTTGATTCGACGCCAGACAGCCCCTTTCTTTGGATTTGTCCCAGAAAACTCCCCCGGTGTGCTCGATATGGTGACAACAATATATGAATTGCACAGAATCGGACGTAGGCCACCAAATGACTCTTATTTACTTTACTCCTGTCTTATGACCAAGCAAGCGAGACAATCTGGGAAGGCTCGAATATGGAGTCACCTCAAGCCCCTATTTGTCCATCGAAGGGGGTGTATATTGGTCGATGGACTTCACCAAAGTGATGAGATACCCAAAAGATGCCTTTATTCTATTGACGGTCTTTCTGAAGTAAGCATACTGCCCGAGTTGCTTGAACAATTGTCACGGGAAGGTTGCTATTACAGTACAATGCCATTAGACCTGAGGTCTCGATGCGGAGATTACTTTGGCTTTCTGAACCAGCCACCCCGTGCAACTGAATTCTGGGATCTGAGACGAGACCCCCAATCAATTGCAGTCTGGACAGAATTTTTGAAGAATCAAGCCAATGACAAGTTAAAGCAACCACCGATAGTGATCATTTTGGACGATGAACCCGCCACCACTGAAATCTCTGGAGAAGATATGGACATATTTTGAATCTGATAGTATAGTTTGTGAAATGAAATATAATCTAGTATTATTACAATATTTATAGCAACTCTGCTAGTAAGAATATACCACTGGAGTATGGGTAGATACATGCATCAATCAATAGGTCCTGTACATACTCTGCAAAGACATCAATCTCGGTTCCAAGGTTCAAATTCATGTTGATTTGAGACTCACAAGGGTCAAGAGAATTTCAAGGCATGATTGGTTGTATTTATTAACCATTTATCATCAATAATAGGAATTTTGATACAGAGTTGGACCTTCTGTCAAAACTAATTTAGAACATCTCTTCTAGGATTACACTGGCTTTTTGACTTGCTAATTTCCCTTTCCGCAAGATATTGTCACTACCCCTGTTTTCTGCTTCTTCAATAAAAGGCTGGCTCCAGTCTCTGATTCTATCAAATCCTACCGATGAAGTTTCAATGACTGTGTGCGCAATAATACAGCCGTGGACACAGAGTTTGATGTGTAGAGGTTTACTAGCATTGGGCGGTATCTTCAGGTTCTCCATGGGTATAGGTTGGATCTGCATCAGCTGAGAGGCATATATAGTATCAGGTTTGAACTGTAGCAACTCGTATCGCGTCCCGGGGGGCGGAAAGTATGATGCTCGGAGCTCAATAGCGTCGCAAAACAGATCCTTCAGACATGTCCTTAGAGGTTCGTTATGCTGAGATCTCTGTAGCAAAGCATTATCCAGAAATGGTCGGAACAAATTCATCATGTCAGTCATCAGTAACTTGGCATGTGGTATGACAAAAACATCTCTGAAATCACCACCGCCTTGTAACATGTGGTGGAGCACTGCTCGGTGGAATCGTTCAAGGAACTCAGGAGTAACTATTGTTCTTTGTCAGAATCGTCCAGAAGAAGAAATTGCAAATCGAATAAGCATAACTCACCTGCTTTCTGTAAAGTACTTTGATATGCCCCCAACATCAAACTTTCAAAATGCAATGAAGACCACATGTCCGTGGCGTAGAAAATACGGTCACGTATGAATCTGAAGATCATGGCTCGAAAGGCAGCCGAAGAATGGCTCTGGAGAAGATTCACATTGCCGATGCTGTCTGAGATAAGAGCTTTAGTTCCTTCCTGTAGGAACTGTTCGAGAGGTTGGCTCGAAAGTGCCTGACACAACATATCAGCGGCCAAGATGGTGGACGATTCGATCTGACGCATTAAGTTCTGAGTGGAATTGGCCAATCCAATGGCGTAGATTTTGTTTGATTGTGGGGACAACAATTCATTCAGTCGAAGAGCCTCGTTCAGGTTTGATTTAAGACGTCGTATTTCTTTATCTTGTGCATAGAGATCGGCTATAAGGAGGTCCACCCTGTCATCATTGGCCGTGGACTTTGGCTTTTTATCCTCACAAGCTCTCAAAGTGTCGAGTCTGGCATTCTGCTTATAGTTCTGCTCGAGTAATGTCTCTATGGTATTCTCGTATTGTGTTTCTTTTTCGGTTTTTCGAACCATAAGCCCGGTAACTTGTTGCTCTAGCAAGTACACTCTCTCTCTGAGACATGTTTCTGTATAAAGATTATCTTCATGATTGACCTTTGCGCCGGGCCGATTGTTTTCTTCTTGCCCCCGGCTAGGACACGGCATTGTATCGACCACGACCTCGACCTCTCCTCGACTGGCTTCTGGTAATATGTCATCTAACTCTGTGAGACTGCTGGAGGTCGACACATCATCATCATCTACTTTCACCACCGGCACGCTCTTCAGAGAGTCGATCTAGAGAGTTCAGTTTTATTAGCATATAATGCGTCACGTATAAAGCCGGGTTTAATCCAATATAAACTAAAACTTACCACACCCTCGCGTTCCCTCTTGGTGTTTACCGCATTGTTGGGGTTTTTGGACTCATGTAGCTTCTCTGCAGCATTTTCAAGACTTGGCTTGTATATTTTGTTGATTCGATCGATATTTGTCTTTTTTATCTTCGATGGCGTCTGCTCGGAGTTGAGATTGGAACGAAGTCTTTTGCCAATTATATGGCCCTCATCGATTGCACTGGAACGCGAATCCTTTGGCGAAAGCTGTTCGCTAGAACCGGGAGGAAGGTATATCCAACCTTTTCCCCACAGGCCACCACCTGAGCTTTGGCGCGAGTTTGCGGACGTTGCCTTGGAACGAGGGGGTTGACTCATTCTTCCGCCGTGGTGTGATGGTATGACAGAGCTCTAGGAAGGGCGTTGTTTGCAAGAATTGAAATGTGAGATGAGAAGAATCGAGATTTTGATGTGTTTCAAATTATCCACCATCCTCGACAAATTCTTACCACAATCAGAGGGTTAGAAGCTAATGCGGCGTAGTCAAGGCGAGACAGCTGTCATCAGGCTAGCACGCAAACCCCTGTCAAAAGTGCCTTGCTGCCTTCATTCAGCCTTGCACTAGAATCAGGAGACAAGAAAAAACTTTCTTCTAGCGGTGAGGAAGGGGTGATCATGTATTTATCTCGTTCATGTACCTTCTTCATAGGAATTCTTCCCCATGCAAAGTATCACGATGTCGCCAAGAGTAAATCCACCACGAAGAGTGCGGCGCAAGCTGTACCACGATTATCTTTCTTGGGCAGAAGAAGGATCTGCAGTGACCGCCAATAGCACTACAGACGATGATACCACAGTTACAGAAGCATCAAGATCCGAATCCAAGACCGAACGGCCACTCAAGTTTATAGTCGCGCTCGATTTCGGAACCACAAACACCTCAGTGTCGTATGTCAAATTTGATCCTGAAAAGGGTCCAGGCAGCGTACACAGCACTAACATCAAATCCATACGTGGATGGCCGCACGCAGCGTCAGGCCAAAATGAAGCAAGTGATCATAATGCAAATGTACCGAGCGAGAGCTGGTACTTAGATGGAGAATATATCTGGGGCTATGCTGTGCAGCAGAGGATGAGTGAGCAGCGCGCCCAAGACTTCAAGCCTTCTCAAGACGTGATCAAGTTTTCAAAACTGCTCCTCAACCATGACAAAAAGCCCCCTATGCCGCTACGGAAACAGTTAAAGAGACTAAAAAAGTCTGTACACGAGGTCATCACGGATTATCTCACTCAGATCTTCACCCATACTAAGAAAGAGTTGATAGAGGAGGAGAACTTCAGTGACACCTGTGCCGTCGAGCTTGTCCTATGTCTCCCAGCTGGTTGGTCATTTGCTACTCAAAGAGATATGCAAAGGATCATCGAGGACGTTGCCAGAGAAGTGGATTTTGGATGGCGAGACTTAGAACCCTTCATAATCAACGAACCTGAGGCTGTTGCTGCGTACTTGCTTGAAAGTATGGATCCGTCCGACGCTCTTAAAGGAAATGATATTGCTCCAAAGGTATATATTGTTATCTTCAGTTCTGATTTCGCTCTCCTACAACCGTCACTAATCTCGTGTGTACATAGAAAGGACAAACATTCATCGTTTGCGATGCTGGTGGAGGGACGGTGGTATGTAAACTTTTCGCATAGGGGAGGTGTCCTTCACTCACCAAAAATGTTCGAAAACCAGGATGCCACTACGTATCGTGTGACGCAAGTCAATCCATATAGGTTCAAAGAAGTGATCAAGCCTGCAGGTAAGACCTCCGTGCGATTCTTGAATAGTTCTATAAGATGACCCAAAAACCTAAGTTTATCTAACTAGTATGCAAAAATAGGCCGCGACTGTGGATCAAGCCGTATAAATGAGAAGATGTTTCGAGAAGCAGCAGAGAGGTTGAAGGATAATTCACTTCTTGAAATGTCAAACGTCTCGAAGGAATACCTTATACAAAATTACATACTGAGCGCTTTTGAGACTAAGATTAAAAGAAACTTTACTTACAAACAATACCAAGGCATAGAGAAGACCAGAGTCCACGTTCCAATCGTGGGTCTTCGACGAGATGATGCAAAAGATATTGGAGAAAACTCGTTCTATATTACAAGGTGCCAAGTTCCCCTTCGTTAGTTGATATCTACTTAACTACTATAAGTCACTGACAAGATCATCAGCGAAAGAATGGCCCTACATTTCAAGGAGAGCATCGAGGGAACGATTGAGTT
Organism: Talaromyces verruculosus; assembly: GCA_001305275.1. Lineage (NCBI taxonomy): Eukaryota > Fungi > Ascomycota > Eurotiomycetes > Eurotiales > Trichocomaceae > Talaromyces > Talaromyces verruculosus. The sequence continues at coordinate 407,455 of LHCL01000012.1, forward strand.
ACTGAGGGAACAGAAGGAAACTGCCGAGAAGAAGGAGGACGTTGCGGTAATCCTTCTTTTCACTTCTAGGAGACTATAACTGATGATTTTCATGAGCAGAAAATCATTCTAGCTGGAGGGTTCTCCTCCTCGAATGTCCTGCAAAAGCGAGTCCAAGAAGAGTTTCCTGGTGTGAATATCTTAACACCTAAAAAACTGTGAGGCATGGCTTTTTCTTTAATACCATAATTAAGAACACTTTGTGTGTTTGTACCATCAGACAGCTGACAGTCTTTTTTTTTTTGAAACATAAGTGATGTGTCTACAGTTGTCTCCCATGGTGCTGTCTTTCGTGCATTAAACAAAGAAAACGGGCCTGAACGCAAAATCATGGCCAGCTTTGGCTTGCTTCAGGATGAGAGATACAATGACAAGCTTGAAGGCCACACCCTACAGTATATCACACAGGGCACAATGGATCCTGCTGAGGGTTGGGCCACTAATGTTATCGAATGGCTTATCAAAATGGTATATTATCCTCTCCTTCCAGCTTCCTGGCTCTATTTTTCCTTTTCGACATCTGCTAATTAACAAACTTATAAAGAACAATAGGGTGGGACTGCAGGTTTCATACAGATCAACCCTCTGTCGGCATTTCGATATTGGGGACGATTGGATTGTCCGTCAGAGGATATACAGCTCTCCGGATTCTGTCAAAGATCATTACCATATCGAACATGATTACAACGCTAGTAAGTAAATTACCCAAAAATCTCGTCGCAGATTTCCACTGCTGACAGGCTCGTGCTTCCTTTGTCCAGAGGCCGAAGTTGCTGGAATTGTTGAAGCAAATTTGAATGAATATAGGGACAACGGCTCGATTCAGCCCAAGGTAACTAGTAATGGCAAGGAGTACTTCTCGCTAGAGTACGAAATTGTCTTGGAAGTTAATGGGCGAAACATCAGGGCAAAACTGTTTTATCCACCAGGTGAGGAATGCCGTGATGAGTTGAAGATATGCATTTCTGCATATTTCCGGGCTGGAACGAAGTAAAGAGTTCTGCCCGATGAGGGAGATGAGGATGTATGATTTGGATCTGTTCAGAAGCTTGGATGCGATATATTTATCTCAATGTTACCTTATTTCCAAATGTTGAAGGAATTTCCCTCTTCATAATTGATCAATGATCGGATCAAACGGGATGCATTCTTGTGTATAGACACTACCAGGTGTGTAACTACGTGTGTCTGTCAAACTTTCTTATAGCTAAGTGAAGGTTTGCGTCGGAGACGGCCGAGATCCGGGTTGCCTATCAGCGTGGATACCACAAAAAAGACTTCTTCTGCCAACCACACCGAATTTCTGGATGTGTAGCTATCTCCGTTTGTCTACATATTTACGGTCTCCGAAAAGCTGTGGATCAAGAAAAATCTTTATCTCGATGGCGTTGATGATAGACCGAGGCATATATAATCCTTGAGGATCCATTCCCCCAACCCTTCGTTGCATCACTGAGATACCCCAACATACAAACATCATTTTGTACATACATCGGCCGCGCCTGGTAGGTATGATAATTGCATTGATATCTGAATATTCGATCTAACTTCATTATCAGAGATAAGAACCAAACAAAATGTGCAATACAAAACTCCACCAATTTCTACAGCATCTCCCCAAATGCGAACATCACGTCCATCTCGAAGGATGTCTCACGCCAGAGCTCATGTTCGATCTCGCAGCCCGCAATGGCATCTGTCTACCAGACACAGATAAAAGACCAGAGTTTAGCTCTCCCGAGGCTCTGTATGAAAGATACGAACATTTCACATCTTTAGACGACTTTCTCAGTTACTACTTTATCGGCATGTCCGTGCTCCAGCAGCAAGGTGATTTTGAGGCCTTGGCTTGGGAGTATTTCCAAAAGGCGCATGCCGATGGCGTTCATCATGCGGAGGTATTTTTTGATCCGCAAGAGCATCTCAACCGAGGTGTGCCTTTTGAGACTGTTGTGAATGGCTTCGTTGCGGGCTGTCGACGAGCTGAAACGGAATACGGAATGACGACAAAGCTTATCATGTGCTTTGTCAAGCATTTACCTGCAAGCGACGCACAAAAGGTGTTTGATCTCGCTGTTGAAGGCGGTCATTTTGAGTCTGGCGCGCTACATGGTATCGGCGCTTCGTCGTCTGAAGTTGGTCCGCCCAAGGATATGTTCAAGGAGATTTACGCGACGGCTCATTCAAAGGGTATCCGAAGGACTGCTCATGCTGGCGAGGAAGGAGACCCAACATACATCGAAGCTGCGCTTGAATCATACAAATCGCAACGAATCGACCACGGCATCAGATTGATCGATAGCCCCCAATTAATGGAGCAAGTCGCCCGGGACGAAATCTTACTCACAGTCTGCCCGGTCTCAAACGTCAAACTACGATGCTTCGATCATATAAGCAAAGTCCCCATTCGGACATTCTTGAAGGCTGGCGTCAAATTCTCGATTAACAGCGATGATCCGGCGTACTTTGGGGGTTTCATTTTGCATAATTATTGTAGCGTTCAGGAAGCGTTTGATTTGAGTATTGAGGAGTGGAGGACGATTGCGGAGAATAGTATTCATGGAAGTTGGGTTGAGCTGGAGAGGAAGTTGGAGTTGTTGAGGAAGGTGGATGAGCATATGCGGGCACACCAGTGATCGGAGTGATCGGAGTTGATTGTATACATCATTAAATACTTGTAACTATACCCAGATCATGCCTCGGAAGATACCCACCACAAAAAATTGAATCGAATCATACCATCACCACACTCAACTATTCATTATTATTTATATCTTCTCCTGAATCCTCCCCAGAGGTAATCCTATGTATTTAAGTTCGTCGTTGTATATGCACAGATGACTAATCGGACCACAGATTCATCGCCAACTCATCCATCTCGTGTCGCGCAGACCCTTCATCATCGATCAGAGTATCAATAAACTCGACACTTTACAAGTCACTGATGTTCAGCGCTACCACGCGTATAACCGTGAACTTACTTCGAAATCGTCACCGGCTCCCTATTCACAACATTCTAAGCGCAAAAATGTCATCAGCAACACCAGATCGCTACAAACTAATCTTCTTCGTGCCCCATCCCCAACTCGAATCCTGCAAAGAAGCGATCTTCTCCACGGGCGCCGGCTCCTTTCCCGGAGGTAAATACACCAAATGCTGTTTCCAGACACCAGGAACTGGACAATTCTTACCTGAGGATGGCGCGAATCCGAACATTGGTGCTGTGGGGGCCTTGGAGCATGTTGAGGAGATGAAGGTTGAGATTCTGTGTGTGGGAAGAGAGACGATGCTTGATGCTGTCAAGGCTTTGGTTAAGGCACATCCGTATGAGGAGCCTGCGTATGAGGTTTATAAGTTGGAGGAGGTTTGATTCGGCAGTTGGTGGGTTAGGTACTCGATGATGGTCAAGTAGCTCATCATCATCGACAGCAGCAGCTTCAGCACACTTCATTCCGCGAGCCAATATCCATCGTAGCAAGCCTAAGAGTCTATGATATATGATGTTATTATGATTTTAATTCAAATTCCAAGTTCTACCAGGCGATTCATGTAGATATTCAAATAACTAATCAACAAATGTGATTGGCTGATGGCCTGACTAAAGAAGAACGTCTTCTCTCTGATTGGCCGGCCAGCTTCCCATCCGACCACTTCGAATTCCGCGCTCCGAACTTCACCAAACCTCGTCGCTTCACCCTCACGCCTCTCAGTTCAACCACATCCTCGCCAGCAATGGCTTCCAAACTATTCCCCGCCGTTGTGCGCTCGTCCCGTCAGATTATTCCACAGATTTCCAGACCTCAATGGCGGTCATTCTCTGTTGTTGCGCCCAAGCTTAGCGATACGCTCCATGTGGTAAGCAGATCCCCCATCATGCGTTGTGTCGCGGTCACCCTCAACGACCGACGACGATTGATACTAGCTTCAATGGACTTTCGAAATTGTAAACTGACATATTATCTATCCAGCACCGCAACAAACCCGACAACAACCCATCCATCCCTTTTAAGTTCAGCACAGAGAACGAAAAAATCATCGATGAGATCCTCAAGCGTTACCCTCCTCAGTACAAGAAGGCTGCCGTCATGCCTCTTCTCGACCTCGGACAACGCCAGCACGGATTTACCAGCATTAGCGTCATGAACGAGGTTGCTCGTTTGTTGGAAATGCCCCCCATGCGAGTTTACGAAGTCGCGACCTTTTATACTATGTACAACAGAGAGCCTGTAGGAAAATACTTTGTCCAGGTCTGCACAACGGTAAGAACACAAGGAATATCTTGCATTGAATGACAAGAGCACGGACTGATATGTTTAGACACCCTGCCAACTCGGCGGATGCGGAAGCGACAAGATCGTACAGGCAATCAACAAGCACCTCGGCATCACTCCCGGCCACACCACGGAGGACGGTCTCTTCACTTATATCGAGGTTGAATGTCTCGGTGCCTGCGTCAACGCTCCCATGGTCCAGATCAACGACGACTACTATGAAGATTTGACTCCCGAGTCCATCACACAACTATTGACTGCCCTCAAGGAATCGGCTACCAACCCTGCCACCAAGGTTCCTGCTCCTGGTCCTCTCAGCGGACGAGACACATGCGAGAACAGTGCCGGATTAACGAATCTTAAGGAGGTCACATGGAACCCGGAACAGATGATGAGGAAGGACGGAGAGTTGTAAGCGGAGCGAAGTATCAATAACCTTCGTTTACTTGTTGTTTTTATGCTATTCTTGCAGAAGTCGCCTTATGTTATAGAGCTGGGATTGCGACTTCGGTATTGGCGAGATCTTTATGGAGACGGTGATTGAGAATCTTCCTTCTTTTTCTTCGAGTGTACAGTATACCGTCGCCATAGTTTGTGGTTTTTATGCGAGAAAGAAAAAATAAAACCATGCATATCACATTTTCATTCTTGAACAAACTAAGTCAATACAAAAGAAAAGGATGACTAATCCACCCAAACAGGAATGAACCTGACAGTCCCAAAACGGAAGGAGCGAGGGAGGCTACTTCCAGTCGAACACGGGAACCTCGAACCCTTTCACGTCGTTCACCCGAACCTCATCCTCCAAAACAAGTTCGTACTCCCCGTTGGCACGCCTGACAAGAACTCGCCCGTCCTGTTCCTGAAGTATACCGACTTCGAGCGTGTTGAGCGTCACCAGATTCCAGATGTGCACTTCTTTCTTTTGGCCGAAGCGGATGACACGGCCACTTGATTGAGTGATGGTGCTTTGATACTCGTAGTGGTTCTTTGCTGCGAATGGGGCGAAGAATATGACATGATTGGCAAGCTGGAGATTGAGCCCTGCAGCATTCTCAGTACCCAATTGGAGGATGGCGACTCGCTTGTCATGGGTTGCGAAAGCCTTGATTTTGCTCCTGCCACGTCGACCGGTCGTCCCTACTGAGACGTAGGAGATGTCGTGTTGTTGAAATGCTGCTGTCACTGTCTCTTCGAGATCCGGAAACTGAAGGAAGAGGATCACTTGATCTTCTTTGGGGATCGAGCACTCGTCCTTTAAGAGCCTGACGAGCGCTTGAACCTTTGATCCACCCGGAGGAGTAGGATTGTTGAGGGTTCGACACATGGCGAAATGCGGGCCTGGGATCACATATTGCTTGTCTACAGCTGCGCGGCAATCACGGATGGTGCACTTGTTGTTGGAGAGCACATCTTCGAGGCAATCCTTGCAGACGATATGCCCACATTTACCCAGAACGCTATGTTCCTTGCGAGATCGTGGGTCGCTCAGCCCGCAGCTCTGACAATCGGGTATAATACTCCGATCCTGAAACATATAGGCGGACTCGGCAAATCTCAACGCCCGCATTCGCTCCACCAAAGCAAGGACATTTACCCTGAACCTGTTGGTCCATTCTCGAAGTTCTTTTTCCGTCTCAGATTTGGCGCTGGGGAGTTCTCTCAGATCGGATTGGGTTGTCCGTTTCTTTCGTTGAGCTAGCGGGACATATTCGCCCTTGGCATCTACCTGATCTTCTCGACGTGCTTCTTCCTCATCGGCAGTTTCTTCATCTTCTTGTGTCTCATCACCGTCGAGATCAGCTACGGCGCTAACGGCTTGGACCGAACGTTCGTTCGGTGAATACCAAAATTCTTTCCAGTCATCTTGTCCAGACGATCTGCGAGCTTTGTCAAGTATATCTTGTGCATCAAGCGAAACATCAGAGTCACCATAATCGTTCGAGTCGAGGCTCGCTTTGAGTGCCTCAAATCGAGGATCGGTTTGGTCAAGGTGATCCAGTAGCCAAGCGATGGCCTTTGCCTGTAACGTGAGTTCGCTAAGAATCTTCGCTGTTTCTCTGCGCCTATTTCTCACGAATTTATCTGCTGTATCGATTTCCTCACCCGCAGAACTCCACCGAGGCAAGGCGTTATAAAATGAGGAACGCTTGATCAGGCTCTGCTCCGGAGTATCGCATGAATCGACAATCTCGCTTACTCTGCCGCGCTGATCGTGGCTGTACTTCTCTCTTTTTTCACCCGTTGTGTTGGGGTTGTATGACTCGTAGAAGATCTTCAGCTCGAGATATAACACCCTCTCAACAGCAGATAAAACAGTCGGACGATAGTGAACCGTCCACTTGATAGGTGGTATGTCTGGAGTATTCTGCAATTCATTAGCTATGGAGACAAGCTTGCTATGTGCTCACTTACCTGACGCATGAAGACATCACAAAATTGTTGAGCAAAGCCGTTGCGGCGGAAATGCCATCCTCTACTCGGTACCTCTCTGAAGAAATGAAAGTTCTCGGATTCTATTTTCGTCAGAGAAAAAAACCCTTAAATGACAGAAGAGTTGCTGCTTACCTGCGCGCTTGTATTTGCTCTTCTCATAGTCCTCATCACTGGGTTTCCCGAGATACACGTCCAGAAGCCGAGACATTTGCTCTGCTGATGCGAAGCCTTTGATAGGGGGTGTGCCGGACATTATCCACCGTGAACGTGCTTTGAAGGAAGCTAACAGGGCATGGCGATCTTGGTCCAAGTATGTGAACTCATCAATAACCAGTCTTTGGAATCGATACATGTGAAACACGGTGTTTTTGACATTTTCCATCGAAGTCTGCCCGGTTTTCGGGATGCCGAAAACTGATCTGTCAAGCATGTTTCCCTGATTCGCCTCGGTCTTCGATTCAGCGTCTTCTTTTGGCAGGGTATCTTTGCCGCCAAAGGTCAGTTTCAAGGGCGGACGACCGACGGAAGATTTAGGTGCGTCGTCAGCCTCTTGGGTGGCAGCCAGGGGGTCTTCGTCAGTATTGAGCTTTCCTCCCCTCTTGCCTGCGAGCTTTCTGGAGGGCAGGTAGCGATTGTAAGCATCAGTACCCCATACGGAGCTTCGCTTACGAAGAATAGCACGTAGAAAAGCTTCCGGACCGTCACTTTGCAGTACCCTAACCTGGGTCTCAATTGAATCAAGCACATCTTTGGACCATGCTTCGAACATTCGGACACTGCTGTTCATTTTAGGCGCACATGGCCCTCCAGCAACTTCCTCTAGTCTCTTGAAGTACGTAGCAACCGTGAATGTCGTCCATGAAACAAGAACAATGTCTGCCGACTGAAATTCTTTGACTGGAGTTGAGTTCAATATGTTGGAGCTCTCAATCTCGAGGACCGTGTACTTGTCTCCAAGAAACCTCACAATCTCGCCTCGCCATTGGTCGAACAAAATATCAGAGACGACAATGCATGTTGCTTTTAGTGGGATCGCGTTATCACACGGTTCCCCTGCTTCCAAGACATCCTTTTCGTGCTGGCAATCTATTAGACCCAAAATCACGGCGGTCTTGCCAAAGCCAACGTGGTCTGCTAGAATTCCGCCCCTGATCTTACGATGTACGATGACTTTTGCCTCTGCTCTCCAGTTCAAGGGGCCGAAAATAGCTTCTTCTACTTCTTCCTCCGGGAAAGCTAGTTGTTCATTCGACTCGCGTGACAGTACCCATCGAAGGGATCGTAGCTGGTCAGACCGCAGGGGAATATTGAAGTGAGGAGGCTGTACTGCACCAGCTTCAAGATTGTTGTTCAATATCCGATAGCTTCCTGGACGAGGAATATCTGTGTCGTCGTTGCTAGTTATTCGCCAGTAAAAGTTCACTGCCGTGCTATCGTCTCGACGATGCGCTATAGCCCCGCAAGCACGATGGAACATTGTCTTGACATTCAGGGCAACACAATCATGGCGTCTTTGTTTATTGTCTTCGGACCTGGGACTATCAACCTTTTCGAAGAGGCAGAATGGTGAAGGTCGCAGTTTATAGTCCCGCTCACATCTGGCTGCATCTTCTGGGTCTTCTATGGGACGTTCCTTGCCTCTGAGAATTGCCCATGCCATCCTGGGGTGCTTTGGGAAACAACGCTCACAGGTTTCAAAGTTGGTGTCCACAGACTTCCAATTCTCACATGGAGACATTGTCGAGAATCTGGCCCAAGTCCATGCAAGTTTATTCATTCCCTGAAAATTGCTTGTTTCTGCCATTGCCCATGGATGCTGTGCTTCGAATGTTTCTGTCACGTCGGTAGAAATTGACAGAAGCGGCAGGTAACAGTCATAACAGCTATGGCTATTCAGCTGGAGTGTGATCTGGGAGCTGAGTATGCGATTGGTAAATCCATGGTCTGAGTCGCGGTCAATCAAAGACATGATTCCGGCATCAACCCATTGTCGGTGAGAAGCCAGAACGAAAGAAGTTCTTGAACGCATTAATTCTTCATAACTCCAATTACTGTCCAATTGCAAAACAATGTCTCTCTGTGAATCGTCAGTCTTGCGATATGGATCAGTCGAGAATACCCATGAATCCAGTTGGCTCGGTCCTAGACTCCTAGGATCCAAAAAAAGAAACAAATCTGGTTTAGTTGCTCCTGGGGAGACACGGCGATGCAACGACTGTAATGCTCCTCCACAGTCCGGTATTCGCTCGTATTGCCCGCGAACATCCAATGTCAGCCCTTTCATAGCCTTCTCGTCACCGCCAACACATACTCCGCTCCAGACTTTCTTCTGAGCTGAACCTGGGAGGCCACAGATATTCTCATAAGAGGGCAACAGATTACCAATTCCTTGCAGAAAAATTGTTTTGTCCTTTTTTGATAGCGGACCACAGATCTGCCATTCTCCCTCTAGAAGGGACGAACCTTGTCGAAGTACTTCCATTCTTGCTATTGGATGTCGGACCACCTCTCTGAAATAGCTTCTCGCAGGTTCAGCATCGGGTGCCTTTGCGAACAACTTCCAGTGCATCCCATGCGGGTCGATTGTCAGTTGCAGAGTGGAATAAGCTCCTTCATATACAACAGTCCAATCGTGTCTTCGCTTGATAGACTTGAACATGAGAGTATCTTGGCATACCAGCGCGACACTTTCAAGATATTGCTTCCATATCTTTGCAGTTTCTGGGGTTGCTGAATACTGGCCTGTCATTGTTTGATAGAGATGCATCGGTAGTCGTGGAGGTTGTACAGAAGCTGGAAGACTGTACAAAAGCCATTCTCGAAAGATCTTTGGATCTCTGCGAGTCTTGAGCTGTACTACCGGAATTGGACGGTAGTTGTGGATAGGATTCACTTTGCAAGCCGCACAAGCTGTGAAACCACAATCCATGCATCGATAGAGACCGTATCGCCCGATACCGTATGGACCTTCGCAACTGCAGAGACTCGAAGCCAATTTAGCAAATGCCTGGAGTTGACCAAGCCAGTTGAAATTTGTCTTGTCCAATGAGGCCACAGTTCTCATACTGTTCAGATAGGAACTCATCAATGAGGCGGTGGGTATCCTCTCTTCGATGGGATCGTCACTGTCGATCATCTGTTCTTCTTCGTTTTGAACTTTCAAAACAGAATGGCAAACTATGAGAGCTGCTATGATCGCTGGTCCGACGACAGTTGTACTCATTGCATTGCCGGCTAAATCCTGCATCTGGGACTGCGACTCTCTTGTCAAGGACAGCCGATTCAGTGGCAACCCCTGCATTGATAGCAACTCACGTCCTTGGATCTGACCTCCACGCGCTGTAGAGTATATCATACCACAGGGGGTTATGCAGCCCATGATACCGAATGGTTTAGAATCCATATCTCGATCGACGCCTTGAGAAACGTCGATGCAGCGGCTGTGCAGACAGTCAGTACTCTTCTATTCGAATAGTTAGGGCATATCGGCTGACTTACCATTTGGATGTGTTATCATAGCCGCCAAGTGACAAGGTTCGCAAATGATTCATATCAATCGTGTCCCAGACTCGTTCCACTTGAGAGAAGAACCACGGTCGGTCCATCCATGTAGCAGGGCAACACTTGCCACCTTCCTCCCAATGCGTGATTGGCCTCCCATTACCGAAAGTGGTTGCTCGTCGAACATCTGCGTGTCTGATCTTGTAAAGAGACCAGACAGGTGACGACCTGGGTTCGGCTACAGGTGGACGCTCCAGCTTTCGCTGTTCGATAACGTCGGCGTCGGCGTCCATAAACTTGGTGAAGGGGGAACTTGCGCGACGCTCAAAACCAGAAAAAACGCTGACCCACTCGTTAAGCAGTCTCTCGCCTCTCTCAACAAGGGACTTTTCAATGCACAAAGCATATCCTCTTTCACGCGTCTGTGGAAGGTAGAAGTCCTTGGTGTCTACCTTGACGTGGCGAAAATAGTATCCAACTTTCTCAAAAGCACGTCCAATGGCAACCCAAGGTGCGTTGGTAATGTTCTCGAGTATTATGATCTTGGGGCGGTGAATCTCACAGTACGCCACGAGACCCCTGAGGGTATCGCCGGACTCTCCACGCTCGCCGAATTTCTTGCGCCAGTTGTTTAGGTTTGAGTAATCAACGCAGGGGAAACCAGCGACGAGGAGGTCTGGTTGTGTGGGCACTTTCTTTTTTGCTCCATATGCAGTGTGTCTGTGTATCACGTCAGTGGCTGCCAAATCGGTTGGCAAGAAGATACATACGCAAACCCTCTATGAAGCTCTATTGCATCCCTGAAGAGTAGAGGCGGGCGAAAGTTTCTCTCGATGTATGCTTGTTTGTACTCGACAATTTCCGCACTGAAGAGATGCTTGAAGGCAAAAGGACCAATTTTCATCTTTTTTAGTTCTATGCTCATTCAGAACAGGTCAGTAAACCCTAAATTAAATTTCTGTTAGAGGAACTCACGTGAAACAACCATCTCGAGAGCCAGAATGGGACTCTCTGTACCCGAACAAACGGTGGCCACACGCAACTCGCGTCCTTTGAGAGCCTTGAGAAACTCCCTGAAGCCATCTTTGTGAACAGCATGGATGGTTATCTGCTCAAAGATCTGTTCGAGGGCGTGGATAGGAGGCAAGTCGCCTGCCAAACCGTTCTTGGGCGAGAAGTTATGTCTCAACTGGTTGATGTATTCGATCTCTACATACTCACTCTTAGGTGGCGGAACAGTTTTGTCAACAAATCGTCGTTTTCGTATTCCTTGACGATGATTGAAATTGGTGTTTGGTTTTGGTGTTGCCTCATGACGCGTCTCGCTCAGGCGGACTTCACCATCTCGAGACGCGACTCCATCAACATCAGTAGTATAAGCTCGATTCAACTGCTCTTCTTGATCGGAGTGGTCAGTATCTGTCTTGTTCAATTTTCGCTTGGCTGAGCGACCTTGAGGAATCGCTCGTGGCATGGTGGCTCTGTCCCGAAGGACTGGCTTGAGATGCAGAAGTGAGGTCTAGATGTTGGAGTCTCACTTGGAGTGAGTCCTTGACCTCAACACTCAGGACTACAGCAAGGAAAATGTTCAACAAAATTGATGATTGATATGGTTCAACTCAAAAATCCAACACGATAGACTGCGAAGGGCTTATGAACCAAGGGAGGATGTCAAGACTGTGACAGAAAGAAAGAAGAGAAGTGAGAAAAAAGAAGGAAAGAAAAATAAAATCCAGGATGAACAAACAGGATGGAAATTTCCAGTCATGTTATTAACAGACCCGCTTAGTCTGTGTCGCTTTGTAGGACGATGTCGCCTGGTAGGCCACTTACACAATCATCGTGAGATTTAGGGGGGATGGTTGGTGGTTGACTTCACTTTGAAGTGACATCCTAGACACGCAATTGAGCTAACAAAGAGGTACAAGTCATAGGCCTCTCAGTGCATTGCAAATCAATGAATCTAATCCATATACTTACACAAAGGCAAGCGATAATTATCAACAACCCAATACCTCCTCCTCACACCACTCCATTCCCCTTCCAAAGGAGGAACAGCAACATCCTCCCAACTGACATCAAACCCAGCTTCGAAGACATCCATCTCCACCACTTTTTGGTAGACATCATAACTAATCTGCCTATCAGCACCCATGCCATTAAAGAAACTCCACAGTCCATCCGTGTCCAGCAATCCAATAACCTGCTCCGACAAAAACTCTCTGAAATCAGCGTATGACTCGGCAAAGGTATCGTAGTAAATGGCATCAAACATCTCGCCCTGCTCCACTAACTGTGGCAGGATATCCTGCCATTTACCCTGATGAATCACGACACCAGGCTTCTCGTGCCATCCTTTCCGTTTCATTTCTTCCACGACTTCGGCATGTGCTTCGACGATGTGATGTGTTGCCGGCTTCTGGTCCTGGAAGAATCCGTCGACGATACCCATCCCATGCCCTATGTTGAGCACTCGCAGACCCGGCGTGGGCAGGAGTTTGCGGGCTGTGCGGGCCATAATATCAGATTCCCAAGCCATCATGACGCCGTTTTGATCGTTGTCGAGAAGTCGATCGTCTTGGAATGTGAGGTTTGAGTACAGGTAGCGCACGTTGGAGACATTGGGGTCTGCCTGTTCGGCTTCTATGGCCGTGGTTGTGGCTGATACTTCTTCTTCTCCTTCCTTTTCTGCTTCTTCGTTGTCTGATTTTTCGTCTTCCTCCTCTTCATCGTCATCGACGAGCATTTCATATCCCTCAAGCCGATTGAATAGTAACTCTGCACGCACACCGGCGTCAACCATGAGCTCGTACAACTCACTCAGCCCAAACCTCCTCGCCAAACAACCAGGCGTCTCATCATTCTTATCCAAATCATTCCAAATCGCGCCTTCCTGCAGTAGAAACTTAACTGTCTCTCGTGCTAGTGCCAATTCTCCATCCTCTTCCTCTCCTGCCCCATTCACTCGCTCTTCCTGGTGCTGCTGTTCTTCATCAGGCTCACAAGCCGCAATAGCAGCATGTAAAGGCGTGTAACCGGTTTCAGGGTCTTTCACATTTGCCGGATTCTCGACGCCAGCATTGTTGGCGCGCAGTAGTTGCCGCAGTTTGGGGATATTGTGTTGCGAGGCGGCCAGGAGGATTTCTTGGATGTCGAGATCGACGTCTATTTGGACGTGGGATATTTCGATGTTGGGATCTGCCATCTTGGCTGTGTGTCGTACGTATAACGTGTGGATTCCGTCAATTGATCTATTGCGAATAGTGTGTTTCCAGCTGGCAAATATCTGGCGCAACAGGTAGATGGGAAATTGGTGGATTGAAGGTAGGTTGGGAGTTGGATGCGGGGAAGAGTATCAAAACTTCTTTTGTTCCTCTGCGTCTTATCGATAAGAACCAGATAGATCTTCAACTAATGAGCACCAAGAAGCTACTTACACATTGTAAATGCGTGTTTCGTGTCTACATTGTTTAATTTAGGTATAATACTACGGTTAATTATAAATACAAGCTATATCTGCGAGTCCTGTTGAGCAGAGCTACAGAGCTGGAGATTACCTATAGTTGCTCCGACATCTGGAGCTTGTTAAGGTTTAGAGGTACGAGGCTTGAGCAATATATTTAGTTTGGAAGAAAAGACGAGTAGCGATAGTACTGCATTAAGCACTTTGTTGACTATTTATACAGGATGTGATGACACACGCAATATGAAAGACATTTTGGGAGATGTTGTAAAACGCTTATTTCTCATTCTCAGGGCTGGCATTGACGTTCAAGCCCAAACCTTGGGTGTCAAGGTAAAGTTTGTTCCTGCCACCGGCTTCCTGCAAGATCTGCGCAATATTTCGGGCGTTCTCGATACGTCGGAGCTCAACGTAACTCTTGCTCTTCTTGATGGCGTCACCGATAAGTTCGGCGGAGCGGGCTTCACCCTGGGCTCGGACGATGGTGGCTTGCTTCTCTTGGCGGGCCTTGTCGACGAGGAAAGCGGCTCGCTGGGCTTCTTGTTGGGCAACCTGTTTGGCTTCGACAGCAGCGGTGAACTCGGGGGAGAATGCAAGGTGCTATAATTCGATCAGTCAGAATCTACCGGCACAGAACTTCAGGACAAACGTACGGTTAGGGAAACATCATCCAATGTGATATTAAACCGAGCAGCTCGTCGAGCCAAATTGTCACGGACAAGTCGGGCGACATTCTCTCGCTGTGTAATCAACTGACTGGCGTTGAACTGGGCAACAACACTCTTCAAAACCTCGTTGACAATCGAGGGCAATACTCGCTCATCAAAGTCTTTGCCGAGCGTTCGGTAGATCTGGGGTAGAGCGTCGATTTTGGGTCGCGACAAGACACGGCATGTGATGTTGACCATTTGTAAATCCTTGGTTCCGGTCAAGGATGCAACGTTTCTCGGCTTCGCTCGAACATCATAGACGATGGGTGTTTCGACCCAAGGGATGTTGATGTGTGTTCCTATATACATTGATGATGAATAGCTGTTCGAAAAAATATACACTCGAATTTAGAGAAACGTACCTTCATTGTAAATCTCCTTCTTAACACCGGATATCCTGGAGTACTTGATAGCTCGGTGACCACCATCAACTAAAGCGTAAATTCATCAGCACTGTACTTTAAACAAAGCAGGGATCTAATTCCATGTACCCACCGTTAAACAAAGACGCTGAAAGCGCATATCCTCCAGCTACCAAGACAGCAAGCGCAATAGCTGGACCTCCAATAGGCGCACCACCTCCTCCGAATCGGAAACCACCACCGCCGCCGCCTCCTGACCGAGCGCGGTTCTGGAGCATAACCTGCAGCCTTTCCCACTGTTCTCGCGGGCTTCCTGCCATATTGATTTGATGAGTTGGGATTTGATGTGGATGGAAAGGTAGGTCTGGGAGGGAATCGTAGAGCTTCCGCTGACGGAGCAACAATTGAAGATCGGAAATGGGTCTAGCTGTTTTAGGCCTGGTAGGGCGGAGAAGCTTGGCATTATTTGGTCGAGCTCTTTCTTTGCCTTGAACCACGCGACGGCCAAAACCTCATTGTACATCTTTTGAATAGTTCCTGAGCGACTTAACGAATTTTCGACTCTGTGATTGTTGAGGAATCTGCTTAATCTTGTTGGGTGGATAGCCCGATCATAGCAATCATGGCTCCAGGAATGGGAAAGAGTGTCTTCCTGGGAAATATTCCCTACAGTGAGTTTATATTGTCCTCTAACATGTATTTCACGGTGCTAAAGGTGTACAGACCTCACAGAAGAACAAGTAAAAGACATCCTCAGCACAGCCGGCACAGTCACCAAATTCCGACTCATGATGAACCCGGAAACCGGCAAACCCAAAGGATACGGATTCGCCGACTTTGCCGATGCCGACGCAGCTGCTTCAGCAGTCCGAAATCTGAACGACTACGAGATCATGGGACGAAAGATCAGGGTAGATTGGCCGCATAATAACGAAAAAGACTCAATACCAGAGGATTACTCGGATCCCTACCAACCACAACCTCAAGCACAACAACCACCTCAACAACAAACTCCAAGCTCTCTTCCTCCGCTGCCTCCAGGTGTAGAGGTTCCTCCACATCTCGACTGTCCCAATGCTATTTCTCAGACCTTATCTCAACTACCACCAAATCAACTCCTCGATGTCCTCTCTCAAATGAAGTCACTAGCCGTCGCAGACCCCGCACGAGCAACAGAACTACTCCGGACAGCGCCTCAACTCGCATACGCAATCTTCCAAGCTTTACTCCTCATGAATCTAGTTGACTATAGCACGCTTGGCTCAGTGGTGGAACAAGCGTCACAAGCAGCTCCTCCTGCTGCTGCTGCCACTCCAGCCCCTTATCAACCATATAGTACTGTGCCAGCACAGGTTTCGACACCTCCTGTTCAGAGCTCCCCATTTGCGCCTCCCCCTCCTGCTGCAACACCTCAACAAATACCCGGTCAGGAAGAGCTGTTGCAGCAAGTATTGAGTATGCCACAATCGCAGATTGATGCTCTGCCGCCGCTGGAGAGGAGTCAGATTATGATGTTGAGGCAACAGTTGATGCAGGGCGGTATGCGATGATTTTGTCTCATGGAAACGGTCATAGCCTATCTTATATCTTTATAAAATGGTTTGATTTATCGGCATTCTGGATGATCTATGGACTGGGAAAATGGCGAATGGCGCAAAAGAAGTCTGTGTTCTGTTTATTCTTTCCTTGCTGTATCTATCTGGGATTCGCATGTGTCTCTGATGAATATGAAGCAATGCAATACCCCAAATGTTTACAATAAATATGAGATCCTTACGAATTTGAGTCAAGACAACTTTAATTTACCAAACTTAGTCTATCTTGATGTCTTTTCTGCATCTTCCTCGGTCTCCCTCGCCTTCGGCGGCCCTCCAACCTTATTTTGTCGTCTTCTCTCCGCTCTGTTCAGCCTCATATCGATTGCTCGAATCATCATTTTTCAATGGCACGCCCTGTTCATGCACTAGGAATTCATTGGCGTATTAACAGACATCTCGAGAAGCCAGTGGCTTGAGCAGCAAGGCACATCGGCCTCCTGCACCACACGCTCTAACAGAAGGTAAAGACGGCGCCTGAGGGGTACAAGCATATTTATAAGTACCTAGAGCCTTTCGACAAAAAATCCAATGCCCCGATTCAGCGGTTTGGTTCTTACCCAGTTCTTTCATACTATACGCTCTTCTTATTCAATATGCTCGCATCAGCAGACTCAGGGAAATACTCCGGAGGAAAGGACAAATGATAAAACGGCGGACAGTAAGAAGGGAAGTAGCACCGCCCAGATTAGAGTGCACTTGAAGCTTTTTTCGCCTACCAAGGCTGATAAATAGGACACACGCCATGCTTCGATCGATTCTTCGTCAAGCTACACGTTAACGATGGCAAGAGAATCGGATTTGGATGATAGAAAAACGCGGGAGCGTCATCTAGAAGATCAAACTCCAAGATATTGAGTCCGGAGATATTCCATCCGATTATGAAGATGACTTTCTAGATTGTGAGAGCTATGTAGATTGTTATTTGCATTTCGAGTGGCTGGAAATGATTGTTGGGAAAGTCACCCTTCAACAGAATTGGTCCTCACAAGAGACACAAATTGCGGAGTGCAAGGCCTATTTAATTCGAAGGCACGAGATCGCAGATTCTTTCTGGGATGCCATCACAGATCTTGATCCTCAGATGGACGAACTAGCGTTTGAGCTGTTTGACCGATATGGCTGTTTGCAACCCAAGTTCAAGAATCATCTCCTGAGACGGGGCTGTGGTGTCTGGAACAATGAGCTGGATGATGGGCGATATACTCATAATTGGGGACATTCGAGTATCTCGATCCCAACAACGCAGAGGAATAGGCTCAAAGCTAGTCCACGCAATCCTTGAGCTAACTGGGAAGAAAACCAGAAATTTCTTCGCACTGACCTCGCCTGAGGTTTTTATTCAAGGTGTTGATAGAGAAGAACAGTCCCAAAATGGCGCAAACAATGAGCTGCTTATACGTAATGCTCTTCGGTTCTGGAGAAGCTTTGGCTTCAGGAGAATCGGTTCCTCGCGCTGGCTCGGTTTTACACCGGATCAAAACCATCCAAGTCACGCTATAGCACCAGAGCAGGATTTCGATTTACCTTTTTTTTAAAGTAACAGACAACCGTTGACACCGGAAATGACCAGTTTAACCAAGGAATTTTCGACGATTGATGATACAGAATGTCTCACTCGACTGAAGAGTCTATTTAGTGAAATTCCTTCCAAGATCCTAGGTGGCATGCTAGGGACGACAATGGAGATACCGTTCTTCACCTTGTTTCATCTTCATCAAAGCCACAGAGCACACGCTGGCTGATGCATAGCAGCCAGTCCTATGCCACGCACTGAATCGATATAGAAGCACACCACTTCTTAACTTGGAGGAGGAGCAGATGAAGCGAAAGCAAACATATAAATTCCTTTTTCTCAGACGCGAACACATATCAGACTTATTTTCAGGATTTGATCCTGCTACCATCTCTTGCCTTGCTCTGCTTAGGGGCCACGAACCAAAACAACTGTCGCCAGCCGAGATCTCGCGGTTGAAATATGGATGCACATGTGGTAGTTGTGTTGGTGGATTTCTCAGTCCCCGAATGCGCGAAACCCTTCTTCGCACTGCCGAAATCACGTATGAGTCTATCAATTTTGATTCAAATCGTGACGACGATGCCGAGCGGTGGTGTGACGCAAACGAAGACGTGTTTAGGTGCTTGCCAGAATATATTCGTCAAAGTTTCAGAGTCAACAAGGGCATGATCATCGGCTTCTTCTGCAAGCTATAGAAACATCTCACTTCATGTCTTCGAGAGAACAAGCTCCCAACAGAAACAAACATTTTCCTCCTCGTTCGAAACGGCAACAAATGGATGGCCTCGTCGCTGTCGCACCCCTCTTTTTTTTTTTTTTTTCCAGAATGGCGGAACCGTCTCCTCAGTGGCAACGATGCTCTTCTGGAATGCAATGACTTTTGGTGAATTGCTCGGCTTGGAGTATGAAGATTGTGAGAATGCCGTTCAAAGTAATCTTCCAAGCTGTCGAAATGATCGAGAGGTTGGTTTTGTCAGTGGTATGTGCGGATATGAGCGAGTCTTGAGACCTGTTCAAGAGGTGACCACAACCGGGGAACGTATTCGATAGGTATCAGACTTGAAAATCATTCGTTGGCCATTTTTGCTTAGTCACAGAATTCCATAGTACGTAGAACTAAGCAAAGGGGTATTCAAATTTGTAGAACGTCTAACGCTAAAAAGCTATAAGCAAAACGAGTGTCTCCAATGCGCAGAACGCTACGTCGCTAAAAAAGAATATGCATACAAACAAAAGCAAACGAAAGTCATTCACAGCGTGTGTTTTACGCCATGATAACATCATAGCTGAATCAAATCAACCTCCGAAAAATCAGGCGGACTGCGACTAAAGATAGTGCGACACTTCCCATCCAACGCCTGATACTCATTACTAATCCATAAATGTTTACTGAACCGTTGGGTGCAGTAAATCTCGTCATCGCTTACCCCCAGATCATCACGGGGGATCCATATCACGGGTCTCTTAGCTCGTAACGCTTCATGCTGGAAGGCTCGTTGGACGAGTTGATCACGCTCGTCGGGCGTCAAATCTTCTAGTTCATCGTGAATACCGGCGAAAAGGGCGCGGCCGACGGGGTTTGTCCCTGTGCCCCGCGTTTCTTCGTCTTCGGCTGCGTAGGCTAGTTGTTGGCGCAACTTTTGGATGCTGGGGACATCGTACCCGGAGTTTGTGCCGTAGTATTTGGAGCGGCGATTTCGTGAGCGATCGGCCCATGAGACGGCTGTCATTCCGCTGACCCGTTTGCCCGTAGTGCTGAGGTTTCTGGTCAGGAGGCCGTTGGTATTATTTCTTTCTTCGTCGTTGCTGTCTCGGTTGATGTCTTGTAGCTCGATCTCCTTTCGATCGGTTCCAAAATCACGCTCGTCGTATCCTGCTTGTCGTGAGTCGGAAATATGTCCGTTTTTAATAGCTTCCTCATCTTCTTCGTCGTCATCAACAGGTAGGCCGTGTCTGATGCGTTGAGCTCGTGCGAATTCCTCGTCCCTGCGGACAGCGTCATCCTCCAAGGTAATTGGCAAATATCGGATAAGCGGAGAGAAAGCCTCGTTCAAGAAGTATTGATAACCCAAGGTGAGTATCAGAACGACAATCATTACAATCGCTTGCCCCTGACACGCCACTCGGTCGTCCTCATCTCGTACAAGGAAGAAGAGACCAATTAGACACAATTCCATGACGTATAACCCAGTGAACATCTGGTTGATAGCCTTAGGAAACAGGAGACCACCTGTATCGAAACGAAACTTCGTGACGTAGAGCGTGTTGTATCGATATACGAACCAGAATAGAGCAAAGGTGGCGATGATAAATATGGCGATCAGTGGAGCGACAATGATGTATATGAGACCGATACATGCTAGAACAGTATAGACCGGGAAGAAGCTCCCCCATCTCATCGTATGCAGGTTAGTAGTTCGCGACCACTTATTCCTTGCTGTATTGTCAAAAAGAGGACCGAGGATAAACCACTTGATCAAGTTGAGAATTTGGGCAAGTGCACCAGCACTGACAGACATGGCTCGAAGGATCATGTAGGAGAAGAAGTAGTTACTGGACTTCGGAATGTTTTCGGCGAGCAGTTCAGGCCAGCCTGTGATGTTTGTGACCGAATCAATCAGTGTCGAGAAACTAGACGAGATGGCCACAACTAGAAACAACTGGACGAAAAGAAATGCGAAATAGTAGTTTGAAACCATCAACTCCACGGCCATTCCAGTTTGTAGACCCTGAGTTTGGGACAAAAATCGAAGAATGACGGGCAGAACAACCATTAACAGGGAAAGGAACAACGGTGGAAGAACACCTTGAATAGCTGAAAAGAGCCAATGGGGTAATTTGGACAGCCATGCAAGCCATGAAAATGTTCCTTCCAGGTAAGAAAGCTGTGACAAAAGACCAGTAAAAGCGACTGGAATGGCCCAGCCAGCAACCATACCACAGACAACAATGAAAATGCCACCACTGCGTAGGTAGCGTTCCCACCATTTCATCGACATGTTATCCCAGATGACATCGTCTGGAGAAATTTCCACTACTCGTGGAGCCATTTGCTTCGGTACGTGGTGACTGACGGCTTGACAAGCCATGTGAGCGGCGACCTGATGATTGAATTGGATAAAAGCCGAGTTCATCAGAGGAAATTTCTCCGGGTGCTGCTGGTCGATTTCAATTTCCAGGTTAAGCCGCGCCACTTCTTTACGACAGTAATCAATAGTGTCAACCTTTTTGCCAATCAAAGGTATAGATGGCATCCAAGTAATCCCAAATATAGGAAGTCGCATGGTTTCTCGATCTTTTTGCCGTATGTACTTCTTCCACAATGGCTCGCCGCAGCCCTCTTGCCAATTCTCATTGTATGCTAGAGGATATTCTTGTCCATCTTTTTTCTTGCGCGATACGCTATCGTCAGTGGTGCCCGTGTCTGGACGGATCTGGCTTTCTCTAGTTTCTACTTCGGTCAAAGGTATTTCATCGGCTTCGGGAGGCCGATTTCCTCGCTTGGAGTTGGCGGATGATTTTCGGCTCCAGCCAGGGCGGCGTGAGGTTTGCTCCTCGCTGTTGGCTTCATAAACTGCCTGCTGGTCATTTTCCTCGGGAACTGAATTGACCGAGTCTTTGTTGTTGCTATCAAGGCTGGAACGGTAATATTGGTTCCTCGGGTCATTGATTTCTTTGCTGTTTTCCCTGCTAGAAATAGAGGCGGGCTCTTTGGGCAGCACAGCAAAACCAGGGGTATTATCCAGACGTTGTTCTACGCCTTGATTAGCCTTCCTAAGGCCTCCAACAAACTTCTTTTCCAGAACTGTCGCGCCGTTCCCAACAACATTGGTAAGTCCTCCACCCACCTGAGGAATAAATTTCTTCTTTCGTGGACGGCGTGCTTCCAGGTCTTTGCTCTCCCGAGTTTTCTTAAGGGCGTCTTGCACATTATGCGCGACCTGGTGAGGATCGCCCGAGCTGATACCGGATTGCATTACCAGTTCAGCAGCTTTTTTGTCTGTTTCCTCCTTTTGCTTCTCATCTTCCATGGAAGCCTTCTTCCCAGACTTCTTGGCTTCGGCTTTAGCCTGCTTCATCTGGGCTTTCTTACACTTGACTATCAGGTCAGTTTCCGCGGCCTCCAAGGCCAAAGCAAGCTGGTCTCTAAGCTTGACCTTTTCATTTAATTCATCCAATTGGCGATTGATCCAGATATTTCGAATTCCTCCGGGGAATACGTCGTACAGATTTGTCAGAGCCTCTACTGACAACCACTTTTTGGGAATGGCGGTAACAAGCACAGTCGTAGCAGATGCTCTCAACCTGTGCTGAGGGGAGGTCAAGTATGCCTGTCGCAGTCGGATATACCCGCGCAATTCATCGAAAAACACCGCGCAGACATATAGAATCGATAGCACAGCAAGAACTAGATGCGCCCAGTATCGGTCTGTGTGCTCAGGTGTGATGTTGCCCCAAGCAAGCTGATCCATGCCGGTCACGTTCCATGTGGTAGAATTTGTATTGCTGACAAGGTTGTTGTCTTTTCCTCCGATTTTGTTTATAGGAATCAAGATGGGAAGAATGACTATACCCATTGGCACAAAGATCTTCAGGAGCATGCGGAGGTATCGAAGAAAAAAATAAGCATCCAGGCCACATTTTTGAATAAATTCAGCATTGGTGGTCTGAAACACAGCATACACCCATCCGAAAAGGCCAGGAGCTGGCGGTTTGGTACGTTCACGGTCTGGCACAAGGTAGGTCCGGGGTTGGCTGTGTGGCATCTATTAGTATGAAAGTGCAAGTCAAACAAGAATAAAGACGTCACATACTAGATTCTTCGAAGGTTCCCCTTCAGCATCAAGAACAGGAGAGCTTCAATGGCGAAAACGATGGCACCTGTGGCCAGCGAGGCAAGGAAAGTCGAGATAGAGATTCCTTGATCCTCAACGCCTTTTGTGCCGTTGCCGGACAAGAGGTCGGTGGACATTTTGATGGCAGGTGATCAGTCACCTCAAGTCAAGAAATTCTTCTCTCAATTATGGATATGAGTTGAGCCTGCAACTCTTGAAATTGAGAATAGTAGCATATGCTATGCGAAAGCAGGGCCGCTGGGCGGCAATAGAACGATACGAGCGGGGGAAATGAAAGACGAACGATTAAACAATCAAGCAATCAAAATGCTGCAACAACACAATGAATAAGAGAATTGTAGGCCCTCTCCCGCATCAATGAAGCATGCGCGCAGCAAAAAAGAATCTTTGAAGGAAGAAAATAGCTTGGAATTGGCGCACAACGGGAGACGATTTGGGGATCTTATCAGGGATCCGACATTTAAGGAGTTTCAGATGGATCTAAGCTAATGAAGAGCCAGATTTAAGCAAAAGAGACGGGCCAGGATGGAGTCGCCCTGTGTAATCATCAGGCGAGAGGAGTCGATCTTGCAAGACCGGCCGATGTTGGGGTTGTTGACTTGTCCCAGTGGTATAAATAAAATTGGACGATTCCATGACATCAGCCAGCAGATGCTCCAAGTTGAAACTCTTGGCGGGCGCTTTGGCTAGCCTCAACTCTAAAGCAGTCGCTCATTGGCTGGCGGATGATCCCTCGAAGCGCTGTCATGTTTTACTCTCATCAAGACTAGGGGCGCTATCGGTCGATGATTGGGAGTCCCCGAAATAGAGACGCTGGGCTGGAACTTCATCTATTTTGGTTTCAATATCGTAAAAGATCAGATCAGGTACCAGACACAAGTCACACTACTGATACCGTGGAATGCGTGGCACGTGAATGCCAAGAATGTGGCTGTGCTCCTTTCCTAGATGGTAAACCAGAGATCGTGGCTGTGCTATCACGTGATCTACAGCGAAACGCGGTCGCCCAAAGGGGAAGCACTTAACGCGGTGTCGCGTACAGGACGCGTCCCGAGAAAATTAAGCAACTCCTCCTGCAAGGGACTGCATTAAACACCAACAACTTCTTTTTCCGTTATCTCTTCGCTCCATCAGCACGCCTTCGTCGATATTACTTTAGAAACACTCAACATAATACTGTTCTTCTAATATCGACGAAACATTTTTCATTCAAAATGTCTTCGCCAGCTTCTCGTCGCGGGCCCCCCCCTAGAAGTACAGCGTCCTCGACTCCTCGCTCGACCAGATCTCAGCGAGTCTCGAGTACCCCTCAGTCCAACGCAAATGGATCACAAGCCACTCCACGCGCGTCCAGACGACCTCAGAATGAATCATCTCCCTTGATGTATCAATCCTCATCACCTGTGCGTGGCGAGCAGACAAGAATGGATATCAGCTCGCCCATCAGAGAGTCTTCGGTTGCAGATGGCGAGACAACGCCCCGAGCCACTAGAACCGGCATGCGAGGTGAGCAAAATTCGAAACGTCTCATTTCGTAATATATATCGAGCTAATTTTTTCAGACTCATCGCCAATCCGTTATATGTCCAGCTCAAGCCCACCGCGCAACAACAACCGTCAGGATATTCGTTCTGACATCCCCAGTAGCAGCAGTGGTCTCTTTGTCGGATCATCTCGCCCAGAACTATCTGGCTATTCTCGCAATGTCTCACGCCGAGGCGATATTCATTCAGATACCTTTGGTACTACACCTTCAGGTCGTCGGAGAGTTTTTGTGGACGCAAATGGCATGCCAGTCAATGAAAGTCATCCCCACTCCGACGCGACTTTCACCAACCTCAACCCCGGCACCTCGGAGGCAGATGCGCTGGGTGGTACCTCCACACGTGTGATCTGGGGCACCAACATCTCAATCCAAGATTCTATGTCCGCGTTCAAAAACTTTCTTTACAACTACGCAAGAAAGTACCGCATGTGGGCTGATGGTGCCACCGAGGATGATACGAGGGCGCTGGGCGATGCCGCAGAGGAAAAAGAATATATCACCATGCTGAACAATATGCGCAAGCTGGGCGTCACTGGGTTGAACCTTGATGCGAAAAACCTCAAGGCATATCCTTCGACCTTGAAACTGTGGCATCAGTTACATGCATATCCCCAAGAAATCATTCCACTTATGGATCAAGCAATCAAAGATGTCTTGGTTGAATTGGCTATCCACGAAATGGATACTCTCAGAAGCCAGGCTCAGCGAAACCAAGCGCGGACACGAGACAGTTCAGCGGCGCCTCCGCCAAGCTCCGACGCTATGAGTGAGACAGGTCGTGCTGCTCCTGATAATACTCCCAATCTGGTCCAACAAGTGGAAAGCAACACATACAAGGTCTTGCCCTTTGGCTTGGATAAATCCGTCAATATGCGAGAATTGGACCCCGCAGGTGAGAACAGTCGTCAATATGGCAGAATGATGAATGTGGACTAACCACTGAATTGTCTATAGACATGGACAAACTTATCAGCATCAAAGGTCTGGTCATTCGCACAACTCCAGTCATTCCCGATATGAAAGAAGGTCAGTAGAAAGGCATCTACAACATTTGCTTCTGTTTGCTAATCGAGATACAGCTTTCTTCACTTGCCAAATCTGTAACCACAGTATTAGGGTTGACATTGACCGAGGAAAGATTATGGAACCCACTTTCTGCCCACGGGCTCAATGCAAGAGTCCTAATTCAATGCAGTTGATCCACAATCGTTGTGGCTTTGCTGACAAGCAAGTCATCAAACTTCAAGAGACTCCCGACAGTGTTCCAGATGGTCAGACTCCTCACTCTGTCTCTCTGTGCGCTTATGATGAACTGGTCGATGTCTGCAAAGCCGGTGACCGGATCGAGGTTACTGGCATTTTCCGATGCAATCCTGTGCGTGTGAACCCCCGTCAACGAACTACAAAAGCACTTTTCAAGACGTACGTGGATGTTCTCCATATTCAAAAAGTAGACAAGAAGAAAATGGGAATCGATGTGTCCACTGTGGAGCAGGAGCTTTCGGAACAAGCAGTGGGCGATTCTGAGCAGGCTCGAAAAGTCACGGCAGAGGAGCTGGAGAAGATTAGAGAAACATCACGTCGCCCAGATGTCTACGAACTTCTAGCCAGGTCCCTAGCTCCAAGTCTCTACGAGATGGACGATGTGAAGAAGGGTATCTTGCTGCAGTTGTTTGGCGGTACAAACAAGACCTTCCAGAAAGGAGGCAATCCCCGTTATCGTGGTGATATTAATGTTTTGCTTTGTGGTGATCCCTCTACTGCCAAGTCGCAGCTTCTCCGATATGTTCACAAAATTGCACCTCGTGGAGTGTACACGAGTGGAAAGGGCTCTTCCGCCGTCGGTCTGACGGCATACGTCACTCGAGACCCTGAAACTCGCCAGCTTGTTCTCGAATCGGGTGCCCTTGTCTTGTCAGACGGTGGTGTCTGCTGCATCGACGAGTTCGACAAGATGAACGAGTCCACTCGGTCAGTCTTGCACGAAGTGATGGAGCAGCAGACTGTATCCATTGCTAAGGCTGGTATTATTACTACACTGAATGCACGTACCAGTATTCTAGCCTCTGCCAACCCAATTGGCAGCAAGTACAACCCGAACTTGCCTGTTCCGCAGAACATCGATCTACCCCCAACTCTGCTGTCCAGATTCGACTTGGTATATCTAGTTCTTGATCGAGTCGATGAGCAAGAGGATCGTCGCTTGGCTAAGCATTTGGTTGGCATGTATCTGGAAGACACCCCTGAGAATGCGAGTCGGGAAGAGATATTGGTAAGAAGGATCAATACTCCGACTTGGGATATAGATTGCTAACATTGTTGAATAGCCTATTGAATTCTTGACATCGTATATCACCTATGCCAAGACGCAAATCCACCCTGTGCTCACCCAACCCGCCGCTGATGCTCTAACAGATGCGTATGTCGCTATGCGCAAGTTGGGAGACGATATTCGAGCTGCAGAGCGTCGTATTACAGCCACTACACGTCAATTGGAGTCTATGATCCGTCTCTCAGAAGCTCACGCACGTATGCGTCTTTCTACCGAGGTGACGGCAGAAGATGTTGAGGAAGCCGTGCGACTAATTCGATCCGCACTCAAACAAGCAGCAACAGACGCACGCACCGGTCTGCTTGATATGAGCTTACTTACCGAAGGTACCAGTGCCAGCGATCGTCGTCGTCGCGATGACCTAAAGAAAGCAGTCCTCGGTATCGTGGATGAGATGGGCGCTAGTGGGACAGCGCCTCGGTGGTCAGAAGTGCAGCGGAAACTCGTCGAGAACAGCAGCATCGAAGTCGATGGGACCGAATTCCAAAATGCGGTCCGCGCTCTTGAGACTGAGGGACTGGTCAATGTTACAGGCGATCATGCGCAACGACGCATACGACGAGTCGGCGGGGCTATTTGATAGAGCTTCGTTTAATGTCTCTTTGGTTTATGATTGCATCTATATGTTTTATCCTTGATACCGTTTCATTTTAGGATGTCTTTTTCTTTCGTTTTTAGTTGGGCATGCACTTGACGAGAATCACGGTATGGGAAGGATCATCAGATAGCTTTGTATTTAGTTTATGTATAGTCTAATGGCACGATTGAGCCCTAACACAAAGTACCTAGGTATGCGATGAATGGTATCATGTATGCAGACATCGACGTAATCCATTAAACATTACCCAGCCGTTACCATACAGCCCAGTAACTCTCTCCAAGCTAGACCCAAAGAGGCGACAAGCTCACCGTTGCAGATCAAACGTGAGTCACTCCGGCATTCCCATTGGCTGCTCGGTCGAAGTATGCGTTCGTCATTGTATCATGTAATTTACCCGTGTATAGCCTTGTACGCAACTGGACTCGAGAACAACGCGAGAAAAAGACTGCACCAGGAGAACGTGCCTTGATTTCTGTATGGCCTTGTTTTATATTCTGCAATCACTGTGACAATAGCTGATTTTCAGTGCGAAAGTACTGTAATTATAGTACGTCCGTACAATCAAAAGTTTCACAGATACGAGACGAAAAATACGCCATAAACTCAATCTGGAACGAAGTTGCCATGGATCCACTTTCCTCCCTCCGGCCTTTTCTCCTCTTCTCTCATCTTCATCTCTCTTTCTTCTAGTCCAGTACTACTACACACCATTGTATCTAAGCGCCTGCGTTGTCGCTGGACCTTTTTACGTGCTGCAATCTCTTGTATATTGTTCAATTGAGTTTATACTGTGCAATGACGGTGCGGTGTTTCGCAATCTCTGTTTCTTATCGTGCATGATTCGAGATAACGACCAAAGCTACGACGAACGATACGTATTTCCGGCGGCGACCTGTGCGTAAGCACCACCTCTCCACCACCACAGCTTAGGATCTTTGTTAGCAATTTCAGAGTCCTGTCGGATATATTCAATTGCCCAACATGAAGTAAGTCTCGAAACAGGAGAAAAGAGGTTGCTTCGGGTCGGACGCATTCCTCGCAGCTGCATTCCTCGTGGCTGGTCGATTACATGTCGCACAGCGCAAAAGTATAGATAAGCTAACCTGGGCGTAACACAACATAGGTTCGGCGAACAGCTCCGCTCGTCCATGATCAAGGACTATTTCTGGCACTACATCGCCTACGAAGATCTCAAGGACGCCCTCAAAACCGAATACGTGACCGAGCCAACCCCCGCAAACCCGAAGCCGGACCGCAAGCCCTGGACGGAAGCCGATGAAAGACGGTTTGTAGCTCTGCTGGAAAGCGAGCTGGATAAAGTCGCTACTTTTCAGAGTTTGAAGAGTAAAGAGATTATCCAGCGGATTAAGGCGAGTGAGCAGGAGGTTAATCATGTGGTGGCTCGGTTGGAGATTCCGTCTTCGGATTCTCGTCGCGCTGTGGATAAGCCGACCGATGAGGATTTCTTGCTGCTTGAGGCTGATTTGAGTGATATCATTGCTGATGTGCATGATTTGGCCAAATTTACTCAATTGAACTACACTGGGTTTCAGAAGATTATCAAGAAACACGACGTAAGTGCGACTCTGAGCACTGCTTAGGATTGTTGTGCTGATGACTCGCACAGAAACAAACAAGGTGGTATTTGAAGCCAGTGTTTGCTGCCCGATTGAATGCCAAGCCATTTTTCAAAGACAATTACGACGCGTTCGTCGTGAAACTTTCCAGGCTCTATGACCTGGTCAGAACCAAGGGTAACCCTGTCAAGGGTGACTCGTCTGCAGGTGGTGGACAGCAAAACTTTGTGCGACAGACAACCAAGTACTGGGTACATCCGGATAACATCACCGAATTGAAATTGATCGTTCTCAAGGTTTGTTACCAACCACTCTTCTAATTTCTAGAGAGCTAATGTAAAATATAGCATCTTCCTGTCCTTGTCTTTAACCCCAGCAAAGAGTTCGAGGAAAAAGATTCCGCCATCTCTTCAATCTATTACGACAACCCAGAAACTTGGGAGCTATACAAAGGTCGTCTTCAAAAGACAGAAGGCGCAGAGGCCATTCGACTTCGATGGTACGGCGGCATGGAAGTTGACCAGATCTTCGTCGAACGTAAGACACATCGAGAAGACTGGACCGGAGAGAAATCCGTCAAGGCACGATTCCCCATGAAGGAGAAGCATGTTAACGCATACTTGTCTGGCGAGATGACAACTGGAGCTGTCTTTGAGAAAATGAGGAAAGAAGGCAAAAAATCGGAACAGCAAATAGCCGACTGGGAAGCGCTTGCAAAGGAAGTTCAATACCGTGTAGTCACCCGCAATCTCAAGCCGGTCTGCCGGACATTCTATCATCGTACTGCGTTCCAATTGCCGGGTGATGCTCGTGTCCGAATTTCTTTGGATACTGAACTGAGTATGATCCGTGAAGATAATCTAGACGGCAGGAGACGTGCCGGCGATAATTGGCGGCGTATGGATATTGGAATCGACTGGCCCTTCCGTCAACTACCGCCAGAGGACATTGAAAGATTCCCATATGCAGTCTTGGAAGTCAAGCTACAAACCCAAGCCGGACAAGAACCTCCTCAGTGGATCCGCGACCTTACTGCCAGCCATCTAGTCGAGGCCGTTCCCAAGTTCAGCAAGTTTATTCATGGATGTGCCACTTTGTTCCCTGATAAGATTCATCTACTACCTTTCTGGTTTCCGCAAATGGATGTCGACATTAGAAAGCCCGTTACTCGCAAATATGGTATTGAACGGCCGACACAGAGCACCAGCATATCCACTTCGGACATGGCGGACGAGGATGACGACGAAACCGATGACGAGATTGACGGCCATGGTGATCGGACAAGTAACGTCACAGCGGCTACCAGTGCCACTCAAGGAGCTCTTGCCAACTACGAACGCAACAATGGCGCGCTACAGGCGACTCGTAACGAGCTGGATGTCGAAGAACGTGTTGCCGCTGATTTCCTTGCTGGTGATGAGGATTACCCGTTGTATGATTCGGATGACGAGTCTGATTTCTCGGATGCGCTCGAAGAGGCGCGCCGTATTGGTGGGATGTACTACTACCGTATGCTGTTGAGCAGCTATCTTCGGCGCACAGGACATATTACCTGGGAAGTTTTGAAGGCCATCACGCCTCGACCACGAGCTACACAGATGCCGGAAGGGCAAAGCAATGGAATTACCGTTCTTGGAAACGGCAGACGTACAGTGAAGCGCTTCATTGCTCCCAAGGGTAAACGTAAGTATTGGCACGACTCCTCAATTCTCCAGAAACACAAAGTTAACAAATGAATACAGACATTCATGTTCCCATCCGTGTCGAGCCAAAAGTCTACTTTGCTGCCGAACGCACATTTCTCTCCTGGCTTGAGTTTTCAATCTTGATCGGCTCCATTGCAGCCACCCTTCTCAACTTTGGCAGTGACTACGTCACATTCGCATCGGCGTGGATCTTCACCATCATCGCCGTAATCTGCCTTCTCTACTCTGTCGTGTTATATGTCTGGCGTGTGGACAAGATCCGTAAAAGACGGGACGTCAAACGTATCTATTACGAGAAATGGGGTCCCACGTTCCTTTGCCTGGGATTAGTAGCGGCTGTTCTGGTCAATTTCATCTTGAGGGCGAAACACGGCCAACTTGTGCCTGATAGTGAACAGCATCGTCACATCTTCCAAGCTGACATGGGAAACCAGACGGCAGTGGAAGTTGAAAATCTTCGTGGTTTGGAGCTTTGATTTCGTTTAATTCTTATTCTCGGGTTTCAAGGCACGGCACGCGAGATGTGATTTTATTGAGTTGACGACGAATTGTACACAATGTACAAAATTGAGATATATGTATGATATAGACTACTTATTATATATCTAACAACGCACATTACGTATATGGTTGTATAAATTGTCTGCGCAGAGAGTCTATGTCAATATCGAATCTATGGATAGAAACTTGAGCAATGGAATTGATGATTGATGTTATGCAGATACTACGTACATGCATGTACTAGCCAGGTTGAATGTTCCTATGAACCAGTTGACACCCCCGCCGCTACATATACGTGATGAAGTCGAAGTCATATTTCGAAGATGCGTATGATATTCCCTCAACGATACCGATTGATGATTTCTTCCAAAGTTGCCAAAAGAACATGGAAGCCTGGACGGATAATAGACAATTTCTCCGTTCTTCCATACATTTCGACATCAAATGTGGAGTAAAGCAAAAAAAAAAAAAAAAAATCTCTTTCTAGGTTGAAACAGGACCATCTATCTATTAGTTTTGTGCTCGTCTTTGTTGATTTTGAAACGTTTCAACTGAGGTTTGGTCAGGTAAGAGGAATTGTCATAACAAGCACTTTACTACGAGCGACTCGGAGCATATCCCCCATTGGTGTTCAGGCAGGCTTCTTTCCAAAAGGATGAGAGGGCTTTTCAGGTCTCCAGTTACATGTACCTTCGTTCCATCGACACAAACACAAAGCACCTGTTCGAGGTTTGTGACGGTGCTGGGTTCTTGTTATATGTTCTCGAAACATATGATCATACCAGTGCCAAGAATTAGGGCTAGTTTCCGAATCTGGGCGCCAAAGCCTCGGATACCCGGCCTTTGATGGAAGTGAAACTCTTGAATAAGCCGAGAAGCAGTGTCGTTACCTAGCTATTCAAGAATATAGGCCAGTAGTATGAAGCAATTTTGAGCAACAAAGGCCCATTTGTGTGTGTCAGACCAGCAAAGAAAATCGCATATCTCGAGAACACGGGAACAGTGGGACCGAGGAATTGTCATACATGGGGTTCACCTACATTTTGTATTGACTAAGATCTCCTCTCAAGTTATAAAAGGGCATCTCGGTCCCCTCTATCCATGGCCTTTTTCTTTTCATCATCCAGCATCGTCCTCTCCTTTCCAATCTCCTCCTGCATACGATCTCAAGAGCCCAGTTTGGAGCCCGATCTATCTGAACTACATACAAAACCTGGTTTGCAGGTTTTGTATGTAGTTCAGATAGATCGGGCCGTCAGGAACAAGACAATGATTACATATTACGAATCATCAATCAAGACAACCGTCAATCAACCCTACGACCCGCAAATCTATCAGAAAAAGCAGCAACCGGACTCCGTCATTCCCAGCCATGTCTGGTTCCGCAGTTCATGCAAATCAGGCACTAAGCCTGTTGGGAGACGAGGCAACTGATATTGAAACACAAATCTTTGGTTCGGTCCAAGCGGCCTGGAACGCCGTGATACCGAGCGTACAGGACAACCGCTCACGCACAAAACCTACCTCTAGAACGGATGATCCCTACTGTTCAGGAGCCATATGGCTCCCCTGTCTTGGGTCTCCTTTCATGTATAGGACATGGGGCCTTGAGACCTCATGTCGCGAAGCTCATGGTGCAGCTACTCGCAGGCTAGGACGAGGCACCATTCATGTAGCTGGCAGCAACGGCAGTGATGGCGACGATAACCACCACGGTCACACTTCGATAGAGGTCTTCAGAAGAAGATCTCCGACAACAAGGTCTTCAACAACAGTCATCGACAAGAGAGGACTTCAATGATGACGATATATGACGACAAGAGTATTTCTACAATAAAAGCTCTAACAACAAGGGCTTCTGGGGAGGAACAGCCAAAGAATTCGACCCTTTACGTTGGCAAGGAGTTCAACGATTTGTCCAAGGTCGAGTTGGAAAAGCCCTCAGCCGCTACAGATCAAGTGGAAAGCCAAATACCGGAATATCATACTCAAATTCTCGACTCTCCTTCGGTCATTGTATTGACTCTGCCATTCGTTGATCACCAGGGGACACGGCGACAAAAGAGCAAGAAGCATCTTCCCTATCCAGTCCCACCGTCTCTTCTCTCGCTTCTGTTGTTCATTCATTCTAGCATTCAAAGGTGCGAAGCAGCGTCAATCTCGAAGATCATGTCCGAGTCCCAACAGCAGTCCAGGGCACGCATTGCTGTTGCTAGGCTTTCGAATCTCCTTCACAGCCCACAGACCTCCGGGTTGTAGTTCTTCTAATTGGAATCCTAATAGAGAAATTTCCCCATGGTTGCACAGTCATGTCAAGAACTGGAGAAATTCTATTGGGTCAAGGGCTGCTCAGCAACGACAGGCGAGTCCTTCCAGGTCGAGGATTGACACTCGACCACCACCCAGTCGAGGCCACAAGAAGAGCACAACTGGCGAGATAAAAACGACAGTATATGAGAATCAGAACCGCACACGATCGTCCCATGGAATTAACAGTCATTCGAGAACAACAAGCCTGGACTCCACGGGCAACAAAATTGCCGAGGTCAGCAATTGATTTGATTTTAAGCCATGCCAAGATGTAGTCAATTCTACTGACAAGACTGAATTATAGTTATCTGCCCAACTCCGAGCTCGTTTGTCGTATACGGCCGCCAAGGTAGAACGGAGTCGCCAATTCCCAATCATGGATTGTGGTTTCAAAGTCGGACAAGACGCCTAACAACAAGAGCTTCAACAACAAGAGCACAGTACCCCGGTCTCGACTACACGTATGGTCATTATCGCATGCGACTGAGCCGTTTTCCAAGGCACCGCAAGTTGTTCAAGCTCTTTGACGAGCTGGGTTTGACCAAGCAGAATTCAACGATACGACAACGATGACCGCCACCACAACGACAATAGTGCTTCAACAAGAAGGTCTTCAACAACAAGAAAGACTTCAAATGAGGCAACTGTCAATTACCGTTACAATCGATACTCGCACAAGATGTCGATAGCACAGAACACAGCCATCTCAACTTTGCAGTCATTGGTGTATAAGTAAACAACGGCTACCACTGGATCAACTATGCTGTGGTTGGCCTAGGTTGGAACAGATTCTCAAGCTCAACGCCTCGGCATCGCCGATATCATTCGGAGCAAGAAGGAAAGACCGTTCTTACTGCTGGATCTAGATTGACCGAAGCATCCGATGCAACTCCTTCACATCTCAAAGCCAATGTCCGAGCACCAACGCCTTTGATGTCAAGTATTGGGTTGCCTATAAGGCGAAGAACGCGCTCTCAAAATGCGCTTATGGAGAAAGATGCCATCGAAACACTTCTATTTATGTCGAGTCCAGAAAATTCCGGCTACCATTCTAGCTCTCGTGCAAGAAAGTCAAGTATGAGCGTCAGCATTGAAGCGCAAATGACAGCTAGCACGCAAAACTCGTCACAAGGAAGCAATACGTCTGCGGCCAGACAAATGGCGACCTTCAACTTTCTCGATAGCGACGTAATGTGGACCGCAGCTTTCACTTACTGGAGAAAGCTGGTATGACCCGAGAGCGTACAGACTACCTTGGTGAGGATGTGGCTTGGAACTACTAGTAGAACCTGGCTATAACGACAGAAGGCCATTTTTCAGGTCAAATCTAAGGCTGGATTCGGCCAGATCAAATAGTTCAATGGATCAAGAAGAAGATGGATATCAAAAGATCAACAACAAATCTGTAATGACGGAAAATGTCCCCGAAGAGGCAGCAATCAAGTTCCTGGTGGATGTAGACTTTATGTGTGAGTATTGTTGTCTTTTGAGCTTTTTCGAGACGATGCTGACTCGCTGCTAGGACACCCGAGCGTGAAGCACAGCCATTGCGAAGCTGTAATCGGCGTCATGGTGGTAAAGGAGACAACAGACAGGATATATCTGTTCTTCTGTCACAACACCCATTCTTTCGTATGTCTTGACTATAATCCCCTCCCAAAGCTGGTTTCTAACAATGTACCAAACTGTAGGGTCTTGCTTCAATGAGTTCGGAAGATAAGAAAGGAGATTGAGATATCAACAAGATCCGAGAGATTGAGATATCAATAAGATCAGATTTATCTCTCGCTGCGCAAGGTGTCTGAAGAAGAAGCACGCCAGAGAACACGCTCTCAGCCGGGGTTAACGAACAGATCAGGTATACCGATACCTATTGCTAGCTTCGAACCACGTCCCGTGTTTTTCAATGCGATGGATGGGAGGACACAGATCGAAGAGGGATAGAGAGGTTGTAACTGCCTGCTATGCTGCAGCTGTCCATCTGTCTAGGCAACACAGGATCCTTCAAACATCTTGATCTTCAAACTCCATCGTTCTCTGCATGAGATAATTGCCTGATTCATCATCTTCTGGGACCATTGGGTCTGTCCACTGTTATCGAGCAGATCAGGCATACCACATCGAGATATCAACAAGATCAAAGCAATTGAAAGAACAATATCTCAACGAATGAAAAGTATTGAGGAATTGATAGGGTTTATTGATATAGAAAATGAAAAATTAATCAAAATTCAAAAAATGCACATCAAGATAGATATATAAAATGAAGAACTAGTAGCGGCAATATATGATTCTCTGTAAGGCCCTTGGGACAGCACCGTGATTTTATAATTGCTGTGATATGACTATCTTACTAATAGTTACATACTTGACTCTTACTAAAGTGGTGCTCTGACAAGCTCGTGTTATGTTATAATAGCTAGTGATCTGATAATTATGACCGTAAGATTACAGTAAGATAATACTAAGAGACTTGATTATAGTGAAATGACTTAAATTTTTATTTACGCATTGTATTATTATATATTATTATAAATAATAATCATAGCTATGAGACGTGTTAACGCTTTCAAATATGTATAACGCCCAAGTCCAACACCAATATTGTATATATGTTAGCTAGGGGGCTCGTTCGTAGGCTCAATATAGGATTATAAGCCTAGATTCGTACATGAGCGCATGTCAACTAGATCGTAGGATTAGGGGCTCACCAGATTTAATACTAAGAAGGCCTTGTATAGAGGATAATTATAAGCCTAGATTTGTACGTGAGCATATAACTAGATTAGGGGGATTCGCTCACCAAATTTGACACCAAGGAGGTCTCGTACAGAGTATTATAAGCCTAGATTCATATATAAGCACCTGTCAACTACATATGTAGATTCGGGGGATTGGAGAAACAACATGATGAGGCCTTATACGGAGCGCGCACGCGCGCCAATAATAACAAATTCAACATTAGGCCTCGTACGTAGGCTAATATTTGCATATAAGCGCATAAAAATAAAATAAGGATTCGCTCACCAAATTAAACACCAAAATAAGACCTTGTACGTGAGATTGGTGCGTTGTACGTACATATAGGTGCACGCAGATTGAGGAATAAGTACTTAGGATATATATACATATATATATTTGAATGAGTCGCTAGTGCGGAAGGCCTTGAGCCACATGTGCATTTGACATACCTAGGTATTGACATAATACCTAATTAGAAAGGCGCGCAATGAATTGAGCCCTGTATAAGCATCGTAAATATTATAATAAGACAATATACTGTGCCCCTACAAAGGACGTGATCTATCCTTCATGAGTCCATTATAAGTCCATCATAGCACTGCATTTAGAGTGACAAGACGACCGTTGTAAGACCTATTTGACAGTTCAGCTATCTGTAAATATATCTAACCGCTGGGTAACAGCACCGTGATCTTACAATAGCCCACTGTTTGCCGCTATTGTAGATATATAAAATGAAGAACATCAAGAAGATTGGGAACCAACGAGGTCGGAGAGATTGACATATCAATAATATTAGGGAGATCGATAGATTGTTAAGACGATGGAGATTGGTAGGTCACTACAATGGAGAGATTCGTAGACTAATAAGGAATGGATATCAAGGAATCAACAAACTCAGCCCATTAAGACATAGAAACACCACATAGATTGAAGGATCAAGATAGAATATCCAAAAGATCAAGGTACATATCGATGAAACTCTAAGGAGTAAGAGATTAGGATATTCAGAGAAGTCAGGGGTCAGAAACCATGGGAGACTATCTCTAAACATAACATACGCCAACAGATCTTGGTAAGATTAGTAGGTATCTTCATACAGGGTACACTTATGACCACTGTACGTATTTCTTGACTAATCTGTATAACAAGATAAACAGTAGCCGTCTTCAGTCTAGGTACTCGGTACAGACAGTAAAAAGTGATTCCAACAAGTCTTTGCGGAAACTACGCCAAGAGTTAGGGCTAATTTCCGTATCTGGAAGCCTACCCAGAGCATCTATCTATCTTTGATGAAAGTTAGCTCTCAAAGGACCCTGAGAAGCAACTTAAAGAATTGTTTGACGGGCATATGCGGATATGATGCATATGTGAACAACATCTAGGGATAAAGAACTCTGTATATCTCTACGTATCAACGAAGAATCACATCATCTGGCAATAATAGGAACAACTGACAGGAAGTTCCCAACTTTATTTTGTTAAGAATCATGGCCTTGCAAGCTATAAAATGTGGCTTCTTTCCCTTCTATCCATTTCTCATCTTCATCTTATCCAACATCATCATCCCATTCGATCTCTCCAAAGTTCTTACTTCATCATCTTCAGAACCCCGTTTCGGAAAGCAATCGACCTGACCTACAAATAAGCTACATTTTACCATTCTATATCCTTCATATTATCAGATACAGAGCGTAGGGTCAACAAAAGCACCTGCCAATAATCATAAGAAGACTCCAACAACAGGAGCTTAACAACGGGAGCTTCAACAAGGGCTTCCATAACAGAAGCTTCAAACAAGACAACTGTCAATTACTGTTACAATCGAGACTCGCACAAGATGCCAGACGCACTCACCATAGCCTTCATGATTCTGCAGGCCGTGTGTAGCTTGGTAACGGTCATTTCTGGACCAATCTGGCCGTGTTTTCGGAAGCGGAAGGTCCATACAAACGCAAACACCACGGACCAGGAGAATACTTCTCCTAACCCGGATGGGATAGATATCGCTTGTGAGGATATTGGGAAAATCAAGAACTCGGTGGAGGTGATTCGGAAATTGTTGCAACCGCAGCTCCAAGAGGGTCAAAATCAAGATCAAGGTCAACAGAACCAGGAAGCCTGAGGGGACCAACACAGTCAGAGACGTTGAGAAATCAACACGACCCAGGAAGGTTAGTGGGTCAACAAGAAGACGGCTATCAATAGTTGAACAAAATCTGGGAGATTGAAATGACAGGGAAGATTGAGATATCAACAAGATCAAAGATTGAGGTATCGATGAATCAGGAAGATAAACGGATATGAGATCAACAAGGTTCGGGAGATCAAAAGCCTGGCGATCTGAGAAATTGATATATGGGCAAAGTCAAGAAGGCTAGGAATCAACAAGAAGATTGATATTAAGAGATCAGCGAGATCTGAAAGACTGAAAGACTGGGAGATTGTCAAATACGAGAGATTGGGACATCAATAGAACTTTACACGATCAACAAAATCAGGAGACTAAGGGATCAATAAGACCAGATAGATTGAGAAACTCAAGAAGAAATTACAGAGATTGAGATATCCAACATAGCTAGAAAAATTAAAAGATCAACAAGACTAAGAATATCAGGGGGTCAACTTGGTCTGAGACGAAATTGGAAAATAGTAGTCAGGAGACATCTAGAATCCAGAGAAAAGTTGGCTGCCGAAAACTCGATAAGTTACTGGATCTCCTCGAGAATTGATTCTTTTAGGGAAATCAAAATGGCATTATTCTCTACCTTATGCAATGTAAATCCTAACCCGTCAAGACCAATCTAACGAGGGGGTTCTTGCACGCGATGATTCGGTATTCGCCCCCGCCAATTATTTTGATATCGCTCCACCCAAGGCTCATTTTCGATGGAAGTTTCGGTTTGTTGATACCATATATTGTCAGCGTGCTCGATAGCATTGCCTAGACATCTCCTAATTGTAAAAGTGAATTCTCTGCGATGTAAGTCAGCCCGATCCCGTGTCCTCACGACATCGAAGCCAGTCGTCTTGCACCAAGGGCAAGAAAATGTACCCGGATAGGATTGCACCAATTTCACTCTCCTCTCGGATGGTAGTCTTGTGTGCAACTCAGGTGGCAGGTCGTCGATATGTTCGATCCTATATTTAATGCCGCCAAGCTGTAAATGGGGGCACGCTAGAAACGCGAGCTTTCGATCACCAGCGATTGCGTCTAATATCGTAACTACGTACTCCGTTTCTAAAATGAGGTTGTGATCGTCATCAAGAACAAATTTGAGCTTGCGTTGCGCTTTAATCCTTTGATCTCTGTACCAGCCATCATTGCATTCGTGGGTACATTCGTGTTGGTCAGTGGCCGGGTCAAATCCTGGTAAAAGACCTCTGCTGTGGTCGTCGTCTCCATGTTGGGCCTCGTCACTAGTCTCTGACAGTCCCGGTTGTTGCTCTTGCTGTTTTCGCCGTATTAATTCTTTCGTAATTCTCAACTTGTCTCTAAAAGTCATCTCAGTACACGGGCATAGACGAACGACACCCACAAGCTTTCCAAAGATACACGTTCGCGCATTGGCACTGGTCCACAAGTCTAGCTTGCGGAATTCGTCGACTGGGTGAAGCTTGTAACACCCCATACAGCGACGCCAATGCGCATTTTCCAACCTCCTCAGAAGCTCCCAACGATCGGTGCGGATTTTATCATTAGGGTAGTATCTGTCGTAGATCGATTTGGGCAGAGCTATAGTCAATTCCGTCCATCTGGGTGGAAGAGGCCAGCAGTTCGTGAGTTCAAGTAAGGACCTGCATGTTAGAGCAAGGCACAGCCGGTCGAGATCCGACTCGATGTAGGAAATAATCTGTAATACTAGTTCAACAGGTAAATCGCAGAATCCTCTCAAGTCTTGTGAAGAGAAAAGTCTTAGTCGTTTGGACAATGGCCACCAGGGCTGGGGGTAGGACCCTTTGCCTTTTCGGTCAAGGTAGGCAAAGACTTTGTGCATCCAGTCACTCATATTTGCTACCACTTGAAATTCTCTGCTTCAGTACAATGCTTTTATGGACAGTAAATTGTCGTCCAAGGCCGTTCGGGTCTTCTTATATTGGCAGCCCTCCATACAGAGATCCTGATGCTCATTGTACTTGACCATATAAGTGACTCTTTAGCCATCTGATGTACACCATGCCATTGTGAAACCACCTTGAAACAATCTGTGTCTCCGGAAAATCCATTCTTCCAAGCATTGAGTCCGTTTCTAGTATTCGGCATTGTTTCGTTTGACTGTTCTCCAGCGGTTAAAACATTGTTCACGAAAACACGAGAACAAAGCTTTGGTAATCGAGGTGACATTACCTTTCAGCTCGAACTGGATGGTTTTGAGGAATGAATGAACTTAGACTCGACAGGTTCCCTGGCCATGATCTAGACTGATGGTAAATATTTGAAAGTCAGACACTTCGGTTCTAACTCCCTAAACTGAGAGAAAATTTTAGATTGCATGAAACTTGAAGACTATATGGTATACACGACGAAATGAAAAAGAAAAGAAAAGCCGAGTAATGAAACAAACTTATTTATTCAACGTCTCTTTATTCGAGCAAACCTTTACCGCTTCTTGATGCTCACATCTAAGCTTCCAATGAACCACACACCAACAAAGATGCTGAAAAGACCCGCAGCAATAGTTAGAGGCTTGCGAAGTCCGGCTGTAAAGGGGTAGGTGTATGTGATCTTTGTCATGTCAGTACCTGTCAGCAAAGAAAAAAAGGACGTTAAACATACCAATAGTTGTGAGTCTCTCGCCTCGTCTGACAGGTTGTCAACCTTCAGAGTCAACGCCGACCGGCCAATCGTGTCCATATAAGTCCGGTGCTTTGAGATACTAGACTGAATATGCGACGAGTCCGGAAGGCCGTTTGGTGCATCGCCGTCTAATATTTCATATTTGATATCCGTTGCTCCCTCGGGTAGGATTACACGGACAACGACTTGATCGTACTGGATACCCTCGGCAACCTTAGGACCTTCGATAAACGGCACCTTGAGCACGTACGATTCAGCACCAACTTTGCGCAAGAACGAAGAAAGACCGTTGTTCCATCCCACGCGGAAACTGTATTTCCAACCACCAAAAACTGGGTACCGAGGCTTCAGCTCAAGATGAGCTTCGCGACCCGGGCTTCCAGGACGGTATCGGCTTGTAGACACATTGCCAACGTCGTCTGTGAAATAAGGATCCACCGATCCGGGCTTAAGCGGATATTTAAGCTCTTGCAATGCTGAGCTTGCACCCAAACCGTATGCTTGGCGGGCCCATTCAACACGATCAAAGTTCTTGGACAAGTTTGCACCGTCATTCCGAAGCCAATAGCGTTCCTCTATGGCCAGGTTGCCTCCCCAGTGAGAAACTTCAATATCACGCTCCAATAGAGAGCTGGCAAGGACGGGCTTTGTAGATTCGAAACGGAAGGAAAGCGGATACGTGGCGCCTGGTGCCACCTTGGTGTATGGTCCATATGTCAAGGTACTTCCTTGCTTCTCGGGGTCATTTCCAGTCTTCAATTTCGATGTCGTGGTGTAATCGGGGATATTCGAACTAGGGAACTTGACCTTGGTCTTTTGTGTCTCGACGACGTAGGCGGATGGCGCATAGGCATTGAGGGTGTATGTCAAGAACTGCGAGTCCGACTGTCCGATAGACTTGGGGAGAGGGCTGAAGGAGTTGAGCACATAGTAGGAGATGCTGAGCGTAGTTTGTGAGGAAGGCGAAAGGGGCTCGGGGAACTGTATTTTATAGAACTGGGAGCTGTTATATGCGTGTCAGTAACACAGTTGGTATCGCGGCATTGTCACACACGAACCTATCAC
Organism: Talaromyces verruculosus; assembly: GCA_001305275.1. Taxonomy (NCBI): domain Eukaryota; kingdom Fungi; phylum Ascomycota; class Eurotiomycetes; order Eurotiales; family Trichocomaceae; genus Talaromyces; species Talaromyces verruculosus. The sequence continues at coordinate 449,385 of LHCL01000012.1, forward strand.
CATCGACCTCAACAGCTGTCACTGGAAAGCTCCCTTTCTCAGGAGACTTCTTATTGCGCACTTCAAATCCTCCAATGTGACTGAAGACATCAGCTGGAAAGGGCACATAGTAGTCGGTTTGCGGCTTCTTGTCTGTATTCTCCACCACCACATTGATCGTTTCGCGGACGTATCCCTTTTCCAAATTTGTGTTTCGCACTAAATTCGTATTCTTGAAAACCTGTGGCGGTTTGAAGTCTTTGGCGAGGGGTGTTTGTGCATTGCTGTTGCTGGACTCGGCTGCGCAAGCTAGTATACTGCAACTTGTCGACAGCAAGCCAGCGGCAATGCTGAGGAATCTCATTGTGACCAGGACCCAATGGGTCAGTTATACGTTGTGTATGTATCGATGGAATGACCTCGGAATCTACACCGTAAGACAACAAGGAGATGCAATTGAACCGAGAGAAAGTGAGAAGGAATGAAGCTCTTGGGGCAACTGTTCAGATGGGGAAAGAGCTTAGGTGGCCCTCCGCGGCGGTGTACGGCGACCTCTTCGGCCACTTGGCGCACTCCGCAGTCTTATCATTCTGACCTTTATCATCACGACAGACACAGTTTATTCAACCATAGCAGAGACATTACTCACATCATCAGTGTTGACGAATAATATGCTGTGTTGACTGCAGTTGTGGCTACCATGGCAATCGCCCGTGCTGCTCGGCTTCGCAGCTGGCCGAGAATCACACTAGCTACACGTCTCTCCTGCAGGCATATCTATATCTCCAGCAAGGCTTCTGATTTCGCCAACAGTAAATTCTTTCAAGTATCGGAAGAAGTCAAAGATGCCCTATCCACCGGCCGGCCGGTGGTTGCACTGGAGTCGACCATATATACGCACGGTAACTATGACTCAACTTATCTCAATCGTCATATATCAGCCGCTAATAATAGTCCAGGTTTTCCATATCCAGATAATGTAGCACTTGCGTCGCTACTTGAATCAGTCGTGCGGAAAAATGGCGGTGTTCCCGCAACAGTTGCGGTGTTCAATGGTGTAGCTCGTGTGGGTTTGGACGCCGAAGAAATCATTGAGGTAGCAGCTAGTGCTCAGACGAAAACCGCGCTCAAAGTCTCACGGCGTGACCTTGGCTATATTTGTGGACTGGTGAGTGTATCCTTTCAGGACTTGAATTTAAAAATACTAATCAACCTGAAGGGCCTCGCAGGCAAACGCATTCATGGCGGTACTACGGTTTCCGGGACCATGATTCTAGCTCACCTAGCTGGTATCAAGGTTTTTGGTACTGGTGGTCTAGGTATGTCCGCCCTAACTAGGTAAATTACCTAAGCTGATCAGAGCAGGGGGCGTCCATCGAGGAGCAGAAGTGTCAATGGATATATCAGGTATGATATCAGAAACAAGCCACGGAGGATAACACTAATCTTGAGGATAGCCGATTTGACGGAACTGGGAAGGACACCCGTTGCTGTAGTCAGTTCGGGCTGCAAGAGCTTTTTAGATATTCCCAAAACTCTTGAATATCTCGAAACTGAGGGTGTCCTTGTTGGTACTTTTGCAGACGGCAGAAAAGGTCATGTTGATTATCCTGCGTTTTGGACTCGCGATAGTGGAATTCCAAGTCCAAAGGTCATTCAAAATGAGCGCGATGCGGCGGCCATAATCTGTAAGTTATGTCACCAGAAAGGAAGCAAATGTCGCTAATTTGCGTAGATGCCCAGAATCAGTTGGGCTTGACGTCGGGAATCCACTTTGCAAATCCCGTTCCAGAAGAGTACTCTATTCCCAAAGCTGAGATGGATAGAGTGATTGATGAGGCAGTGAAAATGGCTGCGGCAGAAGGATTCCACGGAAGCGACAACACGCCTTTTATTCTCGCAAAAATCAAAGAACTTACTGGCGGGACCAGCATTCCTGCTAATCGCGCACTCATCGAATCGAATGTGCAGCGCGCAACCAAAGTGGCAGTCGAGTTGATGAAACTCGAAGAAGCTCGCAGGAAGCCAGAACATCGGTGAGCTATTCGGAAGACACACCACAGAAGACTGTGCTGATTGTATTGTACCTATGTCAATAGATCAATACCAGTGAGTCCTGTTCCAACGCCATCCCTGAGCTCGTCAGTCACAGCGCCGACGCATGATACAGGAAGCGTAGAGGCTGTAAGCAAGTCAACATCGACTCTTGGCAGTGTGGAAAAAGTAGACCTGCTAGTCGCTGGCTCCCTCGCTATTGATTTATCCTGTGACTTTACTCCTTTGGCTAGTCAAAAAGCCACAGTTAGTCCTTCCGTGCAGACCTCAAATCCAGCTACGATTGAACAAAGCCTAGGGGGTGTAGGTTACAATGTTGCGATTGCTGCAAACTATATTGGAAGCAAGACTCTCTTCTGCAGTGTTGTTGCGGATGACCTGAGCGGAAAGGCTTCTCTTGCCGCTGTCAAGAATGAGGGTCTGGGAACCCCTGGTATACAGGTTTTATCTCCCTCCATGGGAGTGAGGACAGCACAATACGTTGCCATCAACGATGCCAAGAAAGATCTCTTCGTGGCCATGGCGGACATGGCTATTATGGAGCTTCCGGAAAATGAACTTGACATGGAAGGATTCTGGGGGCTTGTAGTCGCGCAGGCACGACCAAACTGGCTTGTGGTGGATGGAAATTGGAGTCCTACCGTGATGGCCAAATGGATTGAGCTGGGCCAAAAGATCGGGGCTCGTGTTGCCTTTGAGCCCGTGTCTACTGCGAAGGCTACGAGACTCTTTACACGACTGGAAGAGGGGAAAACATCCGGTATCATCGGGCCTTCTGATACTGTCCCACGCTCGAAACTTGATCTTGCCGCACCAAATGAACTTGAACTAACATCCATGTACTCTACGGCTCGCGACAAGGGATTATTCGATTCACCTGAATGGTGGAATATCATCAACGAACTCAATCTTTCCAGCGCGGGATCTCGAGACTTGCTCGTATCGGTTACGACTCCTTCACTAGTTGACGCTGGAATTCCACAACAGAGTATCCAGCTACTCCCGTTTATTCCCTCGCTACTCATCAAACTGGGACCTCAGGGCGTGCTACTCACGCAACTCCTACCTCGCGGAGATGCGCGTCTGACTTCACCTGATTGTGCGCCATATATCATCTCTCGATGTGCCTCTGTACCAGATGGCAACGAAACAGTCGGAGGCGTTTATATGCGACTATTCCCTCCCGAGACGGTCCTGGCTGATAAAGACGTTGTAAGCGTCAACGGCGCGGGCGATACATTACTAGGCGTGGTTGTCGCAGGACTTGCCAGCGATCGCAATGCAGGAAAGCATATCGAAGACATTATCCCAATTGCTCAGAGGGCTAGTCTACGTACGTTACAGAGCAAGGGTGGTGTGAGTCCTAGGATCAGAGAGCTTAGCCTCAAGTCGTCGACCTAATTAGAGCTACTATAATCAAGTAATCCGAGTTCCTTTTCCCTCTTTTCTTTGGATTTCCCTTAGAATTAGTGCACACTATGCAAGAAATCCTGTACCGGTATTAGTTTACTTGCCTACCTGGGCACAGGTGTGTTCAGACTCACAGACCCTACCTGTCGAGTGTGCCCAAGTGGATGGTCATTGGGTCGGTATTAGGGCTAGCTGCGGTCGTCTTTCCTTTCAACAGTATCGGGTGAACTCGGAACGATGGCAGTCAAAACATATGGTACGAACGATGTGAAATGTGAAATGTATCTCCTATAGTTTGGATATTTGATTCGATTTTAATTACTTGTGAATAGCGAGTGGATTTTCCATGGATGTATTTGTGTCTATAGAAGTCTGCCCAGTTGACCAGTCTGATGTACAGCCGGTAGCATATACACGGTCTATATACGCTATTCGGATCTGATCAATGACATCAACCTAACAAACCCCTTGATGTAAGAGTTCCTGAAGTACATCAAGTGGCGTGAGTGGTCAGTACCACCTAACCCCGGACCGGCACTTAACCCCAGATTTTTTGCTTATGGGTACGTACATGTATATCCATGATCCGAGGCTTGACTGGTGGCACCACCACCACCCACACCACTATCTGAATCTAGACCTGTAGACGAGTTACGTGCGTAGTGATCCGTCCCTAGCTCAATCTGTGTAGGGCCATCCCGAGTCCCGAGCCGGGATTTAACTACGTATGTACGTACGTATCTGATGTTAGACTCGCGAGACACACGGACGTCAGATCTGGACTTGGGCTGTTGACTTGGATGCAGGTATGTTTGATGTTGAGCCTCGGTTAGTATTTTGTTGACATGTAGATGATCACGTTCTGTATCTTGTGTCTGTCGTGGATTCTGATGATGTTTCTGTTCGGACTGAATGTTGTTTGAGTCTTGACCGTTGATGTGCGGATCCGATGAAAACCTTGGGAAGCCTTTCCCCGCAATAATTGACCGCGTGTTAGAAAGTCAACGAGTCAATACGCATGGGCCGTTGTACCGGTAAAATGACAAACTGAATGATCTGGTTCCAGAAATGAAACAAAAAAGGGTGAAGAAGAGAAAGAAAAAAAAGCCTCGTGACGGACTTCCGCATTGGTCGCTGACTCGCGGGCCAATCAGCGGCGGGGGATTAGGGTTGGACACGCGGCGATACGTATATTACCATACTGCCACATGTAAAACGTGCAATAATCGAGTAACGACAGTACAAGAAGTATAAAATATGCAGGCACGCTTTGTCCCATGCAGGGATGTACGTACACTCACTTCCAGCACGAACGTACTACTACGTATGTAGTAGAGCGGGAATTCTCCGGCTCAAAGGAATGAGGCATTTTCATCTACATTCGCTAGTACGTACGTAGAATTGCTCTTGTTCGTCACGCTAAAATACTTGCCTTGAGTCTTCGACCGTTGGAGGAGACTGACAAGAAACCGTTTCTTTGTGATCGTGTTTGCCCGTGGCAGCCACGAGGCGCCCACAATGGGCGGCATGCTAATGGAGTGAAGAGTCTGAAGAATAAAGAAAGGAAATGAATCAATAATAATAATGAAACTAAACGCGCTGTTGACACTCGGGACTCTCTCCGTAAGCGCATGACTAATCTCTCATTTCTCATATAGCCGACCGATTGGGTCATTCTCCATTGGCTGCGCTCCCCGCAGCGACACTCTCATCTCTCTCTCTCTCGTCCTCTCTCCAACGCAACTGACTTGCACGAGACAAGACGAGCCAGGGTTTGCGTCTCTTTTCTGCTCTACTCTACTCTGCTCTTTGCATCTCCTCGCACATCGTCCGGTGCTGCCACTCTCGACTCGCGCCGCAACTCAGCATTCCAACACAGACCAATCTCCACTCTTCCAACTTTGCCAGCTGCGAACTCTGACTCCGTCGGCCCTCGTCGCAAAATCCCCCGAGAGCCTATTCGACTCCATTGAACCTGCAAAATCGGCAGACGAAAATTCAATGAACGAGTACCGATTCGAGTGAACAGCAAAACAATCTTCTTCTGTCGCTTTTACCCGCTCGTCGCATCAAGAATAATTGCCGGCGCGCGACACTCGTCATCCCGTTTGATGAGCGAGGTACCGAGGGCTAAGAACCTGGTGCGCTGGTTCGATAATAGCCCTGAATTTTCACGACCTCCTCGATAGGTCGGACTAGACTTGGACAATTCAAGAGAGAGTCGAATATTGTGAACCGTTAATGCCTGCACTTTCCCCAGTATGATGGACACCGATAAAGACGATCTGCCCTCCGCCACAGATCATAGTGAGCACGAATCTGGCGATATCGTCAAGGCGGAAGGCGGCACTTCGAAAACAGCGTCGAATTCAAAGGATCCCTCACGACCGCGACGAAAGAAAGCGCGCCGAGCGTGCTTTGCGTGTCAACGGGCGCATCTAACCTGCGGTTTGTTTTTCAGTCCTAACACTTGCCACACTGATGCTAATTTTATAGGCGACGAGCGACCATGTCAACGATGTATCAAGCGCGGTTTGCAGGATGCATGTCATGATGGTGTACGGAAGAAAGCAAAGTACCTACACGATGCGCCAGATGGTGCTCTCGTGCCTGGCGCTCAGGGCAATTTTTACAATCAAGCAAATGGCCTGCCCAAAATTTCACCAACTGATTTCACGCAGAATGGGAGCAACAACGTACAGCAGCAGCAGAAATCAAACACGATATACACATCGTCAACGCCTTCGTACAACAGCAACGGCACGTTTGATACAAATAGCGCAGCAAACACGGTATTGCCAGACAGCGCACTAAATCCCGGCCCATTTACTGCGACGCCTGCTTCGCCTACTTTTAGCATATCTGCTTCCTCGGCTATTCCCAATCTTACGCAACCCACCAACGATATGACGTCTGGAGCTGGACAGAGTTCATTCGGCCCTTTTTTCGATCCCAGTGATCCAGCCTTGTTCAACTTTGATCTCGCCAGTATGAATTTCGGCAATCGATATGGTGCACTGGAATTCGGTATGCTAGGGCACATGGCGACTGGTGCTGGAGACACCCCTCCCAGTGATAATGGTAACCAGCGCGGAGGCTCCATTGGTCAACGCAGCAACTCGCAGCAATTTGGTAACCCTACAGGAGCATTTACTACTGAAAGTCCCGGTCAGCAGTCATTCATGTTTGGCGATCCCGTGCTGAACGATTGGTCTGCCGGCCAGAATACAAATCCTCGGATGAGCGTTGGCGGTGGATTGTACGGTCAGGGTGGAGGAATGCATTTATTACAACAAGACGCGCCTCATGCATATGCTATTGGGTCTAATACATTTGCCAGTCCTTCGTCGACGACAAGTCCTCACGCAACGACTATTGCGCCGTCGCAATTCGATGATTCGCCTATGAAGACTAAGACGGTGATATCCACCCCGCACCTCCGCCAGCAAAGTCTGTATAACGCAAACGCGAACAAACGACGCCATCGAGAACCGTCTGCAATCTACGAGAGTGTCAAGGAGCCGTATTCGTACACTGGTGGATTCCATAAACTCATTGCTTTTATCAAGAGGAGATTCTCGCCACCAAAAACAGTGCGCATCGCCAAGGCATTAGCGTCTATTCGACCATCGTTTATCGCTACAACCAAGACGCTAAATCAGGATGATTTGATATTCATGGAGAAATGCTTCCAGCGCACGTTGTGGGAGTATGAAGATTTCATCAATGCATGTGGCACGCCGACTATCGTATGCCGTCGAACTGGCGAAGTAGCCGCAGTTGGAAAGGAGTTTAGCATCTTGACCGGATGGAAGAAGGAGGTGCTACTTGGCAAAGAGCCGAACTTGAATGTCAACACAGGCGGCGGCAGCAACCCATCATCCCAATCCGAATCAACCGCATCTTCGATACGCGGTGGCGCAGGAGGACGAATGCGCAGCGAACCAGCCCCAAACAACACAGCAGCCGTATTCCTCGCCGAACTGTTAGACGACGACAGCGTAATCGAATTCTACGAAGATTTTGCCCGTCTCGCCTTTGGCGATTCCCGAGGCAGCGTCATGAATACATGCAAACTACTCAAATACAAGACGAAAGAAGACATGGATCTCGTGAAATCGGACGATGGACGCTGGAACTCGGCCATGACGCATCACGTCGTTGGCAAGGGGGGCATTGTCGGGGAAGCGGGCATGAATCGGTTGGGCTTCAAGGATGGCCGCGTGGAATGTAGTTATTGTTGGACGGTGAAGAGGGATGTTTTTGATATACCCATGTTGATTGTTATGAACGTGAGTTCCCCCTCTGCTGAACTATACTCAGGTACGTGTATTGACGAGGACAGTTTTTACCGCATATTTGATCGACTCGATCAGACTTACATACAGAGTGTCTATACCCTTTTCTTTCTTTCTTTCTTTTTTTTTTGTCTTTGGATTATCATGCGGCAGGTGTACGGTGTCCCAGAAGGCGTTGGGTCGGATCCAAAAAAAAGTCTTGAAACACGTACAGATTCTTTCTGTCTTCAATTCGGTTTTCCATTTATGCTTCTTGTATATCGTTTTCGGTGTCTCTTGTACATATAACCAAACCAAGTGCAAACACGGACGGATGGGAGGGATACAAGTAGAACGGGGGGTGTAAGGTCTTTCTTCGTGTTGTGCATATATTTGAGTGTTGGTAGTATTGAATTAGACGTTATTTGATCAAGAAATAGTAGATGTACGTCGTTAGTCGTAGAGTATGCTTAGGGTTATAAGGGTAAGGTTCCACAGAAGGGCTTAGAAAAGCTTAGATCCACTCTGCGATAATAGAATGTTCCGCATTCGCCCCGCGATGACTGTTTTGTCAACCAGTTACTCTATCATCGGACTGGAACTAGGTAAGTATTAGTCCTGTTTAAGTATATAAATGTACTATATCTGAATACATACTGACAATCATCAGATACACATATCTGTTGCCGTGCTGTGCTGTGCTGACTGCCTGTCCCGACGACAGAGCCGCATTTGTCAGACATACATCTCTTTCCAGAGTGTATCTACAATAAGACAAGACCTGAACCCTTGAAAGAATCATTCATCACTTGCTTGATAAAATGCGTCCAAACGGCCCCCGAGACCCCGTCGCAGGCCCCGATGCAGGTCCCGAATCACCGTATCCCATCCGTCTCTCGGGCCCAGTCATCAAGGGTTTCGGACGAGGAAGTAAAGAAGTCAGTCCCTTCCGCTTCCTCCTCAAATCTTTCCCAGGCAAAAAGACTAATAGGTTAAAAAGCTCGGCATCCCAACCGCCAACATCCCCCCGGATGGTCTCGCGGCCTATCCCTCCCTGCAGACGGGAGTCTACTACGGCGTCGTAGCGCTTGATCCAGCGCGGTTCGTGTATAACAAGGATGAACCATCAACTTCAACTTCCACCTCATCGGCTACGGCGTCAGCCGAAGGGAAGAAAGAGGAGATTACCATCCTGCCAGCCGTGCTGAGTATAGGCTACAACCCCTTTTATAAGAATGAGGTTAAATCTATCGTTCGTCTCCCTCCACTTCCCACTTCCCACATTCATGAATGATCAGATATACTGACTAGCGTAACAAAGGAAATCCATATAATGCCCCCCCTCACCTCCCCCAGCCCAACCTCCACCTCCCCCAGTGCTGGTAATGGTAACGAATCAGAGACAAAATTCTTCAAACTCCCGGACTTCTACTCCACGCACCTCAATCTCCTCATCCTGGGTTACATACGCCCTGAGTTCGACTACGTCTCGCGCGAAGCGCTTGTGGAAGATATCAGGATTGATTGTGAGGTTGCGAGGAGTAGTCTTATGAGGGATGGGTATGTAGGGTATTTGGCTGATCAGACTGCTGGAGAAGAAAGGGGTGATGATGAGGTGAGCAAGGAGAGGGAGTGGTTGAGGAGTTTTGAGGGTTCTACGCTTTAGACTTGTTTACATGTTATTTGAGGGGAGGGATAGACGGTTAGATTACATACACAGGTCCACTGGTAGATGTGGTATGAAAGTTGAATAGTCTATTAGGTATCTTTTCTATATATGCTGTGCTGGTTATCATAAGAATATGCAAGATTACAAATATACATATTTTTCCCCATGTTGGCTTCACTAAGGTAAAGCGTCTCATACACGAGAAGTCGCGAATTTGCTCTTTTTGCGCAGTTCCTTTCCATAGGTGAAGAACAGATATCTATATAAATTAGTTAAATTCAAAAACGAGCAAGGAAGAAAACTCACGGCAATGGAAGCATCAACAAGGTCAAAAATCCCAACAGACTCGACGCCCAATGGATTCCGAGGCGGTTGTACACTGCAGATCCAGTCAGTTTGCTCCGAACTTATTCTCCGATTCGAACAACGTGACATCTTGCAGGTAACACAGAATCAAAACTTAGTACCAACGACGGAATATAACTTACTGTATGTTCCAAACAGAGGGAAAACACCTGCAAAACTCGATCGAGCGAAGCTGTTGGCTGCTAGTGCACTAGCTGCGAATTCGGGATAGGCGTCAACCAGGAATGTGAAGATGCCGGAATACACGAGGATGACCCTAGACAAAGATTAGCTTGCTGTCATTCCCTTCTCGAAGAGTTAGACGCACCCCATTCCAAACACGGCCGTTCCGATAATAGGCGCAATCCAGTGGACATGCGAATACGCCGTCCAGGCAAAGATGAAAATACCAATAGTGACCGGGGGAGCACCCGCAATGGCCGGCGGAAGACGCCATTCGGGCATTGCCTCACCCTTCTCGCCCACGGCGGCCATATGGTTGCGTTCCAAACGTTGGTAGTTCTTGCGCCAGAGCGGGTCCGATGCAACTGCCACCATCATGCCCACCGAGATACCTAAGAAGCTGCATCCGACCTGCCATAGTTTGAAGTCGTATACTTCGGTAAAGACGAGGTTGAAGGCACCGAAGAAGAGATACAAGATACCCAAGAGAACAGCTGAGTACAGACATAGACATAATACCATCGGTTCCAGGGTGAGAAGCTGGAATGGTCGGTAGCAAGAGCGGATAACGGTCTGAGCAACGCTTTTGTCCATTTTTTCGATGGGTGCGATATATCTTTGGTCGCCAGTCTCTTTGCGAAGGCGGAGAGCTTTGCGTTTCAACAATCTGCAATCGTTAGCCTTATCATCTCCGGGAGATAGGTAACGCTTACACTGGGTGGTAGGTCTCTGGAACGAGGAAGACCAATGCAACCAACTGAGCTCCGGCCCAGATAAGGAAGGTATAAAACGTCCATCGCCTATGATCCGTTAGTCTTATACAACAAAGTCAGCCCTTAGATGGTCCTACCAAGTGGTATACTGATTGATAAATCCTCCAACCCTGCAACAGTTAGCACTTTATGCATATGCATCTTGGAGATTCAGAACGTACAAAGGACCGATCTGGGGCCCCAGGAACGGTGCCGCAGAAAACGCCATCATCGGTGCAGCAAGTTCATTGCGATTGAACAAATCGCCTACCGTACCTCCTGCCACACTCAAAAACGCCGCTCCAGACAACCCACCAAAGAAGCGCACGACAATTAAAGTCTGGATGTTTTGCGCAACGGCGCATGGAATCATCCAAATGACATAGAAGGTAAAAGAGGTGATATAAATGATGCGCCGGCCATAGAACTCTGACAACGGTGCAAGAAACATCGGACCGACGCCGAGACCGAAGATGAATGTCGTCAGACCGAGAGTTGCGACTTCTTTTGAGCAGTGGAATTCTTCGGTGACTTGGCCGTAAATCATTGTATACACCGAGGATGTGCATGTCCTATTATCGTCAGTCAACTGGCTTCATTCTGGTGGATGGTTGACTTACACGCAAACCGAGCCTAGACAAACAACCAGGGCAATAACCCATTTCCTGGCATAGCTCATATTCCTCGGGTTCTCAGGATCATTCTCGTCCCATTTCACCACCAACTCAGTGGCAGACGCATCCGGTACAGGTACACCTTCCTCCCTTTTTCTTTCGATTTCTTCCTCCTCTTTATCCTCTTCCTCCCCTCGAACGCTAACACTATATCCATCCGTCTGCGACAATGTGCGATTGATATTGGTGGAAGCCCGCGACGCTCTCGAGGTCGTTTTGTGCAATTCGATCGTGTTCAGGGTATGTTGCTGGGTTGTGGGAGCCGCAATGGGTGAAAAGGTAGTCCCATCTTGCTCTCCGATGGATCGCGACGACGTCGACGAGAGTGACTGGCGGTCCGTTTCGTGTTTGTCCTCCATTGTGAAGTGGCGATATCTATGTACAGACTTTGTCCCGCGCAACAACAACAAGGTCAATTGACTTGCCTGGCTAGAAAGTCAGACAGCCAAGCTCGCTATTTATACCAAGCTCGTATTTATAATCAACCCCGAAAAGATAATGCCGATGAGCTGACAAATTGAGGTGCGGACACGAGATGACGATAATCCTTCTGAATTCTCATGAGTCGCAAACCCAGTCGGGCGTTGCGGGGAAGAAATACTATGTAGGTACGGGAAAAAAAATATCGGGAAGGCCAGGGAAGGAAGCCGACCCAAGGAAATCGGATTTGCACGTATCGATCGCAGAAGCTTACGATTTCGTCTACAGCTCAATTTCAGTTAATTGATCTTCAGCCAAAAATTTGTCGAGCGGCGTCAAGTCCGTGTTGGTGGATCTGGCGGAGATAGTCCACTTTACTCCGTCATAGCAGCTAACAGCCGTGTTAACCGGTGATTGATCTATCATCTACTACATAGTATCGTCTGGGCATGCTACAGATACGGTAGTACTTCTGTGTTGAGTCATTCTACGGAGTTAGCGGTCGACGTATCTACGTGCTGTTGTGTGCAACTAACGACAGAGTATATGGATATATGGATATAAGAAAAAGCAAAAACCCACGTGCAACGATACGAGGAATGCATAAACGTTTATCCACCACTTTAAATCCGATAGACCAGGTCAACCGACAAAGTTCTTCTAGGTAAATAAGCAAATTAGCCCTATCCTGTCTACATCCGCTGCGTAAAGCCGATGGAGCGGCCCGCGCGGATCGCTCTGATCCCGCCCAGATCATTGGCCTACTCATTCACTACTAGTCAAGACATCGAACGAAGGCAAGGGTTCATTTTGTTCAACATCTACGTGTAGAAATACGACCGCGGATACATTCCAGGCCTTCCCCTTCCGACATTGTTCCCATCTGCCTCGAGATTCTTGATCATTTCCGTCGCTTGGGACTTTGTCCGTTGAGCCCGCGTACACCGTTCGATAATCCCATGCACGAAGAGGAAGACGTGAAATATCCTACTCCATTAGCACCCTCCTAACCTCTACATCTATAGGCAGAAGAAACACTCACCAAACAGGAACCCCAAACCCAATAGCGGCAATCTCAATCAAGCCCATAGGGTACAAATCCGGGAAACACTCTCTACTCCAGAAGTTGGTGGATACATCGCACATCACCACCCTGCCCGACGACGAATTGGGGTCCATCGTTGTCGTGGCTGTTTGCCAGACGTTGAAGACGCCGCCCCATGTCGCGAATATCAGGGCAGGGACGAGGGCGGCCCAGATCAGAAAGTCGATTATAAGCTCGAGGATGTAGGGGACTCGTTTAGCAGTTCGCATAGCGTATATGCTTGTGAAGGTGTTGTATAGGAATGACACCGCCAACTATTACTCATCATCAACACACCATCTTTCCTCACTGCAGCGAAGAAGAGGAAAGAATACTTACAGGTGCAATAGGAATCCCATCCTGCCAATCGCCCTTATTCGGCCCATGAATATGCTCCAAATTCCGATTCCACAACGGTATCGCAGCCGCAAAGAACGACAACGATATCAGCGCCAGCACGGCCGTGATGCCGCGCAGAACGGTTTTGATGAAGAGCCAGGGTGTCCGTGTTTGTGCTGCGTCGCTGGAGAGGCGGTCGCGAATGTTCATCCAGCCGAAGCGGAGGCGGGATATTGTGCCGTTTACGCTCATGGTTTATGTTCTGGTAGATGTGATAGCGAGAGACCTGCTTGCTGATGGATGATTGTTCGGAAAAGATCGTCAGATTCGTAAAAGGGTGACTTTCCAGCAGTCGAAAGAGAGCGTCGTTATGTTTGTAAATCGTCGAAGAATGAAATCAATTCTAAATGTCGTAAGAGTCGTAAAAGCGTCCAGATGTCGTGGTTGAATATACAAAGCAAGTCTGGTCAGATGTGAATAAATCAATAGAAGAAATTGAAGGACTAATTGCTATATATCTAAATAAAGATTTTAAAGGACCATGTTGTTGACAACTCCCACTTCAATACAAACCCACGACTGGGACAGTTTCGCATTCTAGACCCATTGCGTAACGCTCTCGAGGCCGAGCCAAAGCAGATACAATTTCCTACAAGATGGATGCCTTGCTACACAGGGTTTACCAATTAGGGTATACAGTATACTCCGTGAGCAATGTGCATGCGAGTTGATTGGCTACATTTTCATGGTGAGACACATAACCCGTCCTGACAGCGTCGCAGGTCAGACAGGAATTGCTTAGGTTTACGAGGGTTACGTGTGTTGACAGGCGTAGAGAACCTGGCGAACGGGAGGCTGAAACATGTCAAGGAATCTGTCAGGGGTCTGTATGATTTGTCTGTAATACTAGGTATTGATATCATGAGGCTGCGCTGTGGCTGTGAAATATTCATTAGAATCTACTAGCTAAACATACAATTGGCACTCAACAACTAATTCAACAGTCAACGACAACCCACTGATTCGTGGTAGTCCAACAAGCAACACACCCCCAGTTAACATCCAAACATAGACTATCAAAGTACCAAGCAAAATTCAATGTCCAAAGAAGTGAACCCAATACAAGCAAACACCCATCGTCAATATATACGCCGGGAAAAAGCCGACCCAGAATTTTCAAGCAATGCCAAACAATTCCAAGATCAAAAGCCAGATCTGTACACACAACGCGGGCACGCTTCAGTAAATCAACCTTTTATAACCAGACCCATTGTAACGCCTCATACACCAGCCATCGGTATCATCCGTTCCGTTGTTGCTTTTATTTTGATTATTTCTTGTCATGGCATTTAAGCAGCGACCTGGACTTCTTGCTGAGCGGCTATCTCGCCGCCGGCCTCGGTCTCTGCCCATGAACCCCAAAGTCCACGCTTGGCCTTGATACGGAGAGGACCGCCGATATTATTGTGGCTTTGCTCAACCTTGATAGCATCCTTTGTCGCAAGGACGAGCGTCTCAAAGAACATCTTGGTTGCATCGGCTTTCGTCGTGGTCTTTTCTGGGCACAAGCTCTGGAACAAGACGCCCTTCTTCTGAGGTGTAGCCTGCTCTGCGTCTTGAGAGCCTCCAAAGCGTTCACGAAGCAGATGAACAGCATGCTGGGTGCCTAGAGATACTGGACCGGTCTCGGTTGGGTGGATGGTGTCGTCAAAGTTATCGGGAAGTAATCCTTCATCATCACTACCAAGTCGGTCCTCATTATCGACACCAAACTCAATCTGATCCTGCTGAAGAGTGGTATCGAGACCGATACCTTCGTCGAGGTTGAGAGCGGATTCATCTTCTCCAAGATCTAAAGCGGGAACATTTGCCTCATCGAGTTCCATATCTGACACACCACTGTCGCGCTTGCGCTTGAGTTCACCGGCTTTACGGACAGTTTCGAATGAGAGCATGTCACGGAGTTCAGGTGCCCATCCACGGCCACGGTCTTGTCCAAGAATACTAGACACAAAGTCGCCGTTCTTCTGCATTTGCATAAGTGTCAAAAGAACTGGATCACGAGGCAAGAATGAAACAGGCTTGAGGATATCGTCATGCTCTTCTTGATGCTTTTTGATAGCAGCTGAGCTCAACTGGGTATCCACATCATGGCCGATAATCTTTCGTCGCTTGGCACGCTGGGTTTCCTGTGCAGCATCATGTTCCTCCGCAACGTCCTCGTCTTCACCGGCCACAGCGTCGGCTTGTGGAGAGGCGAATCGGTCAACTGATGGTTGCGGTGATCGTGCTTCGGCCGCGGCGTCGACTGGAGCATCAAATTCACCCTCGCCCAAGTCCATAGGGTCATCGGGCATCAGGAACTGGTCCACATTGTCGCGGCTATCTTCTCCAATGTCCATGTCTCCCAATGGAGCATCGTCCTCACCAAGGTCAAGGTTCAAGTCGACGTCGTTAAGTTTTCCTTCTTCACTGAACAGATCCTCTTCAACAGGTCGCATAAGAGGGGCGTCTCGACCAACTTCAATGCTAATGTCGTGGTCGAGAGGGGCGTCATCCTCGCCGAGGTCAAGATCGAGGAGAGTGTGGTCTTCCAAACGAGCTGGTTCTTGGGATGCGAGGCGTTGTGTGTCGGGTAGCAATTGGCTGCCAAAGTCGATGGTACCGGGGCGTTTGCTGTCGGACTCCAAGTTGATAGAGGGTAGTAGTAGAGAAGAGGTATCCAGATTCATGAACAAGTCGGATTCTGTAAGCACATCGGGAAGAGTGATGCCGCCGGGTGGTAGAGCAACATTGGCGGGCAAATCATTGTTGTTGGTGAGTCGGAATGCCTGGAAACTGTTAGATATTTTCTTGTAAATAGATTAGAGGGAGGATAGTACCATCTTGATCTTCATCAAAGCTTCGTTGCAGTCGTCCAATAGGTAACGCGCTTTACGGCTGTAAATTCGGACGACACCAAGCAAAAGCTGGCCGCTCAGACGTAGAGCCATAGGTGCTTGGCCTTGGTCAACAATAGCATTGACACTGCTTTCGATATTCGACTGGAGAATGTGTGACTTGGAAAGTTTGCGCTCCAGGTTGGCGGAGAGCCAGACGCGAGCCAAAGGCCCGGTCTTGGAGAGAAGCGTCTCTGAATAAAACATCGCGTCTGTGTAGGCGTATGGCTAGATGACTGAGGAAATATACAGCCTGCCCTTCGATACAGGAACAGGATGCTTGGTGGTAACAGGCAACCACTGGCCTACAGGCGAACCAATGACGCGCCTATCCAAACACCAGCGCCTGATTTCGCGACAGACCACGTAAGCAGCCGACGATGGCTTTCAACAAGCAAAATAACGCGATAGACGAGGATCCCAAAAACAATCAAAGCAAGGTATAGTAGTGTGAGCACAGGAGAGGGAGAGGAAACGGGTGGGGATGAGGTCTGAGATGGAAAAGGAAGAAGCAAAACAGGAAGGCAAGTTGCGAGGGGCCGGGTCGCGTTGGCAGGAAGGAAAGATGGAAGGAACTTGCCCAGCCTCTTCCGTCCCGTCACTTCACCACTGGCATGGGAATGTGTGGCTGGGGTCACGTGAGCGGCCGTCAATTTCATAGCAACGGCGCTAGCATTGATATACTACATATGATTGGCCCACTTACCAGATCCACTGCCAAATATGCCGAGCTGTCATTGGTCGCTATGCTTTGTTTTTCTGCCTGGTGTTTCAGGCATCTACAATCATGTGACCTGACTTTCGAGAGCAATTATCCTAGCCAATCACAAGCAGCCTCATACTCGGCCCGCGTGTACTATGGAGAACACGCTAATCCGGAGCGTCCTTCCCTGTATGCAACTTTCCAACAAACGACTTGGCTTTCTTTCTGTCTGATGGAATCAACGATATAACCGCTTTCCGCCTTTTCCTTCAGTATATGCATACACGAGAAACGTTCCGGTGTTGTTATTCCACTTCTCGCTGAGTTGGTTGCTCGTTGGTATAGATTCCGAGCTACTGGCGCCAGCTTGCATCTTTTCTGTTTTGTCTTACGGTGGCCATCTTCTTGAATCATATTCCCTTATACGAACCTCTCATCGGTATGTTTTAGCATCCAATTTGAATTGACAGCTCCGGGGTCTCCTAGAGCGTGTGAATAAATGTCGCCGTCGTCGAGTCCTTCACTGCCGTTATATAATGTGCAAGAATCCCGGTCTCAGTCTCCTTACCTTCCAAAAACGAAGACACGGGAGTCTTCCGTAAGTCATCTACCACTCTCCCCCTCGATACATACAATCTAATTGAGCCTTCTTAGTCTATAACTTCATCCTATGCCTTCCTACATCCTCAACAGGTCGCCGACAGCCTGAACACCTCCCTAACTCACGGATTATCTCCGGCCGAAGCCGAGATTCGCTTGCACCGAGATGGACCCAATGAATTGCCTCGCGAAGACCCCGAGCCTTTATGGCTTCGATTTCTGAAACAGTTCAAAGAAACTTTGATCTTGCTGCTGCTTGCGTCTGCTGGAATATCATTTTTCATGGGTAATTTCGACGATGCGGTCAGTATCACACTTGCAGTCACCATCGTGGTCAGTGTCGGATTCGTACAGGAGTATCGTTCCGAAAAGTCATTGGAGGCATTGAATCAGCTTGTTCCTCATTATGCGCATCTCATTCGAGATGTTACTGCGAATGGCGCTGTGGATCAAGGAGGCCCGCGAAACGCTGCAATTGATGCGGATGTGCAAATGACACACGCAGATGCTCCGGCTCCGATCACCAACGCTCTCAAGGCTTCCAGTACAATAATGGCAGGAAAACTCGTTCCGGGTGATTTGGTTCTCTTCACAACAGGCGATCGCATTGCTGCCGACATCCGTATCACGTCAGCCACTGACTTGTCTATTGACGAGTCTAATTTGACAGGGGAGAATGAACCGGTTCATAAATATGCGGAAATACTACGAGATACCGCCATCCCGATCAAACAAGAAGACTCCAACTCTCCATTCGGTCAACTATCAAATTCAGGCCTTGGTGAACGACATGTCCGTCTGAGCGAACAACACAACATTGCTTTTATGGGGACCTTGGTACGGTCTGGATACGGTCAGGGTATTGTGATTGCAACAGGAGCCAACACAGAATTCGGCAGAATATCAGCTTCGTTACAGGAAATCGAAAGTCCCAGAACGCCGCTTCAATTGTCTATGGATCGACTAGGACAAGAGTTGAGCTATGTTTCTTTTGGTGTCATTGGATTAATTGTGATTATCGGGCTCATTCAAGGACGAAAGATTTTGGAAATGTTCACCATTGGAGTATCGCTAGCCGTTGCAGCCATTCCGGAAGGTCTTCCCATCATTGTCACAGTGACACTTGCTCTAGGAGTTTTGCGAATGGCCAATAGAGGCGCAATCATGAGGAGATTGCCAAGTGTAGAGACGTTGGGCTCCGTGAACGTTATTTGCAGCGACAAGACGGGCACGTTGACTATGAGCCATATGACGGTCACAAAGCTGTGGCATCATGACCGTCCAGAGCCGTTTGAGGTTAGAGAAGCGGTCTCATTGACACCTGAGCCCGTTGTACGAAAGATGTTGCGCATTGGAAATATAGCTAACAATGCGCGATTGTCACGTGCGCATGCTGATTCGCCTGCCAGCGCAGCTTCTGCTGCTATTCTGTCATCCACTATGGACAGCTCGTCTAGCCACAGCCAAAGCCGATGGGTTGGACAGCCGACCGATGTTGCGGTGCTTGATCTTCTTGATGCCTACGGCGAGGACGATATTCGTGATCAAATAAGCAATCGTGTTGCGGAGACTCCTTTCAGCTCGGAGAAAAAGTGGATGGGTGTTGTTATTGGTGGAGGAGATAGCAGGGTGGCGTACATTAAGGGTGCTTTGGAACAGGTGCTGGCCAGGTGCGACACGTACCTAACCAAGGATGGCCGAGAGGTGATATTGGACGAACCGAGGCGCAAAGCTGCACGGGACGCCGCCGAGAAAATGGCGTCAGAAGGACTCCGAGTTATAGCTTTCGCCAGTGGACCGGTCAGAGAACCAGGCAGACATTTCAGAAGGATAGGAGGCAGCCGCAGTGCGACCCCATCACCAAAGATTGATCAACCAGCCGACAACCACGATGAGCAGTTCAATGGGCTTGTGTTTGCCGGACTGGTCGGAATGAACGACCCCCCACGCAAGGATGTTCGCAAGTCTATAAGCAGACTCATGTCTGGGCAAGTCCGGGTGATTATGATTACAGGAGATTCGGAAACCACGGCAGTGGCAATTGCGCGTCAACTTGGCATAGTCGTCAATGACACTGCAGGAAGCAGGGCGGTTCTGCGAGGAGATCAGATTGACCACATGAGCACGGCCGAACTATCACATGCAATTGCGACAACAAGCATCTTTGCGCGCACCACTCCTGAACATAAGCACAAGATTGTGCGAGCGCTACAGGCCCGAGGCGATGTGGTAGCAATGACAGGAGATGGTGTGAATGATGCCCCCGCACTAAAACGGGCAGACATTGGAATCGCAATGGGCAAGCTAGGCACAGATGTAGCCAAAGAGGCTGCAGATATGATTCTTACGGATGATGACTTTTCGACGATTCTCCGCGCGATTGAGCAGGGCAAGGGCATTTTCTACAACATCCAGAATTTTATTACATTCCAACTCAGCACCAGCGTGGCTGCTTTAGGTTTAGTTCTTTTGAGCACAATTTTGGGATTCCACAATCCATTGAATGCGATGCAAATTCTTTGGATCAACATTATCATGGATGGACCACCGGCTCAATCTTTGGGAGTTGAGCCAGTTGATCCAGCGGTTATGAACAGCCCGCCACGACCAAAACATGCACGAGTACTTACCCGACCTCTCATTCAGCGCGTCCTCACTCAAGCAGCTCTCATCATGCTCGGCACGTTGATTATCTACGTGCACGAGATGGGCGATATCGACGACGAACTCAATCCTGGCCACATGTCTCGCGTGGTCACCAACCACGACACAACCATGACATTCACCTGCTTTGTGTTCTTCGACATGTTCAACGCACTTACCTGTCGAAGCGAAAGCAAGTCGGTCCTAAGAGGCGAAATGCCTCTGACAGGCAACAAGATGTTCAATTACGCTGTTGTCGGATCGATAATCGGCCAATTGAGTGTGATCTACATTCCATTCCTACAAGCGATTTTCCAAACAGAAGGCTTGAGACTGTCTGACCTGTTGAAGCTGATTGCCTTAGCCAGCTCAGTGTTTTGGGCCGATGAGCTTAGAAAGTATTATAAAACGATAAAGAGAGGGGGTCCTGGGGCGATGTATAGTTCTAATGTGTGATTTGCATCCTGGCCGAGTCACGTATATCTTTCCTTGCTGTTATTGTTTGCATTACTATCATGTATCTATTATTTATGGATGACTAGGCTTGATATGATAGAACATTATCCTCTTAAGTCTGCTACTGTTGTAATCTGCGACCCTAACATAGGACTAGGTACGCCATTATAAGATATCCACAGTCCAATCCTCGATGTCCTGTACCACAAGCCCTAGAAGACTTTACTCGGATCTCAAGAAAATAAACATGTCAAACAAGAATCCACTAAAACGATGTACATATTTAATTACCAGTGATAATCCAAACAAAGACTCGACAAAAGCCGGGCCGTGACTGGCGCCACGGCAATTGTTAGGCTGTTTCAGCATTTCAGGGTTCGTCGCTAATTTTCTCGATTGATCGGATATCAACAAGCTCTGAATGTTCTGTTAATCACTTATCTACAACATGGTGTATATGACTTGGCTTTGATACAAAGAAGTCGATATTATAATAATAATATCAAATTAGCACGTAGCCAGGAACAATCGAATAGATCTCTTAACACACAGGGCCAGGCGGGACTTAGGGCCTGGAACACGAGCCCTACAAATATTAAATCTCCCGCTCAAGGACAGCCACATACATACATACCTCAGTAGTTTCGTTTCAGCCGACGGAAAAGAAGGGTTATCAAATCTCCAATGAACAACGAGAACCATACACCACTAGTGACTAGTAGTCAGGTACACACTGGACGAACCGCGGCCACCCTGTTCATTAATCAAACCTGAAACCAAAGATTAGATCGATGACCCATCGGGATTAACCCCTTGTAGAAATCGGCGCTGCTTTGTCGAACAATTCACGTACCTACGTATGTAGTTGGCTAGTTGATGTAGGGTCTAGAAACGAAATGAATGCGGCTAACTAATCGGATTGGAGTAAGAACCTTGATTTTCTTTGGAAAGGGCAGGTTGCTTCGTACGTGAAGCGAGAGGGGGGTTAGTCACTTTGGCGCTGTCGACATTGGATGGTCGGTATAAGAGGGCGAGTCAGCCGGTATACTTCGAGTGTGATTTTGTTTTTGGTGGACTATCAACAGTTGATAGAAATCAAGAACTATGAAGTCTCAAAGTCTTGCAGCAGGGCTGGTATTAGCCGCTGGTCTTCAAACGGCCTCGGCGGTTGGTCATCAACATGGAGGTAACTATGCACTTCCACTATCTAGCTAGATATACTTGACTGATATAGAGTACGAACAGGTCAGCACGCCCATTTTGATAAAAGACCGTCTCTAGAGCAGTATGCCACTACGACAACCACTACAACTAGCGTCACTGATGTGACCACCATCACTACTACGATTACTGTCACCCCTAGCATTGATGCTACTACCATGACGCCGTTAGAAGTACCAACTTCCTCTCCACCAGCGTCTTCCGTTCCTACCGAAGCCAGTAGCGCTTCCTCCCCGGCACCCGTCAGCACCAGCTCTGATGCCGGTACCGTAGCCTCGCTCACCATCGCCGACGCTCTGGGAAGCAGCACCTCTCCCACAGGCACACACACTTCAACATCCACCTCCTCCACCACCATCACCTCCTCCTCCCTAACACCCAACGGCATCAAAGCCGGCAGCGCCGGCGGCGACGCCTACCCCTTCTGGTCCGACCACATCGGCTGGTGGTACGACTGGACCCCCGTGCCCCTAGAACACTACCCCGACAACACCGGCGCCCCAATCCCCGTAGCAATGCTCTGGGGCGCCGGCACCGTAAGTCACGGAGACGCACTACGATACCATGAATTCCTCAATCTAACCTCTACACCGCAATACATCCTGGGTTTTGAGGAGCCGGATTGTTCGCCGCCGGATTCGGCGGATATTGCGTCTGACAAAGGGGCAGAGGTGTGGAATGAGGTTGTTGCGCCGTGGAAGGGGAGGGGGAGTTTGTTGGGGAGTCCTTCTATGTGTAGTTCGTCCCTCCCACCCTTTCAAATCAACTCGAGGAAATGCTGAAAGAGGTATAGAGCAGTCAGATGAAGATTGGTTAATCCCGTTCGAAGAGGATATCACGACCTCCTGGGACTTTACGGCTATTCACATTAACACGATTAGCATGGACGTCGTCAACAAGGACCTCGTACGTCACCCCTCCCTCTACCCTAAAAATGTCTACTGACTCGTGTATGTAGGACTACTACTGGGATACCTACGGCAACAGGCCCATCT
Organism: Talaromyces verruculosus; assembly: GCA_001305275.1. Lineage (NCBI taxonomy): Eukaryota > Fungi > Ascomycota > Eurotiomycetes > Eurotiales > Trichocomaceae > Talaromyces > Talaromyces verruculosus. Next base: position 472,129 of record LHCL01000012.1, read on the forward strand.
GGGTCACCGAATTCGCCTGCGTAGACAGTACGTCCCCATTCCATTCCATTCCCCTCCCCCTTCTCAAACAACCCTCCGGGACTAACGTCGAATAGCATCAGACGGCTTCACCCCCAGCGAAAACCAAACCCAAATCAACCTATTCATCGCCGACATCGTCGATCTCCTTCAAAACGATGATAGGGTCTACGCATATGCGTACTCGGCTGGTGCTGGGTTGGGCGATACATGGCTTCCCGTGAAGGATGGGGAGTTGACAGAGAGTGGGCGGGCGTATTTGGATGCTATTAGTAAATATGCATGACTATTTTTCCAAATGTTTGTAAGTAATTGATATGTTTTGAATATTTGGTTGGGATTGCTGTATGTAGAATATGAAAAGTATGGTTGGGTTGATTAGTTAGCCCTAACTAACTTAGAGACTAGAGAGGAATGACTTTTCTTGTAATCAAATTGGCATTGGAACAGGTCTACCCAATCAAAACCATCAGCACAACCCGAAACAAACAGTGTCCTACTTTTGTGCATGCTGCAACTTTTCTCCCCGGCGAAATAAAAGAAGGCAGAATCAGATACAAGAATCGAATAGTATGTATGTAGGTTATGTCACACGAGGTTGTACAGTGGTAAATAAGATAACAACACAAAGTAGGTTAGACAGAGAAAAGAAGAAAGAAAGGGTATATGTATCGACACAAAAATGGTAAAACTGCAAACTCCCGACCGACGATTCTCAACGCCTTGTATGATCGATGATACCAAAACAAGTAAACTGAAAAGGAAAAAAAAATGTATGTAAACAAGTCAAGTCTTTTGTGATGGGAAAGAAAACGATCTATGCGGCCTTTTCTTCATCAATCACTGCTCGCCCGCTGTCGGGTGGGTTCTGCTCGGCAACCTGTCGTGGCGCAGGTGGTAGTTGTGATGATGTCGTCATGGTGTGATGTTGGTGGTCTGATGACAGAGGAACGGCAGAGTCCTGGGCCTCGATGATGTCTTCACTGCGCTTGTCTTCGGGAGTGTGGCCGTCAATCATAGTGCTGTGGGCCTCAATGCCGTATCGATCGGCGTGAGGGATTTCATGGCCGTCTTCGAGTTGAGCTGCCTTTTGTGGAGTCCATGCAAGGTAGTCACGGCGGACCTCGACATAGTCGTATGCGAACTCACCGAGCTGGTCATCGTCCATACCGAGCAATTCGGCTTCTTCGGATGCACGGAGGTGAAGACCGGGTGTAAGGTTGATAAGGTATGCAATAATCGCGGAGACAACAAATGCATATGCGCAGGCCGCAACAATGTACGCAATCTGAATATAGAGCTGGCGGTAGTTGTGAATAATCCAGCCGCCTTGAGCGGTGCCAGTGGTAGGGTTTGTCGAACCGGTGTTGACACCGTCGAGACCGATAATGTCGTCGGATGCGAAAAGAGCGTTGAAAAGAAGGCCAATGATTCCAGCAACACCGTGCTCAGCGAACACGTCCATAGAGTCGTCGATCTTGATCCAGTATTTCACTACAAAACGTTAGTATATTCATAGACGATTGATGGTGTAGACTCACCCTTGGTAGCATAGTTGCAAACAATGCCAGTGACAATTCCCAGAATGACACTAGCCCAAGGTGTGATGAAACCAGATGCAGGAGTAGCAGCAACCAATCCGGAGATGGTTCCGGAACACCAGCCAACCATGGACCACTTTCTGGCCAAGCGGAAATCGAGCAGAACCCAAGCAATAGCAGCGAAGCTGGCGGCGATGTTGGAGTTCCAGCAAGCCATTGTAGCGCGCAAGTTGGCACCGAAAGCAGAACCACCATTGAAACCGAGCCAGCCGAACCAGAGGAACGCAGTTCCTAGCAGAATCAGAGAAACGTTGTGAGGGCGGAAATTGAGCATCATTCTTTCTTGACGACGACCGAGAACCATCGAGTATGCGAGTGCTGAGAGACCAGATCCGATTTCGACAGGACCGCCGCCTGCATAATCCATCACTCCGTAGGTATATCCCCATCCATTGACGTTCCAAGCCCAGCAGGCGAGAGGACAGTATACGATAGTGGCCCAGATAAATGTAAAGACCATGGCAGGTAGAAGACGACCACGCTCGGCAACGGCGCCCATGACGATGGCAGCGGTAACGGCGCAGAATTGCATCTATAAGAATTAGATCATGCCATAATCTAATCAGCTGGTGAAAGACATACCTGGTAGAACGCATACAGCAATCCCGGCACCAATGGCGAACCAGGACTCGGCGCACCCAACAAATTCATCAAACCGAAATTCTTCAAATCACCAATATAGCCATTTGTTGCGGACGGAGAGAAAGCCAGCGAATAACCCCAGAAATACCACTGGAAGGTAATAACCGAAAAGGAACCCATACAAGCCCAAATCATACTGAGAGCGGACTTGCGGCGTGCGAGACCGGAGTAAAGGAAACCCAGACCAGGGACCATGACCATGACCATGGCCGATGCGACAATGATATAGGCCTGGTCACCGGATTGGTACCATTTATTCAAGTTTTCGAGTCCTATACAAGCAAAGATTAGCTATTTGGTTTTGCTGTTCACGCGACTGCTGGAAACATACGTGAATCGCCGCCGAGATCTGTGTTGGTCGTAAGACTGTAATCGGCTGGAGCGCCCGTCCAATTGTAGGAGGCATAATCAGGCGCATAAGGCGCCTCTGTAGCGGACGACATTGTTGCTTGTCAAGAAAATAAATATCGCGGGTTGTAGAAGTGGGCCGATTACGGACTGGCAGAAAGGGTAAGTAGCAAGGAAGAAAGAGAAAAAAAGAAAGCGGGCTATTGAAGAATTGCTTGTCAACCTCACCTCCAGGTATCTGGAGAGGCGCAAAGATGGAGAAAATGTCGACGGAGCCAATCCAGCCAAGATGGTAGAAAAGAAATAGAAGAGAAGAATGGGAGGAAATTGGGAAAGTTGAAGGGTGGAGAGACGAGTGTATATAATGTATTTATTTCGCGTATTGTATGATCCCGTATCGCAGGTACCGGTACTCGTCAGGCAGTGGTGGACCGGGGCAAATCGGGGGAGTTCCCAGGGAAGAGGCGGCAATTGCGACCAGCAGGGAGAAGTAAATAAATGAGATTGATGGAGATACGAGATTCAGCTTGTTTCAGTGTGTTGATTGTACTCGGGACTCGACTGATTTGTAGTTGTGGTTTGCAATCGGAATTGTTTTTGTAGCAAGGAAACTAGCCCGGACGAGGATGGCTGTGAGGAAATAATCAGAGGAAACGGTTTGTTCGGGTCAAGCGTCGTCCGTGAGTTTCAGGCGGCGGCGAAGGCGCATAACTCTGAAAAAAACTCCACGGAGTGAAGAAGCTGTCGGGAAGCAACACGGAGGGCAGTCCGATGGCACTGTTGATTCAATAGAATTGAATTGTAGTAAATTGACTAGCAATTCAAATTGTATTGATCGAATCTATTGTCAATGATGCAGAGCGGAGAATATAGCTGGGGTCGAGTCGCAAGTGATAATTGTCATCACCTTGACTGCAGTGAGCCTAAGTGAGGTGGTGAGTGGCAATAAGGATAAAGACCGGAGGGCAATCGGACTGCGGAACCGGCAAGTCGCGTGTCGATCTGGGCAGACATCAGTAAACGATTAACAAGTAACTACTACGGAGTACTTGGAGTACTGATAGTATTGTATTCGATAGTACGTACGCACTCTCATAGTGATACATCATCTTTCCCTTCCAGGCTGGTATGGCCGTCGCGCCAAGCAGTCCGGCGAGTATGGACGCCAGGTCATCATGATATCTCCAGCACTGTGGAACGAACCAGGGAAGCAACAAGAAAAAAAGATAATGGATGTCTTCGCGCTTACAGCGGGCTATCTATACCTATATACGTGTACTACCCTGTCTCGATTCTACTTATCTATCACTACCATACCTAGTGGTTAGTATAGATTAATGCCTATCTCGTTGATAACGAGTCGTCGCCTGCTTATCTCAGGTACAAGCTGGACGGTGTATCCCGCAGTGTAACGAATGTACCTGGAGTATCCGTCCTCCGCGAACATTGTATACTATGTATTCCTCTCCACGGAGCGCTCCGTGGAGATGTACCATGTGTTTACAGCTTGCTCCAAAGAGTCGAAACGAAAGTTACAGAATACGTATCGCATATTATCAACCACTTTGCGCTCTGATTGGCCATAGATAAAGCCACATACTAGCGCGAATCCTAATTCTTCGCGGGTGGGGACTGGTGGAGAGCATCTAGGCTTAATCCGGGTCTAGTGCAGGTTTCCGATCGCCTCAAGCCGTTCTAGTGCGCTCTTTAATATCCACGGGGCGCTGATTGGGTGTAGATAAGGCTGTTTTGGGCAGAGTGCTGCGATGTGTTATGCAGAGAAGATGATTGGCTGGAGGGAGTTGCTATTACGAGTTTCGCTGTCTCATCGGAATGAGGTTGATTGCTCTGTCACGTGATGGATTGTTTGCATTGTCTATGTATGCAAGTAGCCATGTGTCTATGTAAGTCACACTTGCTTACTATGGGATGTCACTTGTTGGCGACAGACAAGTACATGGAGACCGACATGTTTGTACAACTACGGAGTAGATAGATACTTATCAGGGAGCACGGCCTTATCTTGTGTAATGGTTTGTGATGATTCGATTCAGCTCTGTCACACCAGGCTGTCTGTACGTCTGTATCACATGGGACGACTCGAGGATTCGACCATGATATGTTCACATATATTGAGTTATTTCCACGAACACTGTACAATGTACATATAACTATTGTATAATTTATGTCGTGGTTAACTACCGCATCATCGAGCGTGCCCGTGCTCGCTCCTCAACACTCAGCCTATCCACCACATCAGCCGTTTCACCGCCACCCACGACATCATCCCACTCATCCTCATCCATTGCCATAATCATGGTAATCTGTACACAACGCGTGAATGTCTCCCGGTGTCGATACCGCGCCGGTGCCCCATGACTGCTGCCGACTTCCACCACCGTGTTCACAATCCCTGAAACATCGCGTTCTAGGCGAATCGCTCCAAGCCCGTTGACGCGTCCGTGATACGACCATAATCTCTTTTCTAGCAATCGTGCCAAGTAGGTCACCGTGATTGTCAGGAGACGATCAAATGCCGTAGCCGTTAGGATCCGTGAGATGGGTAACACCAGCTCTTTCCATGCCGCCGCAAAACGGGGCCGCACCATTTCGGCCCGACGGAGCTCCTCGTCTTCCTCGTCTTCGTCTTCGTAGTTTTGATATGTGCTGGTCGTCGGGTCGTTGTGGTCTCGCGGCTGATACTCAATATCGCGGAATGACTCTGCCAAGATTGGTCGTAGGCGTGCCTTCATCACATTATTGAATACAACTTGGATACCATCTGATACCAAGTCGTTTGCCTTTGATTCGAACGATGTTGACAGAGATTGCAGGGCCTGCGCAACGACTGCAGAGTCGTCTCCAAGAGGGTACATGGCTGCTAGTCCATGACCAGCTTCTTCGGTACCATTTTTTCCTTCTTCCGTTCCATTGGCCTTTTTGCTCTCAACGTGGTCTTTTACAATCCTCCGAATGTAATCAACTGCGACATCTAAGTTGTTGATCAACACCAAAAACTGTATTACAGTCTGCTCGGCAGGCTGGGCTCCCTGTACTGGAGGTCGTGGATAACATTCATCGCGCATTTTGCGTTGGATCATACCGATAAAATCAGCTCCAAGCACTCTTGACAACGTAGGCACTACATTCGCCACGACTTGTTTCTGGGAAGTTGCAAGAGATTGTCGAAGGACCTTGTTGACAATGTACATGATGTCGTCAACGGCCGACGTGATATGAGGCGGTTCTGAGCTGAGTGGTCGTTGTAGGTTCAGTGTCAAGCCAGAAGGCTGTTCGTCTAATTGAAATGCTTTTTCGACAGAACGGCGAAGAAAAAACGTAGTCATCGTGTTGAAAGGGCCAATCATTCGGTTTGTTATCTTTTTCGAGAGAGTAGACTCTAGCAAGAATTCTGGCAGCATCAACGGAACCTCTGTGCCGTTCTCTTCGACTGGCTATAGTAGACTTTTAGTATATCTTCATCCCCGATCAATGGGTGACTTACCCTGCAACTGTCGCCGACAAATCGACAATAAAGCGACCATCTTCCAAGCATCACTCCCAGTTCATTGAGGATTGCATCTATTTCTATCATATCCACACCTTCATCGTCACCTTCCTGAAGTCCTTCTCTGTTGGCAGGAGAGCCTGTTCGCGGGGTCCCTGTCGCTCGCTGAGCCGGTAGGAAACTCTGAACCAGGAACGTAAATGCATAAGATTTGATGTCTGTCAATTTTCGATCCACGTTTCTCTCGTCACTCCACGTATCAATAATGATGCCACCCTGGACATCGGCTTCAACTTGTAATCTCTCAATAACGCGTGTCATCTTGCCAGAACCATAATGGCGTTCAACCAACGCACCATGTCCGTCGATAATCTGAGCAATATGTTCAAAAAGTTTCGTAAGTGCACTCGCATAGAAATACCCATCTTTCTTTTGCGAGTCTCCTGGAGTAGCACTCAGATTTGACCGAGCTCGTGATGCGACACCCTGACAGACATATCGCCCATAAACATCCAAGCCTACTTCAGACCGACCGATAAGAGGAAACAATTTGAAAAAACGAGTAATTTTTGCCCCATTGTTCTCCTTGACGGCCTTGTCAAACTCCCTCAAGAACAAACCACATAGAGACTCGGCGGCATTGTGCAAGGTAACGCTTGGTGGATCAGGTACTTCAGCAGTCGGAACAATCTGTGCTGCGAATGCACCATTGATCACTTCCAGTGGAATCTTGGATGCGCGATTCAGATAGCTAGCTGCCATCTCCCAGTCTTGGGGACCTTCCATCGAACCATTGACACCTAGTACACACGCTTTGAGTTCGGCGACTTGCTCGACTACTTCCAACGTCGCTTTCACTCGGGATTGTTCTAAGTCTAGCCGTCGTACTGCACCCGAGATGCGTTCGGCTGTTGCCGCGGCGGGGGAGAGCATACCATGGCTGATGTTTCTAGCGGTGTTGACCTGCGAGCCCAGATGTGCACGTAATAAATCCAATCGTCCGAGCTCTCGTGAAAAATCCTTCTGCGACGCAACGAGAGCATCTAGTCGGGCTGTGACGGCGGCTTCCTGGTCGTGGAGGTGTAGGAGGGTGGCTTTGATCTCCGAGACAGAACTGGCATTGAAAACGTCGGGTGGTGTAGAGGGGGGAGCTGTCATGGTGTGTGCTCTTTTGTGGCCATTGATGCCAGAGCCATTGGGTTTGGCTTTGGACATTTCCTGCTATTGTACGTTCGTGGGATGACAGGTCTCCTGTCATCACGGTTTTGTTGATGTGGACAGGCCAGGTACACCAAACGCAATTGAAGGCCCACCACAGATCATTGGTGGATGCCAAGGCGGTCAGCAACCCTAACTAACAAAGTGAACTTCCCCCACTTGCCCCTTGGCACGTCTCTCAAAGACCTCGACTCCTCCTGGATGATTCACGGACTTGGAATACTGCATTTCATTACTGAAAGTAATTTGAGTCTATTTTCTAACTAATAGACCTGAATGACCCCACGGGGCTTTCACGAACCATGTGCTCCATCTGAGTCTGCCCCAACGAAACATGCCGAATGACCGCTGTCAAAAGCTTCAAATGTTGGATTGCATCACCGTGATTCCTGACAACAGCATCATCCAGTAGCTCCTTGACAATAACGAGTCCCTTACTGCGATGCTCTAGTGTAACAGCCTCCCAAGTGTGGATCACAGAAGATCGCAGTGCGAAATCCCATGTTCCATTCCAGATTATCACAGCAGCCCCCCTTTCCGGTCTGGCTGGTCAGCAAGCCCTCCAGGATCATAAGCTAGGCAAGTAGCCCCAAGATGCCTTTTCGGCTGCCATCATTAGGAATTTTGGCCACCCGTATTAAGAGCGTACTATCTTCCTTAAAGTCGGAAGTCATATTAGGCGGGCTGAGAAGATGCGTCATACTTTTTCTGACGGGTGCCTAAACCATAACCACAATCTATCTATGTACTCTGAGGCAGCAAAGCCAGCCCTAATCCCGTATACAATCAGGTTCAGTGGTGAGCCAGGTACACCAAGCAAAGTAAATCCAGTCCTGGACTCTTACTATGTACTATTGGAAAGTATTATCCTTCTCAACGAAGACAAGAAGAAAATTTCATTCAAGCTTTCAACGAGTCCTGCAAGTCTATCCAAGGCTGCCTACGAAAAGTGGAAAGAAAAGAATGGCTCAGGGCCGGAGTCGAAACTACGACTTGTTGCGGGGTTATAGGTCACTTTTTGGACAGCTCCACTTGGGATGGCAGTCAACTTAACGAATCCTGAAATTGCCTTTTACCATTTCACGCCGTGATTTGCTGCACTAAATCCCAGATGAATCTTTGGACAATACCTTTTGCTTCTTTTTTTTTACTACTCAAACATGTAGTACTACTTATATGATCTTTATTTTTGTCTTTTATTTTGTCTTTATTTTAGAATAAGTATTGATTGATATTGGAGACTCCATCAGGCAGCGAGGAGAGGCCAGAAAATGTCAAGATGCCAAGATGCCATCTTACCGCAGCTAGTCTGGATTTGGACTAGTTAACCCCTAGTCAGAGACCGTCAGAGTCTGAGGCTCTGAGCGAGCTAGCATCTGATTTTCGATATTTAATCCATTTCAGCCCCGTGTCTTCTTTTTTTCCACTGTTCTCGAGGACTTCAATGCTCTTATGTTGAGGAATTCTCAGCACCCTACAGCTGCTCGACATTCAAGCATTTTTGAAATAGAACTTTTCGGCACGGATCGCCGCGGGGCAGGATGGGTAACGAAGCGTCTACTCCGATAGACGATAGTGTATCACCAACAACACTCAAGAGTCGTACCCTCGAGTCTGTTGCCAATTACATTCTCGAGGAGGACATTCGAAACATAGTTGTCCTGGTAAGTAGACACAAACTTGCAAAAGGGGGAAGAAACCATGCTAAGTTAGCTAGACCGGTGCAGGCATTAGCACGTCTGCCGGAATTCCAGACTTCAGATCTCCAGAAACAGGAATATACTCAAATCTTGCCCATCTGGAGTTACCGGACCCAGAAGCAGTGTTTAACATCACCTTCTTTCGAGAAAATCCAGTTCCTTTCTATACCCTGGCCAAGGAACTGTATCCTGGCAGGTATAGACCAACAATAGCGCACTCGTTCACCACATTACTGCAGAGGAAGGGCCGCCTATTGAAACTCTTTACACAGAATATCGATTGTCTAGAACGGGAAGCAGGCCTTCCCGGCGAAATGATCATCGATGCCCATGGAAGTTTTGCATCTCAGCATTGCATCGATTGCAAAAGTCACTATCCAGACGACCTCATGAAAGAGGTCGTCGCAAAGGGCGAGGTGCCGTATTGTCAAGCCCCGGAATGCAATGGGCTTGTAAAGCCCGATATTGTGTTCTTCGGTGAAGCCTTACCCGGAGCTTTCTTTGAGAATCGTGAATTACCCGCCAAAGCAGATTTGTGTATTGTCATGGGCACGAGTCTGACTGTGCAGCCATTCGCGAGCTTGCCGAGTTTCTGTCGAGACGAAACACCTCGTCTACTAATCAACATGGAGCAAGTCGGGGGTCTGGGATCTCGTGCGGATGACGTGTTGCTTCTGGGTGACTGTGATGAAGGGGTCCGCAAACTGGCCAAGTCTCTCGGTTGGCTGGAAGAGCTCGAAGCGCTATGGGAAGAAACTAATCCGAACAAAGAAGACCGGGATCTAGAGACCGCGCCGAAGAAGACTCGGGATGAACGGTTGCATGATGAGGTTGAGCGTCTCACGGCAGATGTTGATCGGGCGTTGCACGTCTCGAATGCGCATCGGAATCATACCCGGAAGTATCTAGAGAAACAGCTAAAGAAACAGCTAGCCAAACGAGATGCAGAGAAGCAGCAGGATGAGCAGATCGCTGTCGAGAAGTCAGGTACTCCCGGCGAACAGATTCTCCGATCCAGTGATGAAGTCTCCGGAGTTAGCGGCCTAGCTCATGTATTTCCACATTTGACAGATAAAAAGCCGTCCTTGTGATCTGATTGTCAGGGGGGGCACTTTGCATACCTTGGTGACGAAGTTACGAGAAATAGAATTTGTAATGATAATACGAAGTGTCATGCCATGTGAGTCTATCTTGCGGGGGTTCAAAGCCGAGTCACAATATTGATAGCTCCGTAATCTTTGCTTTTTCTGCTAGAGTATCTAGGTCCTACCATTGGCACTCCGTAGTGTCCGTATTTGATGCCTGGGGCCGAACGACTATCCAATAAATCAACATTCCAGGCCTGCATTCTTGAGCTTGTCAGCTTTCTGATATGTACCGGAGCTACTGGCGGTGAGGCGTGGGGAACGCAGCCGGGGAAGTAGTAAAAGTGAGGCTTGAGGAATTGCTTTTTTTGGTCAATTTCTGGTCAATTGATGAATTAGAATGAAGGACTAGTGCGAATTCGTGAGGTCTTGTGATGGATAATAAGAAAAATGCATTGTATGGAGTAAGGGGGGTTTACAGTTTGCAAATTGGTTGAAATTCAAATACTACGTAGTAGACGTCATAAAGCCGATCATACAAGGCTTCAACCAATAAGAAGCAGCAAAAATCAAGCAAATGTAGCAATTGCGTACGTGCTGTAATTTGCGTAATGCATCTCACCGACGCATCGATCGAAGCAGCCGAAATGCCGGTTCCGCGTCGACCAATCTGACCAATCTTTCAGTCAGCCCACCTTGCCCCACGTTCCTTCCCTCTATCGCTCTGCCCTGAATTTCTCCCCATCACCACGTACTCTTTGTTCTACACATTCCATGATTCATCTATCCTACTGTCCCTGCCAATCCCTCTCCCTGTAGTCATTTGATTGCGTTGCTATACATACATACACCATGGTTGGACTTGGACCACGGCGCCGGCCTTCCCGTAAGGGTAAGTAGCTGTTGAGTGATGACGCAGACGAGAAATACTGGGTGAAATGGCCATTCTAATGCGAATTTTCGACAGGTTCCATGGCCGATGTGCCCAAAGATCTCTTGACCCAGATCAAGGAGTTCGAGGATATTTTCACTGTCGATAAACAGAAACTCAAGGAAGTGGTAGCTCACTTTGTCAAGGAGTTGGAGAAGGGTGTGTATTACCTATTGGCTGCATACGATAACCACCACATTTCATGATACTAATAAACTGCAAATTTAGGTCTCACTGTTGAGGGAGGTAATATTGTAAGTAATGCGACACTCGATTCGACCTCATTCAACTAACATCACAGCCCATGAACGTCACTTGGGTCTTCGGCTTCCCCACCGGCGATGAACAAGGAAACTTCCTCGCCCTCGACATGGGTGGCACCAACCTGCGTGTTTGCGAAATCCAATTGACCGAGGAACGCGGCGAATTCGATATCACCCAGTCCAAATACCGAATCCCAGAAGAATTGAAGACCGGTACCGCCGAAGAGCTGTGGGAGTACATTGCCGATTGCTTGCAGCAATTCATTGAATATCATCACGAAGATGAGGAATTGACTAATTTGCCTTTGGGTTTTACTTTTTCCTATCCTGCGACGCAAGAATATATCGATCACGGTGTGCTTCAACGCTGGACGAAGGGATTCGATATTGAGGGAGTGGAGGGCAAGGATGTTGTTCCTCCATTTGAGGAGGTGTTGAGAAAGAGGGTGAGCAGCTGAAAGCCTAGCGTTTTTATGTATCGATGAAGCTAAAATTCACAGGGCCTCCCTATCAAAACCACCGCATTGATCAATGATACTACCGGAACACTCATCGCTTCCGCATACACTGACTCTGAAATGAAAATCGGCTGTATCTTTGGCACTGGCGTTAACGCCGCGTATATGGAAGACGCCGGATCTATCCCCAAGATCGCTCACCTCAACCTGCCCCCTGATACCCCTATTGCCATCAACTGTGAATATGGAGCTTTTGACAACGAGCACGTCGTTCTTCCCCTCACAAAGTACGATAACATTATTGACCGAGACTCGCCCCGTCCTGGTCAGCAAGCATTCGAGAAGATGACAGCTGGTTTGTACCTGGGTGAAATCTTCCGTCTTGCTTTGCTGGATGTCATTGACAACAAACCCGGCCTTATCTTCGAGGGTCAGGATGCCTCGAAGCTGCGAAAGCCTTATTCTCTAGATGCCTCTTTCCTATCTGCCATCGAGGAAGATCCCTTCGAGAACTTGCAAGAAACCGACGAGTTACTTGAGCGCGTGCTAGGCCTCAAGGCTGTCAAGCCCGAGCTTGAGTTGTGCCGCCGTCTTGCCGAACTTATCGGTACTCGCGCTGCCCGTCTATCCGCGTGTGGTGTGGCCGCTATCTGCACAAAGAAGAACATAGAGCGCTGCCACGTCGGTGCTGACGGTTCCGTGTTCACAAAATACCCTCACTTCAAGGCTCGAGGTGCCCGAGCATTGCGTGAGATTCTCGATTGGGACGACAAGGAGAAGGACAAGATTGTGATCTTGCCTGCTGAGGACGGATCTGGTGTTGGTGCTGCGTTGATTGCTGCATTGACATTGAAGCGATACAAGGAGGGTAACCTCGTTGGTATCAGGGACAAGGATTCTTTCAAGGCTCTTGTTTAAGCTACGATTTTCTGTCTCAATTACGTGTGGAAAAATATACATATACACAATACATAGAGTACCTCAATGGATACCATCACATCCCTGTTAATAAATCTAATATTAACATTTATGTGGTCGAACAGCCCTAATCCATATGGCGTCCGGCTATCGAGTTGCCAGAAATTAAGCGGGGACTAAGCGGAGCAACCGAGGTTGTTCCCCGGGTTTGGCTTCTCCACTCGAGCTATGCTTTGGTCAACATTTGAGACATTGAATATAAACCAGATAAATACATAACAAAACAATAATTCAAGCATCAATTACACATCGACAAAATGGCAGACCTACAGACCCAACCTCCAACCTCCCAATATTACATCCTCACCTACCCAGCCCCGCACGTCCTCCTCGTCACCATCAACCGCGAAAAGAACCGCAACGCCCTCAACTACGCAGCCCACTGGGACGCCGAAGCTATATTCCGCTGGTTCGACAACGAGCCTTCTTTGCGCGTGGCAATCGTAACGGGCAAAGGAGCAAAATCTTTCTGCGCGGGTCAAGATCTGATTGAGCAGAATAATAATGTCGCTGGACGCAAATCTGGGACGTTGTCACATCCACCCGGTGGCTTTATGGGGTTGAGTAGACGGAGGGGTAAGAAACCTGTCATTGCGGCTGTGAATGGGTATGCGTTGGGTGGTGGGTTTGAGATTTGTCTCAATTGGTTTGTCCTCTTCGTTCCGAATGATATATGTCCATGCTGATTGTTAAGTGATATAATCGTCGCATCGCCAACTGCTACTTTCGGCCTCCCAGAAGCCCAAGTAGGCCTCTACGCTGCAGCCGGTGGTTTATCGCGTCTCACACGCATCTCCGGATTGCAAATTGCATCTGAAATAACAATGACGAACCGCAAACTGACCGCCGCCGAAGCTCAGCAGTACCTGCTAGTGAACAAAATCAGTAAATCCCCCGAGACCCTGATCGATGAAGCAGTTGAAATGGCAACTAAGATCTCGAATTTGTCGCCTGACGCAATCATTGTGACGAGGCACGGGATTCGTGAGGCGTGGGAGACTGGGAATGTGGAACAGGCTACGATTAGGACGCAGCAGGAGTATTCGGAGAAGTTGTTTAACGGGGAGAATTTTGCGATTGGAGTTAATGCTTTTGCGAACAAGACGAAGCCTAAATGGGTTCCGTCGAAGTTGTAGTATTATTGCACCGACGAACTTTATCAAGTTGTACCTAGGTACTATCTATTTAAGAAACTCCAACACATTAGCAACAACATCCTCCGGCCTCTCCTCCGGAATATAATGCCCCGAATCAACCGCCATCCCATCCACGCTCTGACTCGAAACACTCCTCCACTCCGGCAACGCATCAAAAAGCTTCCCTACAACCCCATTCTTCCCCCAAAGCACTCTCAGCGGACACTGCACTTTCCTGCCCGCAACAATATCCTCCTCGGCCTCCTTGAGATCAATAGAGGCTGCAGCCCTATAATCCTCACACATAGCATGCACAGTATCATAATCCGCCAGATTCGCTTTATACTCTGCCAGACATTCTTCTGCGAAGGGGGCAAGGCCGGCGTATCGTCCACCCATGAACGTCTCAACCCATACTTGGGCATTAGTCGAGATTGAGAGTTCGGGAAGGGGGGACTGCTGGATGAGGAAGAACCAATGGAAATAGGACTGCGCAAATTCGCGGGTTGTCTTTGTGAACATTGCCAGGGTGGGACAGATGTCGAGGAGGATTGCCCTTTTGACGAGATGGGGATAATCCACGCATAGCCTGTGAGTGACTCGTGCACCTCTGTCGTGGGCACAAACGTAAAATGATTCATCGCCGTCGCCACGGAGTGATAGTAGCTCCTTCATGACTACTACGACATCCTTGGCCATTGCCTTCTTGCCATATCGCACATGCCCCTCTCCACCATTGGGTTTTGAGGAACGCCCATAGCCGCGAAGATCCATGGCGACGACGTAGTAGCTCTTGGCTAGTTCGTCGGCAACACGGTGCCAGATGTGATGCGTTTGGGGAAATCCATGAAGTAAGAGAAGTGCTGGACCGGAGCCGCCGTGGACGCCGTGGATGGTCACGTCTGGCTCGACGGGGATATCGAAGGTGGTGAATTTCTCGAACATTTCCTTTTTCTTTTGCTCTTTTACAGTCTGGAGATTATTGATGTATTTTGAGAAAGGAAAGCTAGGGCTCTTTATCTTTTTGTTTCTAGATGATTGATGAATAATGCATACGGTTGAACTTTCTACCGTTTCCCCGCATTGGAAGGATTACAGTTGCACGGTCGATATTAATGTAATCACCTACTTCCAATAATAAGTCTTGAAATGTTGGTGGGAACATATCTACTGAATGTACTTCGGCAGAAGGTTGAGGCGAGAAATAGAAGTAAATGAAGGCTGAAGACTATTGAGACAAGCTACACAGTTCTACTAGTTCACTTTTTTAGATTCTCATAGTA
Source organism: Talaromyces verruculosus (assembly GCA_001305275.1). Taxonomy (NCBI): domain Eukaryota; kingdom Fungi; phylum Ascomycota; class Eurotiomycetes; order Eurotiales; family Trichocomaceae; genus Talaromyces; species Talaromyces verruculosus. The sequence goes on from LHCL01000012.1 coordinate 487,298, forward strand.
TCTACAGTAAAGCCTGGCTGCTTTCCAACGTCGAAATCTGGTATCTAGAGATTTTGATTCATATAGGGCTGCTCTAATACAATAAACTGTCTAGCCAGTAACGATTTAGGGCTCTCTCCATGTTCATATAAATCATATCCAAACTGATGCCAATATAGTGATAAAGGGGCCTTCTGTTCGTTACAGTCAGGGTCTACTGTATTCTCTTTATTACAAACTCATTGTATCTGACTGTTCGATGCAAATCGAAGATTATATACAGCTCATGGATTGAATCGTCGAGTATGCTGCGCACTCCTTTTCATCGACCGAGCCACAGGATTCGGCTCATTTGTCGTGGTGTTGTACGTAGCATCAGGGTCAACCACGTCCCACTGAATAGTAGAGTTGCCCTCTCTGTAGGTACTCTCAGCAGGTCCGACGGTTTTGTATTTCGAATTTGCTTTAACCTTGCCAGTTGCAACATCATACCCGTTGATGACACGCTCAAACATGCTCAGAGCAACAACTGGCTGGTAGAATGGCACCTCATGACCACTTTCGTAGATTCGTACGAATGCGAACTTGCCAGCTTGTCGTACCTGACCGTGCACAAGGCCATCATCAGTTGTAATGTTCACGTATCCTGCGTTGTTGTAGCCAGGAGCATCCACCATCGAGGCCACTTCCTGGCCACCGAGCCAGTTGCAGTTGTAGTCAGCGTCACCTGCGTACATCACCACACTAACACCCTGGGAAAGCAATTTTCCGACGTCCTCGACAGTATTGGCAATACGTCCATCATCACCAGTAGTTGCGAAAGCATTACCCACCGATTCACTGCCCTCGGTGAAGTTGACGTAAGCGCCAATAGCTGCCTGTACTTCAGGGGTATTGAGGTAGTCGACGTAGAATTCATATGGGAATGGGTCCGGCGTCAGCTCACGGAAATCGTACTCGTCTCGACCGAGATAGATGTCGTAGATGTTTTCGACGTGATTGGCACAGAAACTATCAGCGATGCTGCAGATCTCGTCAGTGCCACGTGCTGCGCAGTCGTTTAGCTGGTCGATACAGTTTCCTGGGCCCCAGAGGTTGTTGTACAACAATGAAGCGATCGAGTCGTTGAAGGGGAGGTAATCATAAGTGTTTCCGGGGGATACCTGACATCATTAGACATAAATTCCGTCTAATCCATGACATGTTACTTACAGTGAAATTGTAGTACGCCGCATACTGAACAATCGGGTCGTACCAGCCGTTTCCAATCAGGACTGATTCAAGAGAAATCTTCTTTGCGCCTTGCTGCAAACATTTGTTCTGCTCCTCAATGTACTCATTGAAAACAGGTCCGTAGTGACCACCGTAGCTCTCCGTTGTGAAGTGGAAGGACTCCCGAGAGTACTGTGGGAAGGCTCCCATAAAACCTTGCAATGCACGATAAAAATATGGCGCCGCATTGGCTGTGCTGTTTGCTGTAAGGCTGGCATTGCCATAAGGATACGTGCCGCATGACAGATCGGCTGCGTAGTCAGGGCAAGCGTTGGAAGGCAGTACGATCACGTCGCCGGTGCTCGGGTCAATATATCCTGGAACTGGGATACTATACGACAAGCCTACTTGAGTCGGCTGGTCAATGTAAATCATGTTGCTCGCATTGTTCCACGAGTATGGATTGCTGTACACGTTTCCGTCAGAATCGACACCGCAGGGTCCGTTCTCTTGAAAGAGACCAATCATTGAAGATGAACCGGGGCCTGCATAAAAATAAGTCAATATCCAATGCCTTGATATACTTAAAATTTATAGTAGAGCTTGGCTATAACGAATAGAAGGTTCCGCGACCACCATATTGATATTAGGTTAGAAAATATTCATGTGAGAATTTGCGAGTGCTCCTAACTGCTATTGATCAGACAAGTAATCGTATCAGAGGGCTCTCCATTCCCATATGAATATTTTCTAACCTGATATCAGATTTGGACGTTGGAGGGTTTTGTATTCGTTACAGCCAGGGTCTACTGTACTTACCTCCATTAATCCACACGGTCAATGGTGCAGTCTCAGGGTCCTGATTGCGTGCTTCAAAGAACCAGAAAAAAAGATGCTGGTCCTCTGCAACGTCCACATAGCCAGAGAAGCTCTTTGTATTGGGGTCCGTCTCGCAGATCCCTGTCGGTACTTCCTTGTATCGCACCGGAATGTCTAAATAACCCTTCTTTTCGATGAGATCTGTAGGAGCAGGAACAAACTGAGCCCTAATTGTTGGGATAGCACCCAGAAGGGTAATCCAAGAAATCGATCGCATCATGTATAGCTATACCTGTGCTGTATAACAATGCTTTGTGTGCCGACTCTCAAGTAAGAGGAATGCGCAGCGGGGACGGTAGGATATTTATGTTCCGGACGTCGCCGTTGGAATGCCATCATGCATTGCAGCTTTAATTAAGCTAAGCATCATGGCTGTTCTAGCGCTGCGACGGACTCGAAGCTTGGCCGATGGCGTTTCTGTGCTCGTATCGCGATGTCTCTCGGCGGGTCTCCACCAGGGTAGGTGATCTACAAGAAGGATGCCACCGACCCCCTCTGAGATAGTACATGATTCCTGCCCCACTGAGACAAGCTGACAAAGTTGAAAGCGAAGTATAGAAGTTGTTAGTATTTGAACCGATCGAATTGCTTTTGTTCCGATCTTTTCAACTCGATTGATCCGATGGTAAACAAACGGAGAGAAAGCTTTCATCGCAAACTAGCAGGGATCGTACAGGCAAGACCGAGTGCAACATCATCTAGCTACTAGTAGCAAGACTAGGATCCTGTAGGTTCAAGCTTCGTCTCTCGTCAGCTCGTCCTCCACTCTTATCGAAGGAGCGGGTATTGACTAATTGGCAAAGGCGGAGCTGTGGTAACGTTGTTGTCCAGTGGCTGAAAATAACGCAGAACAGTTTAATTAAACTGATAAGCAGTCAATTGACAATTCTCGACTGTATGATGTCTGAAAGACTTTTGGGATCAGTTCATTTTCGCAGTTCGAGTCAGATCCAGAGCATGAGATGGTGAATAGAGATTGAAGTCATGGAGAGTCTCTGAATCTTGAAGAAGGCACGAGGAGAGAACAACCAGCCCACGTGAGCGGATGGACCAAAAAGGAAGGTGCGATCAAGACGCACTTGTCAGTCTCCGCTTTCACTCTCTTAATTATTGTTTTTCGATATCTTCTTGCCATGGATGAAATGAATGATATTATATTAATGTGAGCCCAGCAAGTGATTAATCACTCCTCATCAAATAACTAATGCCGAAATGAAGACTAGACGACAGACTTCCATGTTCGGACTTGGCTATCGTCCGATGGTGATGCAGGTGATTAGACGCAAACCACTTCAATGAACAGCCTTATTACGAACTCTAGGGTACTGACCCGTGTTAAAACGGCAGGCTCAAACAAAGCTCTGCCATGCCTGCGGAGACAGAATGGCAATGGGCGCTGTCCCCCACACGTAGCTACCTGGTGGTAATAACCAAGTACCGAGGTCTAAGTGCTGCCGACAAGGAGCTAGTACAATGATCATCAGTTATTGAACTTTCCAGAACTATATACCGCCATGGGGGACTTTGTGCTGAAAATGCGTCAATGCAATACAGCAGCTTGCAAACATGTCAATTGAAGGCAGATATACGCCGATTATCGTCGGAGTGGGCGATGTCAGGAACGCCTCTACCGAAGTTGAGGATGCACGCGAACCGGCAGACTTGATGCTCGATGCGATGCAGCAGGCGCTCCAAGAGACTGGCTTGGATTCTAAAACGGACTTGAGGTCACAGATTGATAGCATTGATGTTGTCAGAACCTGGACTTGGGCCTATGGTGACCTTCCTGGTCTTTTGGAAAGAAAACTCAATATCCCTTCACCCCTCAAGCATAAACTGTACAGTGTCAATGGCGGAAATCAACCAGCAAAGATCCTTGATGAAGCAGCTCGTCGTATATCACGGGGAGAGAACAAGCTAGCTGTGGTAACAGGCGGCGAAGCTCTGGCTTCAGGCAAGTTGACCCCAAATGCGCTCAAATTTGACATGCATTGACTGGTGCTTATAGCGGCCGCATGTTCAAAATCGAATAACTACCCACCTCCTGGCTGGACACCTGCCGATGCGAATGCAGAGATATTTGCGCCTGGAGAGCTTGGTCACCGTGATGGTACGTATTGCTATCAAACTAGAATGGTTTAAGTAACTCATTGACACTCTGGCTAGACATCGGGAGCACACACATGATGGGAGCGCCAATCCAAATATACCCTCTCTATGAGAACGGTTTTCGAGCCCGGCGTGGCCAATCATTCAATGATAACAACAAAGAGTCGGCTTTTCTATATGCTAAATTCAGCAAAGTCGCATCAAACCATCCATTCGCATGGAGTTATGGAAAGCCTCCAATGGACGCAAAGGAGATAGGGACAGTCTCTCAGACGAATCGCATGATATGCCATCCTTGTCTGTAGTCTCTATTGTCCCAACGATCAGACCATGAAAGACTAATTGATGCTTAGATCCTCTTTATATGAATGCATTCAACACGGTCAACATGGCGGCTGCATGCTTGTTGACGTCTACTGAACATGCAACAAAACTCGGTATACCTGAAGACAAATGGATCTATGTACTCGGTGGTGCTGGAACAGAAGAGAGCAAAAAGTGTACGCCTAGTTATATCCTCTGTACGTGAACACAATAGCTTACGTTATTTCTAGTCTGGGAACGCCCGAATTATTACTCAAGTGCAGCAATTTCTCGTTCTATAGACGAAGGTCTACGCGTCTCAGGGCTCAAGGCTAGCGAGATCGATGTTTTTGACTTTTATTCGTAAGTCAAGTCAGTAAAGTTTCCAGCATGGCATGGAACTAAGATCAGGGTATAGGTGCTTTCCCATTGTTCCCAAACTGGCTTGTCACCATATAGGGCTTGATCCGCGCCGTCCTTCGAAACCTATAACTGTCCTAGGCGGATTGACATCGTTCGGAGGTGCTGGAAACAACTATTCTATGCATGTATGGTTACTATATAACCAGGCCAATTTGGCAAGCACAGACTGATTTTGATGATCATAGGCCATAACGGAAATCGTCCGACAACTGCGCAATCCATTAACCAAGAAAAATAATGGACTTGTCCTTGCTAACGGCGGAGTTTTGACATACCAGCATGTCGTTTGCCTATCCAAACATCCTCGAAGAGATGGGAAGTGGTACCCGGCTCATAACCCTCTTCCAGAGACACTCTCAGACTTGCCCATACCGCAAATCGTGGAAAATGCCGAGGGGGAAGCTACCATTGAGGTATATACCCTCCTTTATTGATTTTAAATTCATTCTAAGTCTTCTGGTAGACATACACAATCGAATACAGCCGCACCGGAACCCCCGAAACAGGCTACATAATCGGCAGATTACAGAACGACAGTAATACTCGCTTCATCGCCGTTATGGCAGACAACAAGAGTCTCGAACGACTCATGGAGTTGGCTGTTTCGGATCAACCCATTGGCAAGACGGGGTATGTATACGTTGAAGAGGGTGGGAATGATAAGGGGCGGAAGAGGAATTTGTTTAGTTTTGGGGTGAAGACGAGGTTGTAATTCTAACCTTTAATTGGGAATGATTCTGTGTGAAAAGATGCGCTTCCTCATGCATTGCAGCTACATATACCACTCAAATGAAGCGAACAAAACTCCAATGCATCCAACAATATAGAAGAAATAAACTTTTCTACAACCGTTGCCCTTTTTTATCCCCTTTCTAGCCGTTGATCTCCCACAGGCGTATCTTTCCCTGCTCGTTAGCAACAGCCAGGAGGTTTGATTGCGGTGAAATAGCCACAGATGTGATACGGCCGAATGGCGTGTTTGACGTGGGCCAGTTACGGTAGACAGTGCATGATGGTAGATGGACTTTCTTCATGTTAGTTTTCACAGTTCACAGATAGAAATGAATGTAGATAACTTACCCAGTCGCAACGCATCTCGCTTCCATTTACTGGCCATCACCATAAACTGCCCATCAGGCGCAAACACGATTTGAGTAATAGACGTCGTGAGTTGTTCCAATGCCCTGACCGGCGTGGGATTGCTGGGTATCGCATCTTCGACGTTCTGTTTCTTGGACTGTTCGGCCTGTGCCGCAGCACCCTGCCATGGTTTACGGTCGTAGATGTTCACGATACCGCTGAAACTACCCACGGCAACCCATCGATCTCCTCCGAGCTGTGGTCGACCTGACGAACCGCCTAGAGCAACCACCGTAGTGCCAACGGCACCTGCATCAGTCCAGCGACAAATGACTCGGCGAAGACGCATGTCGAACTCGGAGATTTCGCCGTTTTTGCTTGCAATAACCATACCGTTGCCGTCACCCCACCAGGCGAAATCAGCCACACCACCAAGACCGTCGACGCGGGCTTGTGCGATCCATTGCGCTGTTGTTGAGTCCAGGATGTTGATCATACCGCCACCTTTACGCGCTGAGCCTATCAGACCGATATATCTTCCGCAGGGGGAGAGTTTGAATCTTTCCATCGATTTTTGTTCTTCTTTGCGATCTGCTGTCGGGTTGATCTTTTCTATTCTTCCAGACTCCAAATCCCAGACGTGGAAATAGCGTCGTCGACCGGAGGCGTAGATCTTGTTTCCAGAGGGAGAGGCAAATGCTGAGGTGTATAAAGGTGTTTTCCGGATCTGAAGAGATGTCAAGAGATTGCTGGGCGTGGGTGCGCTGGGCGAGATGTGATGTAACCAGACAGTTGACGCAGGGCCGGAGGAAAGGAGTAGCGAATGATGAGGATGGAAGGACAGAGAGTCTATAGATGACTGCAACCATTTCTGTTAGTAAACACCTCCAAAAGATGAGGTAGACGAGGCACTTACAGGCTGGACACCTCCAACGTCCTTCAATCGACGGATATCTATAACTTCCTGACGAAGTTTCACCCGTTTTCCTGATGCGCTCCCCTCGATTCCCTTGATGAGATCGCCAGCACCTTGCAAAAGTTTCGCCAATGGCTTGACCGACACATCTTCGTCATCATCGGTATCCATCTCACCCTCACTGCTCGAGACCTCAGAGCCAGTGCCGTGACTTGTCCGCCTAGACTTGCGTTTCTTTCGGAGCTCTGTGTTGGCCCAATCAGGCGTGGGATGTAGCCGCAGATATTGGGTGCGCAGTCTTCTTATATACTCCGTTCCGTTGACGACGTCTTCCGACTCGGTGGTACGCAGTTTCCGTAATCGTGAGTGACCCGCGAGTGATACGGCCATGCGCTCATCGTCGCTATCGTTCCATACAGCTGGTAGTGCGACAACACCGGATTCCCCTTTCGATTCGAGAGCCATGAAATCAGGCTGATCAGTAGCATCTTGTAGTTCTGGCACGCCCGAGTCGAGGAAAAAGAGCTATAGAGACGATTTCGTCAATGAAAAAGTCACATCGAGTACCGTATAGACGAAACTTACATCAGCATCCGCCACATCATCCATATTCTGTTCATCGTCATTCTCTCCTTCTCCATCTTCCTGATCACTAGCCAGAACGAGATCGGTAGTCCCTTGGGGCCCGTGACTTTTTAACGCTGCCTGGAAACCCTCATCGTCACCGAAGAGCAGCTTCTCAAGCCTCTCTTCCACATCATCTTTTTCAGGAATGTCATCCTCTTCGTCCATTTCAGCGTCGCTAGAGGCGTAGCCATTATCCGCCATGCTGAATTCCTGTCGTGGAGCTTGTGCGGAGGACGAAGGACCTCCGGACTTTGTCCTAGCCGCAGTCGCAAGTTTTTGCTTTGCGCCGACCATGGCGGTTGTCGATTGTCGAAATGTTAGTAATCCTCAGATCGGCTAAAAGGCTATTGTGGAAGTTGTGTAACTCGTGAAACTGCGTAGATGTCGCATTGAGTCAAATAGTTGATGTTGATCTTGGTTTCTGAATTTTTTTTCTGTCGCTGCGGCGGCTCTGCGGAAAAGATGCGTTAGCGCGGGTGAGCATATCTTATCGGCGTCCCCACTTGTCAGTGTTGTCACTGATAGAGACGACTCTCCTCTCTATACAGTTTGATTAGTATCTTATTTTGATATATTTATGCTTCTTGTTTCATGATAATAGTCTTACGGTTTATGTCAAGCTGAAAATAATATAGGCGATAAGGTATCATGCTCTTCGTGTATGTATCTCTCCATGATTCATAGACAGAAAAGAAAAACGCCAACGCCCGGGGAGTTATCACATCAGCGCGTAGTATCATATACATATAAACATAAAGGTAAACGTAAAAGTAAAGACAGAAGACATAATCATCAGGACCGAGAACCCTTGGGAGTGCTTGTTTTCGAGGACGATCCCGCTAACAAGTCGGCGCCGTCCACCGCGGGATCATATTCAGCTCTCGAGACATGAACATTGGATACAGTACGGGACAAAGGCTTCGCGTCCTTCGTAGTAATACCCTCTTCCAATTCGGAGTCGTCATCACTCTGATTACCGGCCTCTAAAAGAGCCCCATGTGAATCCCGAGTATTATTTCCAAGTTCGTTCCGTTCCTCATCGTCATACGGTTCCTCGTCCATATCGTCAATAATCTTCCTCTTGATGAACGTATCGACAATATAGTACTGGATCGCATTCATTATCAACGGGAACAAAAGCATCACGAAGATAATCTGAAGAGCCGTATTTCCCTCCGTCCATCGCAACGCCCAATCTCCAATTTTGACGATGACGGGGAAAACTTGGATCAATACGAAGACGCATAGTTTCATCCATAAGAGACCGATGAAGTATAGTATCGACTGTTTGAGCCACCACATAATACTGGGAGGTTGGCCATAGTTGCCAGACTCGATCGACTCGGGTGGTTGTGCTAGGGGAGTGTAGAACGCGAGACGGTTAATGATGCGGAGAGATAGGTAGAGTATCGGAATACCCAGGGTAGTCTGAGCGAGAACCGTTAGTCAAAGAATCAAACTTCATCCTATGCAAAGTGTTGGGAAACTTACATCAATGCCAAGGTTGAGCAAATAGAATGAGCATGGGTTAGGCTGGTACTGCTGTTGAATCTCAAAATGGCCGGCAGAAAACATAGACAAGAGAAGATTCGCCAAATGCAACATCACTGACCCAAACACTTGTTTCGACACGTCGAATGCCCATATCTTCAGCGGCCGCTGCGGTCTTTCGCGATATCGCTTGTAGACCAGCGACAACAAGGCCAACCCACCCAAGGCGGCCTGGATAAGAAGGGAGAATGGACCCAGAAGTTGACACTCGCCATTCTGAGGCGAATCAGGATTACTCATTGCATTCACAGTCGCGAAAGCTTCAGATGCGGCGATAGTGGTGGACGGTAATTGCATTCCGACCATTGTAGTCGTGGAGGCGAATGTTGTCGCGGCTGCGGCTTCCATGGTTGAGGCGGTGTTGCAGCCTCAGGGAGAGGCGCCTCTAGACGAAGGCGGTACGGTTCATAAAGTGAAAGGAACTGGACTTAAAGATGAAATATAGAACAAAGAGGTGAATAGTCAAGTCGTCCTGCGACTTGGAGGCTGAAACGTTGAGGGTGGGTGATGTAACTGGCCAACAGCCAAATAAATGCCAAGCCTTTGGCGGAGTGCACTTAGTCAAGGCTGACACGGCAGAGTTATCTTATCAAAGAAGGACTAAAGATCTACAATTTGCAAATACATAGTATGGTCGATGAAGAGTCAATATCATTAAACCGTAGCATGACCGCCACTTATGCCATTCATAGTTCGATTTCATTTCGGGTATGCTCGTTCGTTGCGCGACAAACCAGTGGCAACTAACATATAGAAAGATCAAACTTCCATCTGTCGACTTGAGCCATCAATTTCAGTATAATAAATAGAAATATCCCCGGTAGTTGTTGTTCATCATGAAAGATCAATTTCGAACTGAGTGATACGCATGTGACGACTAATCGATCGTAACGATTCAAGTGAAAAAGAGCACAGAAAAAACGCCGGAAAACCCAATGAAGCCATAAAATGAGACACGAGAGCGTTGCTTATACAGTTTAGTGCATCAGCAAGCCTCTGTCCAGAGAGAAACGAAGTCGTAGAAATATTAGCGGCCGTTATTCTATCCCATGTTGCTGTTTGAGCCGTTCTAAATTTTCTTGACGTTCGGCGAGGTCTTCTCTCGATCGAGCCATCTTCTCTGGCTGGTGATATAACACTGTGGAATAAACTGTTAGTCTTTTGATACTTGATTTGGCAGGCTTGGTGTTTCTAAATCTGAACGTACCGACAAGATAACGGTTCTGAAAGTTGAAACCGTTCAGCTTATCGCAAGCCTGCTTTGCATCCATCACGTCCTCATATACAACGAATGCGGTGCCCTTGGTATTGTTCGCAATACCTTGACGTATTTGCCTAGGATATGATGTTAGTAAAAGCGTCTCGATAGGCCAAGTCACGGCGAGGCTATTCTGTTCTATAACTGTGACGGATGCTTGGAAGGCGCCTACCTAATCGGCCCGAACTTGCCAAAGAGGTCGAAGAGCTCTTCTGCAGTGACGTTGTAGCTATTGGAATCCGTATCAGTGTTATAATTTTCTGTAATGATGATAATTTCATGGCTTGAGCGAGAAAAATTGTTGAGGTATAATTGTCGATGGAGGCACGTGGCATGGCGACAGTGTAGCGGTTGTTCGGAGGCTTACCTCAAGTTCTTCACGAAGAGAATACTGAAGAAGAAGAAAAGTCAGTACAAATGCGCAGTCTGAACGGCCACTATGTCTTCTTGCACTTTCATAGGCTAAAGACACATCATGACTATACTGCACGAGCCCTCGGAGACGCATCGGCGGGGGACGGATGAAGGACTAACCGGTTTGCTTCAGGAGCGAGCTTTCGGCTCATTCTTATATGCAGAAAGAGCAGATGGTTTCTGAATTAAATTGTAAGATGACACTTTGAAAAGAGGTTTGATATTGTGGTCGTGGATCACAGCGTTGAATATGACTGGGACAGAGAAGTGATGCACGCGATGAGTGAGAATGGAGGAAGGTCTGCCAAGACTTGCAAGGCTGCCCTGATAAGCCTAGCGCCAATCGGCCCCAAGCCGTTAAACGGGCACGGCGGCCATTGATTGCTCAATTGATCGCAGGACTGGACAATAGCAGGAGATATTAAACAATTACATCAATCACGATGCTATTATCTATCAAGGGCCAGGTTATTCATAATGCGCTCTGGTGCTGAATGTAAGCTTATCGTAGGCTGCGAAGGTAATTGGCTGGCGCCGGGAACGACTGTAGCTCGCAGTCGGCCAAGAAAGGACGCCTGCTGCGACTGCCGCCTGCGACCACCTGCTCCCGCCCTCTCCAAACTCCGTCGACCGCGCCTCACCAAAGTCCCCTCAGAACTTCATCCACCTCATCCCACACCAAGATAACGATACTCGACCGTTCCATCACCCCTATTTGAAAGCCGGTTTCTCTTTACTATTTATGGCGCCATTTGCGCCTGCTCCGCGCTCACCTTGACGTCGTGCTTTCCCGCGGTGACTCGCTGTTTCGATCGAGCTACGACTCAACCGCCTCTCATTCCAGACTCCTCTGCCTGCGCATCGAACCCCTTCCACGTCGGACCTGAACAACGCGAAAACTGCCTAATCGTCGATTTCGAGATACTCCAAATCCTCGGAGCTCATAGCACCTTGCGATCTCCTTGTCCGGGGATGACTCTTCACTCTCGCGGATAGCCACTTTCTGATCCGCGAGGTGACGATTCCCCGCTTCATTCCCGCCTACCGCAAGAAACAACAGCATCGCTATTTTCACCTCCAGCCGTCCCTCTCTTCGCAGCGGAGTCGATTACTACGCAGATAGCCACCAATGGCGAGCACGTCTTCTTTTCTAAGCCATCCAGGCGGCCGTCCGAGGCAATATCGTACCCCTTCCCCCCCGCGACGCGCTGTCGAGCCAATATCTCCCGCCTTCAAATCTGAGCGCCATTCGTTCTGGAACGATCACAGCGCTTTTTACCCTCGAGACTACAATGGAAACTCATACATTCCGCCGACTGATCAACCTCGACGATCAATTGGAGCTAGTCATACCCGTCCCTCGTTTGGCAGCGAGGTCGCACATCCTAAAGCCGGCCACGGTCATCATCGAGCCAGCTCGAGTATTGAAACGCTTGCGAATATTGCGCTGGCCACAAGTCCAAGGTTTCAATCTCTTTCTTTTGATCCTCCCGGAAATTCAACCCATACAGAATCCCCGCCCTTATTCCCATCTACCGATGCCGAGTTTGAACGACCTGCTAAACGCGCGCGGTCAGAAAAGGCTTCGCCTACATTCCAACATGTCAACGCACGGCCATCAACAAGTCATGTTACTACGGTACCTGACAGTATGAAAACTGATGCTGAACTCCTCTTAAACCTCGCCCGACCGACTAATTTCGCATCCCCTCACCAATATTCACAATCCTCCAATGGCTTCGATCAGTCATTCAATCAGTTTGCCAATGATCAGAGGTTACCCGCAGGCAATAGTACTACCACGGCCTTTCCTGGTTTCATAGCAAGCGCGCTACCGCCACCAGGTAGTAATCAGTCATCCTCGCGATTACGGTCACATTCGGACGGATCGACAGCTGTTGCGCGGCCAGCTGTTCCTGGGCTCCGGCCAAACACAAGTTCGTCAACGTTGCTTGGATCTTCTTGGGAGAGTGATACTTTTCGAAACCATAACAACGTACAAGAACAGTTGAGTCATTTACCGGATGGAGACAACACAATGGCAAAACCGTCAAAGCGCCGTCCTACCATTACCGGCGAAACCATGGAGGCTGTTCCAGAAACAAAGGACGAGGAAGTAACACCAGAGGAGACCACCCCGGCGAATTGTGCAGCGTGTCATCTAGTACGCATGGATGCCAGTAGCGAAGATCAAGGGGAAGATACGTGGATCAAATGCGACGGCTGCGAAAGTTGGTACCATATTGTCTGTGCTGGCTTCAAGAATGACCGTGAAGTCCGTACGGTTGACAAATTCATTTGTCGAAAGTGTCGGCCGGTCCATGGTCAAACGACTTTTGTACGCAAATCGTCTCGCGCAAGGACAGCCATCGACTATGCGGGTCTCAACCAGGGTCTTGTCAAGACTTCAACTGATTCTTATGAACATCATTACATCCAGCCTATCAAAGATGGAAGGATACAATTCTTACCTGAGAGCTTTCCCCGTATGAGAGCAGAACTGGTGACTGCTGACTTCTTTGAGAGAGGCGTTGGTATGACAGAGCCCATAGTTATCCCTGCTGCACTCAATCCTCGTACTTCTATCGATACATCCGAGTTAGAATCTGTTTTCGATGGTCTTGCAAGAGAAGCATCGACACAGGAGATGTTCGACGAAATACTTGAGAATCAGCCGGGCGAGCCTGAAATGGTCCTTGATTGTGGACAAGATGTGTTAGGCATGGTTGTCCCACAGGGCCTGACAGTACGTGCAGTCGCTGAACTCTATGGCCCAGAGGAAAGAGTTGAAGTCATTGATGTTAAATCCCAACAAGGCGAGGATAAGAGGTGGAATATGCAAAAATGGGCCGACTACTATGAGAGCACTGGAAAGAAAATCGTTCGGAACGTGATCAGCTTGGAAGTGTCGCAAAGCCCACTGGGAAAGCTAATTCGCCGGCCGAAAATCGTTCGTGATCTTGACCTTCAAGACTCTGTATGGCCGGAGGAGCTCAAAGCCGTTGGTGATTATCCCAAAGTGCAATTCTATTGCTTGATGTCGGTTGCAGATTGCTATACAGACTTTCACATTGATTTTGGTGGATCCTCTGTCTACTACACAATTCTCAAGGGCAAGAAAACATTCTTCTTCATACCCCCAAAAGAAAAGCATCTCAAGAAGTATGAAGAATGGTGCAATTCTCCAGCGCAAGACACAACTTTTCTTGGCGATCAAACCAAAGAGTGCTACCGAGTTGATTTGGAAGAAGGAGACACCATGCTTATACCAGCCGGTTGGATTCATGCTGTGTGGACGCCGGAAAACAGTCTTGTCATTGGAGGCAACTTCCTTACACGCATGAATTATGGTATGCAGATCAAAGTCGCAAAAATCGAAAAGGATACAAAAGTTCCGCGCAAGTTCAGATATCCTTTCTTTCAAAGGATTCAATGGTACACAGCATTGAAGTATCTGAACGATGACCCTATCCCCGACTCCGTGTTCGATGCCTTCTCTCGTGACGAGCACTATCGATTTTATCGACAATTTCCGATTTACTACGAATTTGGAGAAAGAGAAAACCGCTCAAGCCCAGGTTCTACATACTATAACGCTCGTTTCTATTCACAAGCAGAATTAGAAGGGTTACCTGAACTTTTGAGATACCTTCTTCGGACTGCACTCATTGCTGGAGGATATTCGGTTGATGGTGTTACTGTAGAGGCAAGAAATGCCGTCAAACGCTCTATCCCTAAAATGCAGGCAGACCCCCTTGACGTCGCCAAAAAGTTCGCGATTTGGATAGCGTGGAAGCGAGGAAACGAAAATGCACCTTCATGGACTCGCCCTGGCGCCATATCCAGTACTTTTAAGATCGATCAGGTTGAGAAAAGACCGGCCGGGCGTCCGAGTCGTCGATCCGAGCGACATGCAGATTCTCAAAAGATGTATGCTGAAAGGCAGAGTTTGCAACTCGTTGCTGAACAACCGCCGGAACCACAGGACGCTATCCCAAACTCAACGCCAAACCCTCCTGATGACATTGTGCCCATTCCTCAGCCTCAACCTGTACTGGTTCCGGTTCCCGTCACTCCGGCTGCCGCTACCCCAGCTATCACTGCTCCTATCATCACCACTCCAACTGTTCCTACTCCTGCCACCATGAATTCAATCGTCAAAGAAGAAGCGTCCAAACCTCGAACTATGAACAAAGGCTCAGGGCTAGGGCCGAAGCGCGTGGCTTGCGACGCATGTCGTAAAAGGAGAATACGTTGTCGGCATAAAGATGAGCAAGGCGATGGCTTACCGCTAGGAGTGTCACCTAACCCAGCTCCACCAGGAGCTATGTTCGACTCTGTCGATCCACAACGACAGTCGATCCTAGCGCGTGATGCGGCTTCTGTACTGAATGCGCTGGCTTCTGTTGCCACGGAGTCTACTCTTCAGGATGGCGGTGATCTTTTGCCATATACCAGTGATGGTTTCTCTCGGGATAATGTCGGCTTCTTGAGTGGCATCTCACAGTCCGCTTTTCCGCGTCCAGTGGAAGGGTCCGTCAATGGTATTAATGGCGGAAAGAAGGGAAGAAGTAAGGCATGTGATGAATGCCGTAAAAGCAAGGTACGAACCCTAGATCCTACTTTTGGATTATACTTGTACTAATGTATATTAGCGTCGTTGTATTCATGATGAATATGGCAGAATCGATCCAGTCAAAGCACAAGAGCGGTCAAAACCTCGCGCCACATCGTCAGCGAAACGACCCAGACCTAATGAAGAAGGAGTTGATCCGGTGACAAATAAGAAGGCCAAGGCAGATGTAACAGCTCTTGCCTCCTCCGACAATGTCAACTACACTGGATTCGAGACGGATCAAATT
The DNA here is from genome assembly GCA_001305275.1 of Talaromyces verruculosus. Taxonomy (NCBI): domain Eukaryota; kingdom Fungi; phylum Ascomycota; class Eurotiomycetes; order Eurotiales; family Trichocomaceae; genus Talaromyces; species Talaromyces verruculosus. The sequence goes on from LHCL01000012.1 coordinate 502,911, forward strand.
ATCCCAGCTTACCTTCCCGTATCCGATACACATGTTCTAGGCGAGGAGCAATATCAACAAGAGTATTATAAATATGACCCTGATGGGCTATCGACAGTTCAGTCCCCGCCGGAGGAAAGGTTTGATCAAACAATGGATATTGAACCAGCAGAAGTCTCTTATGCCGTCTCGCCTAATTCGAAGATCAACGGAGATGCGGCCATGCCTCCGGCGCACACGCAAGCTAATCATCTAACAAATCCGTTAGCATCGCCGCCCACTTCACTTTCAGGAGAAACAGAGGTATTGCCTCCACACAATCCAAGCGAGGAACTCCATGGCGGCAGCGTTATTGTCGACGGCGAGCATGAAGTACTACATACACCAAACTCTAGTTCTCGTCACTCCTCTCGGCAACCACGCCAGGTTGAACGATACGTCCCAGAAAAACAAGCAGGAACAAAACTGAGTACAGCATCAAAACATTCTACGAGCAGTTCAGCTCGTCAGCCCTCAAAGGCCTTATCGACAACATCAGGTCATAGCAAGAAATCAACCTCGCGGCCCTCTTCGTCCCACACAAAGAAAAGCGCCTCACCCAGCCTTGAGAAAAAGTTGGCACATTCATCGACGACATCTCCTAGCAGTAGCAAGCATGTAAAACGCGAACGAACCAGTTTTACGGCCGATGATACTACAGATGCGGATGCGGAGAGTCTGAGATTAATCAGAGAATTGCATGAACAGGACTTTGGTCTTCGGCGAAGAGCTGCGCGTGTCTAGGGTGTCTCGTTCTGCCTTTTGATTTCGTTCCTCCATCGTTCGTTCAGGATGATCTGAACCACGGCGGGAATTCGAATTCTTGTTATGTACTTGCCATGTTGTTCATGACTGGCTATGAACTTATTCCCTTTTCCTTTCCTTCTTTCCTTCATTGCATATATGCACTCTATCTGCTTCACTGATACCAGTCTTTTTCGGGTTTCATTTCCTCCAGCTTTTGCTTGCTTCTTATAGCCGGTCGTTCAGTATCTTTCTTCTCTATGTCCCAGTCTCCATTTCCACCATCCTATTTCTATTCCTATCTATGACGTCGGTCTTGGCCTCTTTTCTCCCTCTATTCTTTTCTTCTATGTTCTCTTTTCTCTGTGCAATTCTGACGAATATCCGGTTCGGTGTCTACGGTGTCTGGTCGTGCTTCATTGGTAACCTGTTATTTCTCGTTCACATCAGCTATTAGATCACAATTTCTTTTCCTCTTGTTTTCTTAAATGTTGATCATCCATGTTGATCATTGGATCGGCTTTGTCTTTATTGCTGATACGTCTTGATTAGATGCTTAGGGTTTAGCTGAGTTAATCTAGTTCATTCTTCAATAGCTTATGATACTTTCCCCATCTCCCGTCCATGTAAATTCTCCACCCAGCAATTCTCATGATCAGTAAGCCATTCTACAAACATCCAGTCACATTCAATATGCATCCAACTATACACTGGTAGCACAGACCTGTCGGAACTTCCGGTAATACGAGAAATCCCGACTGGTGTGGCGGGGACATGAGATGAGTAATAGCTCTGTTCCCCATCAATATCATGCCAAATAAGCGCCCTCATATGTGGTCCGAATTTCTTGGTATGCGGTGGTTATCTGCGTGGATCTTTCTGAGGGCCAACATGTAGTTTTGTGTCGGATGTTCCGTGGAAATGTCATTCATATTTACCTCTGTACGTAAGGGCAGTTGACTATCAATTGCTATAAATACCATCGAGTTCTAGCTCCAACGTCTACTCCAAGGGTGCTCTCTTCTCTTAATGAATTGGGAAGTGAAGAAAATATAATATTTTCACGGTCAAGATGGCTTCATTCGTACTCTCCGCCGACCAAAAACAGGTCAAAACCGAAGCACGACTTTTCGCCCAAAGCGTCCTCAGCGACGCATCAACAATCTACTCAAAGTTTCCCACCCAAGCAGAGCGTTTCCAATCCATTCGCCCCCTATACCGCAAAGCTGTTGCCGCAGGTCAAATCCGAGCTCAGATCCCAGTTCCCCTGGGTGGCACAAGCAAGAATCTCGTCGATGCGGCATTGGGGTTGGAGGAACAGTACCCCGTTGATCCTAGTGTTTCGCTGACTATTGCTGCGACGGGATTGGGACTTACGCCTTTGGTCTTGGGAGGAAATCCGAAACTCTTTGAGAAGTTTCTGGCGCCATTTTTGACGGGTGATGGTGAGCCTCTGGCTAGTCTTGTGCATTCTGAACCTAATGGGACGGCGAATTGGTTGGAAAAGGGAGGAATGGGCTTGCAGACAACCGCCTATCGTCAAGAAGATGGGACATGGATCATTAATGGAGAAAAGGTAGTCGTCACATAAGCATCATGATAAATCTCTGTTGACTTCGTTCTAGTTATGGACCACAAACAGCGCAGGTTGGGATGGAAAAGGCGCCGACCTTCAGTGTGTTGTGTGCCGTTACTGTACGGATGATAAATTCCTACCGTCTGATACTCCGGCCTCAGCAGTCGTTGTCTTGCTTGTTACCCGCGAAACCATTGCGCAAAATGATGCCTCGGCCTATGAAGTACTCGCAGAGCCTGAGTTAATTGGCCATCCAGCAGTCTCTGGTCCACATTCACGTTTTACGGATTTCAAAGTCCCTGGCGAAAACCTCCTAGCCGCACCCGAAGCTGGCGCTGCTCTTATCGAAAACTCCTTTGGCATGTCCGCTGCCTTAGTCGGTGCCATGGGTGTAGGTATCATGCAGACTGTATTCGAGAAAGCTATACACTTCTCCAAGACCGATACTCGTGGTGGAAGTGTGCCTATTGTGCAGCGTCAAAGTGTCGCAGATTTGCTCATTGATATCAAAATAAAACTTGATGCGTCACGTTTACTGACCTACAGAGCGTTGGATTACGTGCAGAATGAGAATGTTGATGCTAAAACTGCGTTGGAGGCTTGTCTACAGGCGAAGATTTATGGGTCAGATAATGCGGTCGATTGTGCGACTACTGCCATGAAGATTATTGGAGTGTAAGTTCTTTGGTTTCTCAGAAACAAACATACTATAGGACTGATATTGTGAACAGCACCTCGTACGCTAAGGATAAGGGCTTTGGGAAGATTTTGAATGATGCGGTGTGTCTAAGCCTTTTTGATGGAGGAAACGTGGGTGTGAGACGACGGCAACTTCAGCGGCTACTTGAAGAGGAAGATTATGAATCTCGTTTGAACTTATAATCCGATCTTCAATCTTTCGAGGGTCAATCGGTGTTGTCGTGGCTTTGGAAGCAACCTATTTCATATGCAGATGTCAATCATATATCTGAAATGAGACACATCCTCAAATCGAGTATAGAATTTACTCATGAGGCTATATACTTAGCTCAATGACGACTTATTGAAACAGCAGAGATATATATCCAAATTCATAGCGTCAAATCATGACGGTCATTACCTTGTCACAATCACGAGGGTCGGCTAGCCCTAACTCGTGTACGATCCCCTTCCTTAACTTACAACGACACCCTGTAGTCTCTTCAACCATTATTTCCGATGTTTGAAGCATATAATCTACATCTAGTATCCATCTGGAACAAAACTAGACACCTGTAGTACAATTATGAAGCCATGATGAGAAATCTCCTAAAACAGAAAGTTGGTGCACGTGACCGGGTTTTAGGTTATCGGGTCGCTGATTGATTTGACTCACAGCGATGCTTAGGAAACAAACACTTCTTATCAATAGAGCATCAGATGCGATACGTATGATGGAAGCAGTCCACAGTCGTTAAAAGATTTCATCGTTTTGACAAAGAGTATGAATTCCAGCAAAAACAACAATGGCCGACAGAGCTCCGAATATAGTCTTTCGACCGGAAAATATTCCGATCCGGTTTTTCAAAGCATGCCGATGGTGTCGAAGACAAAAGATGCGCTGTGATGCGCGCGATCAAGTCCCTTGTTTTCGCTGTCGGTCCGCTGGTCGTAACTGTATCTTGGATCCTATTGACAGCGAGCCACGACGGAGTAGACGTCGGCAGAAAAGTGCAACTCCGGCACGGTATGGTTTTTCTCATCACTACTATCGTATTAAACACATACAAGAAGCCATGCTTACTTACTCTACAGAAGTCAATTAGCGGGCTCACCATTAGACCAGAGACCTGGATATCATACTCCTGCCACAACAGAGCAAGATTTCTCTTCGCTAGTCACATCGCGAGATGCTGGATTCGATACATCAATTGATTCATTACCAAATTCAGTGGATCTGGGTAGCTTGCGTTCTCAAAATGCAGATTCAAGTGGACACAAGTCTCAGCAGTTGAGCCCCAATGAGATGATTGCGCCGGTGTCTGCGGTGCATTCCATGTCTGTGAACTTGCTAGGTTCGGATAATGTAAGTAAGATTATCTATACGACGTGTGTATTGGCTGCTGACCAGCGAGGCTTAGATATTTCTGGATTCATCGACAAAAGGTGATCCAAAAGGCGATATAATTGCGCGTGGCATTATTAGCGAGGAGAATGCACGTGTTATTTATGAACGGTATGTCAAACTACATGTGCCCAACCTCAAGAAGATTATGTGCTTATTGAGCGAAGATTTTTCAACGGAAGCAAAAATTTCCTCGGCCTTTTCGATCCAATCCGAGATACTTTTGATTCCATTCGCTCACGCTCGTTGTTTTGTTTCACGGTAATCATCTACCTGGCCAGTCGAGCAGTAGTTGATTTACGCAGTAATACGCATATGCAACGAGTTCTGCAAGATGAGGCACAACGCTTAGCCGAAGATAGCTTTTTTGAACGGCCGACAAAGCTAGAGACAGTTCAAGGGATGATTCTACTAGCTGCTTACTCGGAGAAGACATGGTTCTCGATTGCACTTATCCTACGCACAGCATTAGACTCTGGACTAGAAAAGTCGTTGGACACTTTGTTATCTCAGGAAAAAGTACCTCGAAGCTCGCTCTCAGCTACCATGGCAGATCGTCAATTAGTGTGGCAAACGAGAACCTGGCTAATCAGTTTTACGTTGGAGCTGGATGTGGCTTCTGGCACCGGACGCAAATCACGTATTGCGGAAGTAGATGTCACGAAGCTCCGCTCATTTCTTGATTATCCGCTTTCTTTGCCTGCTGATATGCGTACAGTGAGTATTATTGAGATACATCAATTACGAGGTACAGCCAGCTCCCTGATTGTTGCTGTGGCGTAAAAACTAACTTGGCCAAGGCCATTCTCGAGTTATTATCGAAAACGCAGCCACAATCCCCGATATCATCTCCAGTGAGCTCCCGGCTATTATGACAAGACTTCAAATTTGGTGGACAACGTGGGATGAAATTCATGACCGTAAGTGCATGTATTATTGCTAGTAGTTTTCACATCGAATGGCCCTTACTGAGTCCGTCTAGAGAATGGTTTCCATGCAGGAGCCTTTCAACGCAGCAGCCTCAAATCTATGCTCCATTATGCCAGGATATTTGTGTTCTGTATATCACTAGCACGGATTCAAAGACTGCAGCCGGCGTACGCCAACTCAAACCCGGACACTATCGACGAGAACGTTATGAACCTATGGCAATCACTTGTAACCACTATCATGGACCAATTGGGATACCTAATCAACGAGTCTTCCTATCGGTATCAACTGACGTGGGCACCTACATATCCAGCTCTAACAATTGCCTTTGTTAGTAAGTCTGCCAAGAACTTCCAATTGATTTCCATTTCGGGTCTAACAGGTCACAAGCGACATTTGCTCTCCGAGTCGCGCGATGGTGTCCAAGTCTGATCGATCAATCCCTCCTCCTCGACAGAGCGGAGAAAATATGCGACTTCCTAAGACAGCCACCGTATCCAGACATACACCGCACCGTGTCAATCTTTGTAAATTATGCACGTGCCTTAATAGCCAGCCAGCGCCGACAGGAAAACAACGACAACGCAGACATGCCCGAACAACAAAGCGGCGATGATCGATCGTCGTCTACTTCATACCGCGAGACGGCGGACAATAATGCTAATAGCCTCTTAGTAAATCCTCCTCCGCCGGTAGAGGTGGGTTCGAATTCACATGACAATGAGGGTGGTAATCGCGGGCCGACTATGCAGAACGCTACTACTACCGCCATCAAGGATGCGAATATGATACCAACTCTGAGTAATGATGTACCCAGACCGCCTCTTTCTCGTCTTCCGGAAATGATGGAGGTTCCTAATTGGGCTACGATGTCCAATTCCATTGCGGATTCATTTGGCCTTTTTGAGGAAGGGCAGAATGATATCTTTGATTTTCTACATACGATGCCATCTATACCACAATAGTTATGAGTATATGAACTTATGAAACTACACTCTTGATACTTTCGCAATAGCCATATAATCGTAGATACGAGATAGCCGCTAAGACAATAAGGAAGTCGAATCGACCTCCTCGACTCATGACCACGAACAAACCGACTTGGGCCTCAATGCAGTGCACGACCCTAGCTCTGAACAAGAGAAATTTCTCTTCCAACTGCATTAGCCGTGAAAATCAACACACATATACAATCGCCACTGTCGTCAACAAAAAACCGTCTGTCTAGACCCCCGGATTTCGACCGGCGCCGGAGGCCCATTTGCCCTAATTTCCGGTCCCGGTACGGGCCCGACTTCCCGGTTCGGAAAGTGATATATGAGACTCCGCAAAAGCCGCCCGTTGGGTGTAAACTATTCCCTCAAAGAGGAAGTAATGATGAGGTATTATACATTGGATAGGTGGCCTGGCCAGTGTTTTGGCGGTGGCCATGGTAGATGAGTCAATTCCAAGGTTGTATTCGGCACTTTGTGGTTTGAAGTGGGATTGGAAAAAACTTCATGTGTATATATAGGTCCACTCGCTCCTTTAAATGAATACAATGGTACCTACTTGATGTTGTTAAACTCAACCACAAGACCTCCTCTCCTCTCCCCTCCCCTCTTTTCTCAACTCGAGTATAGACAGAATGGAATCCAAGAGTAAACACTCGGCTACGGCCAGAGTATCTGGCCTCCCTCTTTCAGGTATGATTGTATCTCATACCTCAGTAGTCTTCTAATATACTAACGTGCTTCCTAATTGTAGACAAAGAACATGTCTTTCAAGAAAAGCCCATATCCCTGACAGAATCAAAAAGAGAATTGCAAACAGACGATGGATACACGTTGACCAAACTATCACAAGATGAAATTGTGGTCGAATTCTCAGATCAATCAGCCGTTAACCCTCCAAACTGGACTGCTGTACGCACAAAGTTTCTGTATACTTGTCTTAGCATCATGAAATTAACCTTTGTATAGAGAAAAAAGCTGTACAACGCCATCGTGGTGTTTTTCGTGGTAATCAATAGCGGTATATCAACAGCCCTACCTAGCAACGCCGTGCCGTTCATAATGCAAGAATTCGATCAATCTGGCAACGCACTCAAAAACCTACCAACCGCCCTATTTCTCGTCGGCTATATCATCGGATCAATGGTGTTTAGCACAATGAGTGAAACCATTGGACGCAAACCCGTTCTCCTAGGCACATTTACGGTCTTTGTGTTGGCAACCCTGGCATGCGCTTTTACGCCGAATTGGGGCTTTTTTCTGGCATTTAGGATGATTTGTGGTCTTGCGGGGGCTGCACCACAGACTGTTGCTGGTGGGATGTATGCGGATATGTTTTTTGATGGGCGGACTCGTGGGCGTGCGATGGTTACGTATATGTCGGTATGTTATCCGCATCTGTGACGGTATTGTACATTGCTAATCAATAGCTCGAAGGCTGCTAGTTTTGGTCCAATCCTAGGACCCATTATTTCCGGATGCTCTGTCCCGTATGGCTGGAGATGGACGTTTCGAATTGATTTGATCTTGGCGGGCACTACTTGGCTGGCTCTGCTATTCACATCTGGTATGATTCCTCAGTACGTACTTGACATCGTGTTCAAGCAGATTGGCTAACCATGACTAGAAACATTTGGCCCAGCCCTCTTGAAACAACAAGCATCCAAACTCAGAAAGAAAGGGGGAAGCAACCGATACTTTTCTCGAGCAGAATTGCGCTCTGACTCGACTTTCAGCACGACACAAGTCATCACTAGACCCATTACGATGCTCATTTTTGAGCCTATCATCCTTTCGACTACAGTATATATCTCTATTGCGTATAGCCTGGTGTTCTTTTACTTTCAGGCGTATCCCATCATCTTCGAAGGTATGTTAAGTCCTCTCCCATTCTGATCTCGCCCTAAAATTGGCTCTAGGAATCTTTGGCTTTGATGTCAAGTCAGCATCACTCACATATATCCCAAGTAAGTTGTGTCATTCATATTCTATCGGCACAATATTAATTGATTAGTCGGCATCGGCGCCTGCTCCTCCGGCCTAGTCACACTCTGCTACGATCTGTACTACGAAAAGAGCAAAAAACTCGGCAAACCCTGGACCTCCAGTCCCGAACTCCACCGTCTACCTCTATCATGCATCTCCGGCCCCTGTGTCACCGTCAGCATCTTCTGGCTCGCCTGGACCGCCAACTCCAACATCCACTGGATTGTCCCCGTCGCTTCGGGTCTGGTATTTGGATTCGGATATCAAATCGTCTTCACCTCACTATTGACATATGTCACCGACGCATACAAGACATATTCCGCCAGTGCACTAGCAGCTTCTGTCGTCGTGAGGAGTATTGCAGGAGCATTCTTACCCTTCACCGCGACCCCGCTGTACGACTCGTTGGGCGCTTCGTGGGCGACTTCGGTGCTGGGGTTTGTCAGTCTGGCGTGTATACCGATTCCGTTTGCGTTGTTGCATTATGGCGCTGAGATTCGGAAGAACAGTCCGTTTTGCCAGAAGCTTGTTGCTGATGAGCAAAGGGCTAGTATGCAGCAGGTTTGATTTTTACTTGCATCATCTGCATGGAAACGACGTACGAACATGATGAAACTTGCATATTTTGATTTCGGCTGGGGTACATAATGGATACACAGCATTGTTTTGGGCATGACTAGCACTTTGAGGCGTTGATGATTTCTTATTCGCGTATTTTGATTCCTGCATTTGTTTGTCGTTCAAAGTTTCGGAAAAGTATTGTCGGTTTCTCTGATATAACCATTTCGAGCGTTTTGGTCACTTAGCCCTAATTTTCTTATTTAGGTAATTCTAATCAATGCACCTACTGATTCTCTTGAAGCATTAATATCAGTATCGTATCTTTTCTGCCAGTTATGTATATTCTATCTTCTTCTCGTAATATCATAGATACTTGACCATAAATGATCAAACTAACCCAAGCTGCTCGGATAAGTGTTTACGCGAGCGAGCGGATAACGGAGAGCTGTATATAACCCCGCAAAAGATCACCAAAAAGTACGTAGATATGGACAACCGTGGATCCCAAGACTCATTTCCTCCACCTTGACAAACAACCAAGAACAAAATGCAAGACCAAAAACGAATCTACTTCCTAGGCTCAAACATCAGCCACGCCATCTCCAACTACATCCACAACGACGCCGCCTCATCCATCGGATACACAAACTGGCGACTCGAAGCCATCGACACCACCGATCTGAATGATTTCGCAAGAACAAAGCTGCATGGTCCCGAATTTGCGGGTGCGGTGATTACAATGCCACATAAATTGGGTATTATTCCGTTTTTGGATGGGGTGGATGAGATTGTTGAGTTGGTAGGGGCTTGTAATAATATCTATCCTGTTCACGAGGTTGATGTCTCTGGTTTGAAGAAGAGGAGGTTGATTGGGACGAATACGGATTGGATGGGAGTCAGGGATTGTCTTTTGCGGCTTGACGATGAGTTTAGAACAAGGACCAACGACACAGCCAATAACGAGACTAAAACGGGGTTTATAGTCGGTGCCGGAGGGGCATGTCGAGCCGCCATCTATGCTCTGACGAGGCATTTGAAGGTCTCGAGGATATACATCATCAACCGCGACGTGGACGAAGTCCAGACACTTGTAAACGATATATCAGCCCGATATCACAAAGCTCACCCCTCGCTCCCCATACCGGAACTGATTCATCTACAAACGCCCGACCAAGCATGCAACCTCATAGACAAACCATACTACGGCATAGGCACAGTACCCGATTACCCACCCACAACAGACGCAGAGATCACGGCACGCGACACATTGCACGCTCTACTCGATCGCAGCGATGGAAAGAACGGCGTTTTTCTTGACATGTGCTACAAACCCCGCGAGACTAGTAATCTGCTTGCGGCCAAGGAGCGTGGGTGGGTGACGGGGGAAGGGGTGGATATTGTTAGTTTTCAGTTGAAGGAGCAGTGGAGGCTTTGGGCGGGGGAGGAGGCGAGTCGAAGAATTCCATTGGAGAGGATGGTGAGACGGGCACATGAGATTGTGGATGGGCATGTTTAATATTATTCATAAAGATCAAAATGTTGCCTGTGGTGTTGATACTGTCGAGTACGCAATCTGGGGTCGGGTAAATGCACAGCCGTATACGATCCGATCTATTTAGCGTCGATCTTATCGATAAGCTAATCTGTATGTAACTATCAAAAAACATCAATCTATTCACTAGACAGGTCTTCTATAGGATCTTTCGAATCATAGGACAAATCATAAGAATCATGCACCATTCAGAACGATATTGGGGTATAAAAAAGGAAATAACAACAAATCATCAATCAGACGACGTCATGAGAACGCCTGCAACTGCAGTCTAGACTCGAGAGAACGAACTACCTAAACTCCGTCCCATCTGATTGCACTTCAGCAGGATTGATTCCGTTCATCATCAACCAATCTGTACGACGACCCACGATGGAGCTCAATTCTTCGTCTTCGGGCTCTTCGCCGACTCCGACACCAACCCAACGCTTGGAGCGCTTCTCTTCCTCGACGAAGTTGCGGATCACACAGCTACTGGTATAACGTCCTTGACATACTTTGCGTCGACCGAGATGTTTGAATCGTGGACCCAAAGGACCATTGACGTAGTGGTATTGTCCTGCGAACCGGTACTGACGTGGGTCACCTAGTGGATAGAACTTGTCGCCCCAGTGGCCATTGAAGAAGAACCATTCGGTTGGTGCAGAAGGGTTGAGATTGGAGGCACGAAGAACATCGGTCAGATAGTTGTATGTGTAATAGTGCGAGTTGAGCAGTGGGTCCCATAGTGGACCGCGATCCGTTTGATCGAGAAGTAAGCCCCATGGAAGGACATATTCGTGAATTCCTGGTGTGGCATACATGGCATGTGTGCCGGTAGCAGAATAAACAATGGGCTAGACTGTCAGTCAGGTAGGTTCATACATCAGAAGCTGAAAATAACGTACCCGTTTACCCTGCTTCTCAACGGCTTCATAACTGTAGGCCTCGCCTGCAGTATGAGCACTAAGAAACAATGCCTTTGGATGGCCCTTGTAAAACCGCACCATGGTATGCTCCCAATCGCCGACATGATTGCCAAAGCGCACGTCAAAGACTGCGTTGCCGAGATTGTAACTATAGAAAAAGAACCAAAAAGCATCGACGATATCGTTACCTTTGTCGACAACCACCAGAAATGCAGGCGCGTCACTACGTCCTCTGTCTGCACCTGCTGGAATATTGATAGGCTTGCCACCATATCTCTTGCGGAGCTCTTCAACAACAACATGCGAGTCGGATGAAATCGTTTCCGGCTCTTCCGGGTCTACCGAGTGAGCATCCACATTGTCATCCCAGCTACCGGCATCGTACCATTTTCCCCGGTCATCATCTTCGTTGAACACCGGAGTGTTACCCGGCTTGTCGTCTTCTGGCTCCTCGGGTTCTTTCGGTGTGCCAGGTTGAGGTACGGGAATATTCCTCTCTCCTCCTAGCCATTCCGGGCGGTTCTCGACATCGTCGTCACTGGTAAGGTATACATGCTTGCCCGACTCCCATCGGTTTAGACGATTTAGATCTTGCAGGGTTGGGTGTTCCCATTTTGCTTGAACGGGTGTGTAGTTCAACATCGGGGTAGTGTATACAAGGTGTTCTGCAATGTCACCAGGCCAAAAGTTCTCTCCAGAGAATAGATAAACTAGAGGCGCATACTCTAGTACATACTCTGGAACTTCACGCTGCACCTTCTCTCTGTTGGTCCAATTTGCCGAAAGATCTTCTGCAGAAATCCAATCCATACGCCAGCTATCATCTTGACCATCGATGGGCATTTGATCCAATGTCCTACTGGGAGGTCCACTGTTGGCGCGGGACAGACGTACGTGAGCGATACCGCAGAGACCGAAGAACCGACAGAACTTGCGATCCCACCATGACTTCGACGTGGCCAGCCATTCGGCTTCTTCCAAATCTTCTTCGGACCAGACGAATAACGAGGGTTTGACGGCACGGAGGAGGCTGCTGATCGATAGGTAGGCGATCAGAGTCGTGAGGGTGAGGATGATGAACTTGGAAACTGGACGCCGTCGGGCCATCGCGGCAGGTGTGTGATTGATATTTTGGTCGAGCTGGATTTCTCAGATGTGGAAGAAGCGTGATTATATATTGTTCTGCGTAATCCGAGAGAGCCGCTAATGTCGAGCCGCCGGTGTCCGGGTTGTCTCAGATGTACCGGGCCTGCGGTAAGAGAAGCGATCGATCGTGGATTGTTCTGCTATCATGTACTAGCAGAGACGAGGAGTAAAAATATGACTGAGTTAATAATGCGTTTCGTCGTGATAATGATGAGACCAAGGCTCAGTGCGGTACCGGACCAGCAGGAAGTAAGCGGCAAAGCCACCGGGGTTATCTATAAGGGCAGCAATGGCATGCTATCTAGGGCGGACGAGAGGGGAGAAATGAGGTTGTCAACAAGAGGGGGGGAGTAGAGGGGAGTAAACAGAGGAGGGAGAGTATACGGGGAGAAAGAAGAGAAGAAGAGAAAGAGAAGAGCGAAGAGAGAAGAGAGACAGTCAGGAACGCTGCAGGTGAGAGGGCCTGCCAGCGTGACTCGTCGTTTCGTCCATTCAGCATCGCCAGCGGCCGCCCATGCCGGGATGCAGCCAATCAGCGGGCGCGAAAACCAAAGCCCCACGAATCGGCAGCCAGGCCAGCCCCAGGTGTTCCGCTCGCAGCCGATTTTGTGTGTCCTCTGTATTCTCTGTGGACAATTTATGCAGAGGTTGATGCATGAAAGGTGCCTGGTGCGTGGTTTGTGATTCGCTATGCCTACTGGCTACACCGTGTACTCACTGCGAGGTCGGAGACCTGCCACTGTCGGCTGATCGTGTACTCTGTATAGCGAAGAAGTACTGCACACCACAAAAGTATTGTCTATGATGAATTCAAATCAGTAGTTATACTCTCATGTTTTCATCATCCGACGATCAGTAATCATCGCTCGCTGATTACATCATGATCGATAGTGTCGGCTAGCAATCGATTGATCTCCATGAGGCTTAGTGGTCTTATCGATAAGCCACATACATTGTGCAATGTGTACACTGGAGATTCTATAGTACTGCGGCGTGCACAGTATACAGCTGTCAATTGGATTATGACTATAACATACGATATAGACTACTTAATGTCTAATCCATACTAACCTCATGACTTTGAACACCAACGGGATTGGGCGAAGGACTGAGTGAAGGATGGCAGATGGCGCCGCCAAGCCCGACTACGAAGCTTAAGTGATCGGCCCAATTAGGTTTAGCCGCATCGTTAGTCACGGTTAGTGTAGGCAAGGGCTTGCAACGATGGATTCTTCAGGTCACGGCGCTATCGCAACATTACACAACAAGTCATGCAGGACTCAACATCAGACTCTGAATATGAGTACGAGTATGATGTGACGGAGACAGAGGTATTCTTCATCTTCTTGCCCTCTATTTGAATACAACTAATCGACAGACAGACATTCTTCGTCAACATCGACTTAACCTCCTACAATGGACCCCTCCGTCCACCGCGCGGACAAGCACCATCAGCAACGACAGAGCAACTCGGACGAGCCGATGAAGACGCCGAAGACGCCGGCTCACCACCAAACGAAGACAGAGCAGAAGCGACAGGAAAACGCAAACGAGTCGACGCCGATGAATCCATAGACGACATTGTGGCCGAAGACGAGAACGACGATCGCATACAAATCATGGAACTGCACAGTCGGAATCCATACATTTCATATCGCGGTCATATTTTCAGTTGTGAATGGGCGGATATGATTGGGACAGATATGCATTTCGTTCGTCGAGAGGACTCGGAGCCGGATCCGACATATCTCAAGCATACAGATGGGTATTCACTGATTGCCGCAAACCCTATAAAAATAATAGGAAGAAGAGCGCATTTCGCTCTTCCATCTGTCACTGGCAACGAATCCAATGCGACAGAACCCATGTCCGCACCAGCTGCAATTCTAGCAGAAAATAGATCTTCTCAGGTCCGCTTTCTGCAAGAACTCATGGACATCAAACGCGAAAAGGGCGAGACGGACATGTTGCGAATGACATATGGATCGAAGCGCAATCAGCGTTTTGAGAATAAGATTAGTGGATGGGCTCGTACCGAGGAGCGAATAAACACGATTCATCAATTGAATCGGGCGGCTCTTGCGGGCGATCAAGAGGCGTTGGCCAAGCTGGAGGAGTTGTATAATCAGATAGAGGCTAACCATTCAGCTGATACGGCGCCATCCTAGGCAATTTCCGGGGTTACATTACATTACGAACAATTAAAATCTGCGCACGATGGTTCAACAAAATGCATTGGACAAAAGGAAAAGACAACAAATCAGATGCACACAGTTTGCCGAGAATAGCGACGCAAATTCCATTCCCATGTCCCTGCCAACTCCGTGTTTGGAACGCCGTCAATTGATCTATATTACATATGCAAAGAATCAACAATCAAGAAGACACGAGCATCATTGTTCAACGAGGACTTGATGGAAACCCGATAGGTGACGGCGGTGGAGGCGGCGGGTTTTGAAATTGATGATCCGAGTACTCGATATGCGTCGCAGATGAAGACGACTTGTCGGATGATGAGACTGCCGACGCGAGGAACGATTTTGGTAGGAGAGAAGCCGATGCTTCGAGGGCACGGAATATGTCTTGATGGTTTAGAACGGTGTTTGACGTGGATGATTTGGGGGTTGTGGGTGGCTGTGTGGAGAGTTTGCTGAGTTTGGGATGCATGGTTGCCATTTTGTTTGATCGGTGCTCGATATTGTGTCGATTGATTTGTTGATGGAATGTGCACACTGCCGAATATATCGTCACGTTCGATGATTAATAAATCGATTTGAAAGAAGAGAACCGGTGGATGATGAGGGATTCAGAAATTATTCTCTTCCAGCTGATCATACAACATTAGCTTCGGCTTCGTTTCAAGGCAACAAAAAAACCCTCAAGAAAAAGAAACACGAGACAAGGGATAAATAAACACGCCGATAGGACAGTCCTGCCCCCAGCTTGTCATGTCATGAAAAACGTACCTCGGTAATTGAACTAGATTCCGGGGAGAGCAATTCAAAGAGATTTGAACCAAAAAAATCGTCGAGAGAGGATAGGAAGGGGGTGCGAGAGGCAAGAAATAGTCGAAGTTCACCGCCAATGTATACCTCGCATAGACTAGCCAGCTAGGTAGGTGAGTTGTAGAGGTAGGTAAATGTGATGAATGATAAACCCGATTATGATCTAAGCGGATACGTCAGTGATCTGGCAGATGTACATATGTACGGAGTATTGTATGAGTCGAGACTGGACAATCGGTAGATGAGTAGATGGTCAGGTAGAAAAGAGAACAAAAAGAAAAGGGGGACAGTATGAAAACAATGAAAAAGACTTAGGAGTTAATCGACGGGGGACTAGACACGTATGTACGGAGGAGGTCTGGAGTTCTTTCCTTTTTTGTTGTATTTTTGAGCTCTTGTAATCTACCCCAACCTTTTGATGGAGTACCCCGGGTATTCTATGTATGTATCCAGGTATGTAGGCTACAAATAAAAGGTCCTTCCGTGTCCTCCGGGATATTTTCAACCCAGTCCTTTCAGCCCAACTTGGTTCATTTGCTACTATTTCATAGGTCAATGATTAGTCGCCTTGCATGTCGCATTCAACTCTAAGAATCTGTCTGCCTTGTTGTACGGAGAAAGGAGCTGTTGGGTAACAAACTTCCTTCATATGTGTGTTCCGTACAACAGGTGTGAATGAACAAGCTCCTTGGCCGAGAAAATCACCTACCTACAGAGGGTACCTGGTACGACATAGATACGTGTATGATCTGACTAAGAAATCAAGGCAACCAATCACCTCCTTTAGAGAGCCTCACCACTCCCTATTTGAGCGAGAGAACGAAGGGAAAAGAAGAATGTAGAAGGGGTGGAAGGCTTCTAGCCTGTTAGACAGTGTGTCAGTGACGGGTTAGAAAAGTTAGAAAGGTACCTCCATGTTTCTGCCCCATCTGGTTTTGAGGCAGCTAAACTGTTTATGGGATAATGCCTCGCCCCAAAGGTTTGGGACGCGCGGGAAGTCGGGAAATCCGGGGTGAGTGCGTATCAAGGCTGTATCGTATTATGTGTCACTAGTGATTGGGGGTGGTTTTGGTGGTATTGTGTTGTATTGGTGGGTACCCGGTACTGTAATCTTGATAGACAGCTTCCTCTTTTCAGACTCCCAACAGGCCCTCCTAGAGTTGCTCGAGTCGTATGGTGCATCTCTCAAGAAGATGCTGTCTATGATCATGAAAGATTTGGAGTAAATAGCTAGTTTTCCGAGAAAATCCTCTAAAAAGAAAATTTCGATGAGGTAGGTAGAATGAAGAATCAGTTTTCGACATTAGTGATGATCACTCTGGCTCGGGTATACCAGCAAATAACCGAGAGGACTGTGTAATGACTTCGAACATTATGATCACAGGAAGCTTGATATAAGCCAAGATGTTTGAACGAGGAAAAGACGGACAGTCGAGTGAATGTACAATGAAAATATACTTCTAGAAGTTCGTTGGAGAGATCCTCGGCGTTTCGGCGCTTCGGCGAATGGCGGCGTTCACTGCGGATATCGACATCTGCATTGCGTCAATTCGAGAACCAAGTACGTATTTCTCCTTTCTTTTAGACTTAGAATGAACTTGTTTCAATTTATCATCGACCAGCACTGAAAGTGAAGAAAAACAAAAGCAATCAAATAAACTCGTAGAATCAAGTCACGAGTACGTACCCCTATACTTAGTCAACATTGAACAATATTGATTGACCCCCGACTAAGACTAGACCCATCATTAGAGAGACTTAAATCTTATTGAGACGATGTAACTACTAGCCTAGCCCTACTACGTAGAGCTTTGGGGCAGGTTCTGGATCGATCTTGGGTCCTTGACAAAGCAAATAAAATCTGTAAATCCCGTGATCGAAAGTTACACGTGATATCGCCCACGTGGTGCGATTCAGGGGATGAAGTCAGCCTCATGGACTTCATCCCTGGAATTCCAAGAACAGTTCGAGACATTTGTCCTTGTAGATTCTGGATTTTGTGTGTGTGTCTGTAGCTACGAGAGATTTATTACTCATTGCACTACAAAGTTCAAACAAGATAATCGAACGAAAACTATAACATCTAACCGCACTTCGTCACGGCTATAACTACGTAATCCACGAAGAAAATCCGGGGTAATCACGAGGGTTCACCAATAATTACTCCGGATTTCTGGCTCCTTAGGTAAAATCGTGAGAAGACTGCATAATGGAGTCATTTGACCTTCCCCCATACTGAAAACACTGTGAGGAAATCCCTCATTTCTATTGCTAATTGCATAATTGCCGTCCTTTTTCTTTCCCTGTAGAGACAGATCGACAGGCTGGAACAGTCTTTTTATCTAATCATTACTACGAGTACAAATTCATAAGGTAATGTTAATAATAGAAAAGCAGCACGCACAGCCTCAGGCCTGTTTGACTGGAACATTGGTACGGTGGGTTCTGGAACATGACCGGTCCAATTGCGGTGGCGCCAAACACAACACGTACCATTTTGCGCCATTTTCGGTTTCATTATCTCAACAAGATACAAGTAATATGACTCACTGGGAAGGGGTGTAGTACCACCCGTCTAGTATCTGCGGAAGACGAAGGATGAATGTTTCGGTCGGTGGATGGTGACCGTGCCGGTAGAGCCGGGCCGGCACGCCGATAGCAGATTCCGAGCGATAGTTACTGCCAGCACGTACGAGTGTACGACTGTACGTATGTGGCACTCTATGAGTGTTACCATAGAAGAATGCCGAGTTGATGAGCTCGACGGTAGTGAGAAATCTCTATATGGCATGGCAGCTGCTAGAGAGTTCCATCCCTTGAACCGGCATGCTGCGCCAGATCCAATCGATCTGATCACCTGCGGTAACCCCTACGAACTATGCCGTAAAAGCGTATGGTGTCCTGGGACCTGAATTGATAGATTGCTAAATATGGAGAACAGACCCGCTGGGACGACGGATCTGGAGCTGCGTTTCTGACTTTCTGGTCAGCTGGTCTGGGGAGAATTTCAGCGTGTTTGTGTGGCTAGTTTGTTGGGGTTTCGTTCGTATGGCGAAAGGTTCATTGCTGACGATCTAAATCGTCGTTTGTCGTGATAGCAGGTCAATTGGTTGGGTATATTCGTGATTCATGCACGATGAAGATAATGAATGATAGGACAAGTAGCAACTTACTAGCAAGAATACCAATGTAGGGAAAAAAAAATCACAACGTGAAGTCAAGAATAGCCGTCCCTGACCGCATCTTGCCGCCTTACCGCCTGCCGTCGCGCAAATCAGGTGGGCTTGCTCTGACGTCTCGCTGGGTCCCCGCCACAATCAAAAGCCCAAAAGTTGCTCTCTTGTATTTATATCCCTCAATTCCCCGCCATGTTTGCGACTTTCTCTCAATTCAACTTGCCAACAATCCAAACACGTGTTTACAATCCCCATTGTTAACACATATTATCCCATTTCTCCTGCATGGCGTGCCTGTCGTTGTGAGACTCATCCAGCTCGTACTCGGATAACCTTCCCGGAGCTCAGCTCTCAGCCCTCACTCGCTGCCTTCTCGTGTTACACTTTTATGCATTGGCCTCGATTGCAATCGTACAATCACCCTGATATCATTGCGAAGCAAGAGATAACGACTGTTTGTACATTGTTTGTCTGGTAATTTCCCTTCTTCCCGGTTATCTCCCTTGTTGTTACGTCTTTCCTTGCTTATTCCTTATCTTTCGTGCCATTGTTTGACCGCAAGTCCTAATCGAACTAACAAATTCTCCGTATCTAGAGCTTGCTACCAGTCTGAAACAGTATTTACATCTACTTGTTTCTAGAAGCTCCTCCCTCTTCCTCTGACTTCTCGTCATTCGCATTTTCCTCTCTACATTTCGTTCGCTGTCTCGTCCGCACTCACAACCTCGGCATGTCAATTGATCCTGGTTCGGCTCGATCCCCCTCCGAAGGGGGTCTGCCTTCTCCTGCTGGAGTAAATGGCCATGTCAATGGTTTGTCGACACCACAGTTAGTTGTCGGTGGCAGTGGTTCCTCCGGTACTGGGACTCCCATTGGGTTCCAGCGATTCCCTCACAACAAGCATCTGGACCATGTCATCAGAACGCCGGGTCGTCAACCCTCACCACAACCAGTGCATCTGGCGCTGCCTGGTCACCACAGAGTTTTGTCAGAAGAAGGTTCTGGCTATATTTCTGCCAAGTTTGAAGGCAAACAACAACAGATGGAGCAGGGTAAGCCTTTCTACATATGTGTTGAGCTATATGACTCGTCTTATCTGACTTTTGAACAGTCATGGACCGCCTGGAGGAAAAAGGCTTCTTCCCCAGTGATTTTGTTGTCTCCGAAACCACCTGGTTCTACAACATGCTCGGAATCGACGACATGTACTTCCAGACCGAGTCTGTCGAATCCATAGTCACCCAGATCCTCTCCTTATATGCAGCCAAAGTAGCTGCCTATGCCCGAGACGACAAGCGCTTGGAGATCCGCCTAGACAAGGAAGACGAAGACCATGCTGTCTATATCGACACTAGCAAGCCTGGTGTGACGTCACTGGATGGCCCTAATTACGAATCACGCATAGATTCCAAATACATCGACGGCTCCAAACCTGGGCGAAGCTACCGAATCGAGAGTTTCCGCTCGACCAGCCCCTTACCAGGAGAGGATGCACAGCAACTTCGTTGTTACTTTGTCTACAAGTGCCAGTTCGCCAACCCTAACCCGGATCCCGACGAAACCAACATCGAGATCATCGGCGAAAAACGCTTCCTCCAAAAGGCCACTGCCAACACCAAGGCCATCTATCAAGAGATCATTACCAATGCAGTGTCCAGAACGGGTCCTGTCATCGAAGTCTTTGACATCGAGGGTAGCCGGGAAAAGCGTTTGGTCGTGGCCTATCGCCAGGGCTCTGCTATGGGCATCTTTAGTGCCTTGTCTGATCTCTACCACTACTACCGACTGACCAGCTCGAGAAAATATCTCGAGAGTTTCTCTAACGGAATCAACGTCATCTCACTTTACTTGAGACCCGTCACTAATGCGGAGATTTCACAAAAGTATCCCCCCATTGAAGCTGCCATTCACCAGATCGTGAAGGAAGTCTCTCTTCTGTACTGTGTACCACAGAACCGGTTCCAAAGTCACTTTGCCACCGGCCGGTTGAGTTTGCAGGAAACCATCTACTCTCATTGCGCTTGGGTCTTTATTCAGCAATTCTTAAACCGACTCGGGTCTGAGTACACTTCATTGACTGCGCTTTTGGATGCTAGCAACAGCGTACATGCGGAGCTTTTATCCAAGATTAAGAAGCGTCTCCGTACCGAGACATTCACATCGGATTACATTTTCGAGATCATCAACAAATACCCGGACCTCATCCACAAGCTCTACCTTGATTTTGCCAGTACGCATTACGTGCAAACTGGAGATCCACAGGACGACTTCCTACCCACGCTTAGTTATTTGCGTCTGCAAGTCGATGAGATCTTGGATGATGCCAAACTCAAAGAACTTATTAGCCGAACTGCGGCTAACGAGCACGACGAAATGGTCTTGACTGCTTTCCGGACCTTCAACAGAGCCATCTTGAAGACCAACTTCTACACTCCTACCAAGGTTGCATTGAGCTTCCGTCTTCATCCCGACTTCTTGCCAGAGCACGAGTACCCTCAACGTCTATATGGAATGTTTCTTGTGATCAGCTCCGAGTTCAGGGGTTTCCATCTTCGCTTCCGTGACATTGCCCGCGGCGGTATCCGTATCGTCAAGAGTCGAAACAAGGAGGCTTACAGCATCAATGCTCGTTCTTTGTTCGACGAAAACTACAACCTTGCTAACACGCAACAGCGCAAGAACAAAGACATTCCCGAGGGTGGTGCCAAGGGGGTCATTCTCCTTGACGTTGATCACCAAGACAAAGCCCGTGTGGCATTTGAGAAGTACATCGACAGTATTCTCGATCTCCTTATCCCACCCACAAGTCCTGGTATCAAAGATCCTATTGTCGATCTTCACGGAAAGGATGAAATCCTCTTCATGGGTCCTGATGAGAACACCGCAGATCTAGTCGACTGGGCTACTGAGCACGCCAGGAAACGAGGTGCACCATGGTGGAAGTCATTCTTCACAGGAAAGAGCCCGAGATTGGGTGGTATCCCTCACGATGCCTATGGTATGACGACTCTTTCCGTGCGTCAGTACGTTCTCGGTATCTACCGCAAGTTGAACATTGATCCTTCCACTGTCAAGAAATTGCAAACTGGTGGTCCTGATGGTGATTTGGGATCTAACGAGATTCTGCTTGGCAATGAAAGTTACACAGCAATCGTAGATGGATCCGGTGTGCTTGTCGACCCCAACGGATTGGACCGCGATGAACTCGTGAGACTCGCAAAGAAGCGAGTCATGATCTCACAATTCGATCTGTCGAAGCTGTCATCTGAAGGCTACCGCGTCCTTGTGGAGGACTCGAATGTAAAGCTTCCTTCAGGAGAAGTCGTCAACAATGGCATGCTGTTCCGAAACACATTCCACCTCCGAAAGGACTCTCCCGTGGATCTGTTTGTTCCTTGTGGAGGACGACCAGAGTCGATTGATTTGAGCACTGTGAACAAGCTGATCGTGAACGGCAAATCTGTGATTCCTTACATTGTTGAAGGAGCCAACCTGTTCATCACACAAGACGCGAAGCTTCGCTTGGAAAAGGCAGGCTGCATCCTTTACAAGGATGCATCAGCTAACAAAGGTGGTGTGACATCCTCGTCACTCGAGGTCTTGGCCTCACTGTCATTGGACGATAAGGAATTCGTGGAAAACATGTGTGTTGCCGAAGATGGAACCGTCCCCGCCTTCTACCAGCAATACGTGAAGGAGGTGCAGGAAGTCATCAAGCGTAACGCCACCTTGGAATTCGAAGCCATCTGGCGTGAACACGAACGCACCGGATTGTTGCGTAGCGTGCTCAGTGACAGACTGAGTTTGGCCATCACAAACCTCGACGAGGAGTTGCAAAAGACTGCCTTGTGGGAGAATATTGAATTGCGCCGCAAGGTTCTGGAAGATGCTCTTCCGCGACTACTATTGGAGAAGGTTGGATTAGACACGATATTGACTCGGGTATGTTTATCTTCCTCTAAATTTTTATGCATTCACCTCTAACGAGTCACTTCGTAGGTACCTGAAAACTATCTCCGATCAATCTTTGGCAGTTACCTTGCCAGCCGCTTCGTGTACGAATATGGCAGCAACCCAAGCCAATTCGCCTTTTTCGATTTGTAAGTATCTCTCCTCCCAGGAATGATTCTCTAATACTAATCTATCTTCAGCATGTCCAAGAAATTCTCGTCACAACTACTCTCGTCGAAATAATCACTTCATGACTTGTTTTACTGCCACCACCTGTTATTGATTATCATTATAATATCCTCTTTAACATCCTCGACCTTCCGTTGGCACGAAATATCGGATTTCAGTTTTTCTTTCGGTTTTTGGGAATGGAGAAATGAGAAGAAGCAGAAGAAAAGAGGGCACATTGCTTTTGGAAATGCCTGCATAAACTCATCCATATTGTAATAGCGAACTTGGCCATTCTGTGTTTCTGTACGATTGCTTGACTTGATTTTATTTTATGTCTAGCCTGTTCATGACTGCTGTCCTGTATTACATATCCTATCCCATTCGAATCAGATGTTATACATACATTTCTTAGAGAGTGGGAATATAGACAAGGTAGGCTTGGTTTCTGCCTATTTGGTTGATACGATAGTCTCATTCGTACAATTGATATACATATATATACATATAGTACAACATCGTTAAAGCTATATTACAACAACGCTTTTAAATCGTCCTCAAACCCTTCGAGACGATAACCTGCTTCCGTCTCGGTTCGAGGGACATTTGCCAATTCTTGCCAGATAGTCGGGTGGTTCTCTTTAGTCCATTCTTCGACTCCTTCTTTGGCGTGTTCGTGCGCGCAGACGTTGTAAATTCTTGCGATCCTGTTGATCATATAATTAATAAAGAGCGTGCAAGTAGGATGAGAGGTAGGGGAGGCTTACATGTCTTTATCAGGCTCTTGACCGATTTTCTCCTCCGTCTTGATTAATGCTTCAATAATCAATTCACGCTCACCCTGGGCTGCGAGAGCCTTGACATAAGCGAGATACATCGGTCGATCGAGCGGAATCTCCAACGCGGTAATCTTGGCAAGCATCTTGTTCGCTTCCACGACACCATTGGGATCTGATTCGCAGGCCTTGAAGAAGATGACTAATGTGTTTTGGGAGGGTCCTTCGTCCGAACGGAGAATCTCTTTGAACTCGTCCATGGCTTCCTCTGATCGTTCACAGGCGGCAAGTGCAAGCATGACTGCGTTTCGGACCCGGGTATCAACTTCGATGTTGACGTCAAGTTTGAGCATGTTGCGGATTAGTTTGGTGTTGTCCCAAGCAGTTGCTTGCGCAAGGCCGAGGAAACATGTTATGTATGCTTCGGGTGTCGGACGCTGAGCTAGCGTTGGGGCATGTCGCATATGTCCAAAGACTTGACAGGCTTCCTCGACCATCCCACGGTTGAAGAAGAGATCTATTATTTCAATTCTGTGCTTAGCGGAAATTTCAGGGAATGCGATTCTCGCGAGGTCATATGCCTCCCAGACTTCCTCATTCTCTTGTTCCTTGTCACGGATGAAATCTAACAAAGCATTTTGGATCAACGGTCGTTCATCGCGCATAGAATAGGAACCTATACGCGGCCGCAACAGCTGGGAAAGCGCTTCCCAGTCATGACGATAGGCTAATGCACGAGTCAGAACGGCGAGTAGTTCTGGCTGTAGCTGTATCCCATCCCGAATGAGTGGATCCAGCAGCTTGGACACTTGGTCAAAGGCCTCATCATTGTTCGGGACCGAGCATAGCATCTTGATAAGTCGATATCTCATTCGCAGAGCAATGTTTGCGGCAGCGTCGCTTTCTTCAAGTTCATTCAATGCTTTGACTGTTCCATCGATATCCGAGTCTTGGATCCGCGGCTCTAATTCTAGGAGAAGCTGAGTTTCCAAATCTGACTCCAAGCCCCACGTAGAAATCAAACTGGAGTAATCGACGGCAAGCTTTTTGTTTTTAATCACGTATGCGTACCGAATGAGATCATTTACACACGATATAGAAAGTCCCTCACGTACAGAAGGATCTTCTAAACACCAATTGTTGAGGTCGCGAGCTAATGCATGTGCATCTTTGCCGTTTGCAGCTGCCATTAACAACAGGATATCTCGAGTCTCTGCGCTTGGAGAATAAATGATCAGCCGATTGTAAATCTCGCCTGCCTCAGCCTTGTCACCATTGAGAAGACATGCTCTTGTAACGGCACTTGTAGCGATGATTGTCGGTTTGCCTTCTGGTATAGGGCAGTCATGCATGATTTTAGCAGCATCGAGTTGCCCCTGGTCGAGGAGCGTAACTACCAATTCTTGATGTTGCTGCGGAGTGAGTTCGAAATATCCACCTATGTACCAGTCTTTGATCGCTTTTATCATTGCGGTCGCATCCTTATCCAATGCCATGCCGTGCAGTATCCAGAGCCAGGGCGAACCCTGATCCTCAAGGTCCGGCCAGTTTTGTACCTTGGGCCATTCCTTCACAAGGGCTGTTCGGGCCTGGTAGGGATTGCCATAAAATGCATTGATACGAATCCAGGCGAGAAAAGCACCACTGTTTATCTCACCTGACTCGTCTAGAGCTGTAGTGGATAATACACGGTAGGCGTTGTTTGCTAGTCGGCGGATATATTGGTGAGAGCTGCCGTGACAGTTTGCTTGCGAGAGGACGTAGAGAGTGAGTTCCATGAATTCCTTTGAGTCGATGGATTGTAGTTCCTTGTTGTCGGCGTTTTCGTCTCCCCTGTGCTTTCGAAGATAGTCATAAGTGGTGACAAGTTGCTTGGCATGAAACTCCGTTATGATACCGGGTTCTTCGGCTCTCGCCTCGAAGAACTTTTGATATGCTTTGCAGAGGGCATTGTATGGTGGTGCTCTACCATTGGTGATTATTGCTTTGGACAGTTCGCTCATCGTTTGTAGTCCGACTTCAGAAGTTGGCACTTCCGGGGTTTTGGTGGCAGCGGGAAAGGAAAAGAACGTCCGTGACTGGCCATTTTTGTTGTGATTGTATGCTCTCCGATGGCGATAGAGCGTCGACGGCGAGTATACTCGACATTGTCGCGACGAAAAACACACAGGTTCATTGTTGAGGAGAGCCCGGAAAACGCGCCGTGTAAGGTAAGAGGACTGCATCTTCTCTGCCGATAGGACGCAGGAGTGCAATTGAGAGGAACTTGTGACGGACGTCTAAGTTAGATCATAGCCTTTGATTTCC
The DNA here is from genome assembly GCA_001305275.1 of Talaromyces verruculosus. NCBI lineage: Eukaryota > Fungi > Ascomycota > Eurotiomycetes > Eurotiales > Trichocomaceae > Talaromyces > Talaromyces verruculosus. The sequence continues at coordinate 528,790 of LHCL01000012.1, forward strand.
AAAGCTTCAATATATCCGGCAGTTCCTGTTGTCGAGAATCGAATTCAAAAAAATGTAGAAGTTGAGCAAGGTCCAGTTGGAGTAGGTGATGGACAGTCTTTAACTGGCGGCTTGGCGTTGGTGGAGAACTTCCTTCCGCAACAACAAATTTGAGCTTCCGTTAGACAAGGACTCCTTCTACGTATACACAGCATACAGATATACAGCATGTCTCTTGCACTCTTTCCTCGCACGGGGAACTCCCTGCTACAACGGAGTCTCGCTCTACTAGCCCCGGCATCCTGTCGATGGGCTTCGACTCAGCCTGGCGACACTCAACGTACCAGTCAGCGGGTGAATTTTGCTTCACCGATCCGAGGGCCGTCGAATGCTTCAGCGAGTATGTCGGCATCTCTTTCGAATCAAGGGGTCCTAGTTACTAAGTAGGGTATTTACATAGGAACGAAAGCACTCGCGAAGCGTACTGCGCGAACTACTCATCGAAGTCAAATCGCGGAGGATATGAAAAATCAAAATGAAGGCCGAATCTTGGAGAGATTCCAGACCAGAGAATGGGCGCCAGGCGATATCTATTCTCCGCACGATTTGAGTCCAAGTGAAATGAAGAAATGGTCGAAGCGCTGGAGCCCATCGAACGATGCTTTTGATGCGCTGAATATCAAGCCTCTCGAGCATTATAAGGTACAGACCACCGGCATGTTTTGTGAGGGATTAATCAATTGTCTGACGATTTCTGCACAGAACTTCTCCATCATGTCCGAATATATGACTCCAATGGGTCGGATAAAACATCGGTCAGCCACGGGGCTGCGACCAGTCAATCAACGAAAGATTGCAAAGGCAATCCGTCGCGCGATCGGAGTCGGCCTTATGCCCAGTGTCCACCAACATCCTGAGATCATTGCTATGGAGCTTAAAGGTAAAGCTCCAAGAGGAGGATTCGGTCTTTAGTTGGGTTGTTGTGTGCTCTGTATCTGATTAGCGGCGTGTCTGGATTTGCTGAACATGTACTATATGGGAAGTTTGTGCTGGATTATAGTTTGTATACAAAGATTCGCAATACAATCGCTCCAATGCATGGATACTACATAGTATTTATTGTGCCTCCCGGAACGTTATTGCCTGGCGGTTGGCAGGGAGTGACGTCCCCCACATGCCCGCACGTAGTTCCTCTTGTTTACTTCCATCCTCCCTCCCCCTTCACTACTCTGAGCTAGAAGGAACAGAAAAAGAATTACTTTTATTTTGATTGAATCGGCATGTCTTTGACGAACGGTACGTATTCATCATCTTCAGTTGTGTGCCCGTCTGACTTGTCTTGTTTACAGAGCAGATCTGGGCTCCAAGCCCCTCCACGGAACGAGGTCTACCAACCCAGCTGTCCTCCGATCCCAAAGGCGAGAAACTAGCATATGCGGTAAATACAAGTCCCTCGGGTTGATATCCGAACAATTGTCTAATTGCTTTTGTCTACATCTAGTCAAATAAATCCATATTCATACGCTCAATTGACGACCCCGCGATTGCCAGGCAATACACAGAGCACACCGCGCAAGCCACCGTCGCACGTTTCTCGCCCTCAGGCTTCTATGTTGCTAGTGGAGATGTTACAGGTACCGTCAAGGTCTGGGACTGCGTAGGGGACGGCCTTACAAAGGGTAGCTACCAGATTATCAACGGTCGAATCAATGACATTGCATGGGACGGCGACTCTCAGCGAATCGTCGCCGTAGGAGATGGAAGACAGAGATACGGTCATTTCTTCACCTGGGATAGTGGAAATACTGTTGGTGAAATATACGGTCATACACGGGCCATCAATTCCGTTTCCATTCGACAGCAGCGCCCTTTGAGAGCGGCGGCAGCCGGAGACGACACGAGCCTCGTCTTCTACCATGGTGCGCCATTCAAGTTCAATACTGCGATCAGGGGCAAGCACAACAAATTTATATACGGGACCGCTTTCAGCCCCGATGGCTCTCAACTAGTGAGTGTTGGAGCCGACAGTCGCATATGGTTATATGATGGCAAGACTGGAGAGCCAACAACATCAATCGGAGAGAACGAACACAAGGGCAGTATCTTTGGAGTATCATGGTCCAAGGATTCTCGTAAGTTTGCGACAGCTAGCGCCGACAGGACCGTGAAGCTGTGGGACGTCGAGGCTGGCAAAGCCACTCAGACGTGGACACTGAACGATGGAGGCGCTGTCAGTTACTTGAATCAACAAGTTGGTGTCGTTATTCCTTCAGGACGGACTGATGGTCTTGTTATTAGTTTGTCCCTGAGTGGCAATCTGAACTACCTGGTAGAGGGCTCACCCGAACCCCGACAAGTTCTCAAGAGCCACCAGAAAAACATTACATCACTCACACATTTCAGTCCCGCTGACGGTCAAGAGACTCTTTGGACTGGAAGCTCCGACGGCCGAGTTTGCAGCTGGGACGTCGCTAAGGGAGTCGCAGATACGATCGACGGAGAGAACCATACAAATTATATTGCCGGTTTGACAAGCTCTCAGGAGGGCAAAGGCAGAATCTACAGTGTCGGCTGGGACGATACTCTTAGATCCGCAGACGTTGCGGCAAACACATATACCAGAATCTCGACCAAATTGTCCGTTCAGCCGAAGGGCGTCGCTACTGCTGGGAAGCTCGTTCTGGTTGCAGGTTCGGAGCAGATTGACATCTACCAGGACAGCAACAAGACCGGCACATTCAAAGCACCAGCTGACATCACCGCAATAGCCGCTCGTGAAAACACCGTTGCATTCAGCGGCGCGGATTTGAATACTCGGGTTGGAACAGTCACCTCGTCGGCAATCTCAATATCTCCACAGGTACAGATCAAAAAGTTGCGGAGTCAAATTTCGGCCCTATCTTTCTCCCCGGATGGCACTCTCTTAGCTGTTGGCGACTCAATGGGTAAAATCTTTGTGTTCAAGACATCAGATGGAAGCTTAGTCACTGATCGCTGGAGTTCTCACACTTCCCGAATCACGTCTCTTGCATGGAATAGCAAGGGTACCCATCTTGTCAGCGGAGCACTCGATACTCATATCTACATTTGGAGTTTGGCGCGACCCGGAGACTGGATTGAAGCTAAGAATGTGCATAAAGAAGGTGTGACTGGTGTTGCTTGGATTGCAAATGAAACCAAAATCGCGTCAGCAGGAACTGATGCAGCGATCAAGATTTGGAAGGTTGAGAGTCTGCCTTAGATGTTGCTCTTTGTGATATGAACCATGCAAGCGAAATTTCAAATTCTGATGAATGCATCCTAGTCGTAGCCATAAATAAAGCGTAATAGTAGCTGATGGTTGATCAGTCGGTTCTTCTGGCTGAGGGGTAGACGTCACCAGAGCAGACGTATCGAGTCTAGCTCAGAAAAAGCTATGACAGCCCGCAAAGAAGCTTCCCCGACAACCCCGATGGAGATGTCCGACCACATCTCAGCCTATTTCTCTCTCTTTCTCGTTCGGGTTTCTTGTACATGATTGCAGTCAGTACTTGACGTTCATTGACAGCGTGATGGGGGTTGTCCGGCCTTCTCAGCTAAAACGATTACAATGAGCACCTCCGCACCAAGTCAGGCAGTCTCCGATTCCCGCACTCGTCGGTCCAATGTAAGTCGTCACCTTCTCAAGGAAGCTGCTCCCGGTTGACAGTTGCCAACTAACTTGCGTTGTACTCGTCAATAGTTCCGGCAAGCGACGTTCATTCTTCCTCGAACTGGTCAGCGGTTGAAAGGGCTGGTAAATCTGGTGAAATCGGGAAGGCGCGACGGCACGGTTGCCCAAGATGGCGACGACGACGAGCAGCAACGTCCGCTCCTCAACAGCAACTCTTCTTCTACCTCTCTGGATATCCCTCACCATCGATCGGTCGATATGGAAAACACGTCACGCAACAGGATACTAGGCTTGTGGGATAAGGTGTACGCATTCGCCGTCTCAGAACACGGCAAAGGCGTCTTCAAGTTCGGCTTGGCTTACCTGCTGGGATCTTTGGCGACGTTCATTCCCTTCATCTCGTCGTTTCTGGGTCATCAGGATGGGAAACATATTGTTGCGACTGTTGTGGTTTACTTCCACCCCGCTCGTTCCAGAGGAAGTATGATCAAGGCTCTGATTTGCGCTATTCTCGCATTCCTCTATACGACCTTTGTGTCTGTTACCAGCATGTACGTCTCCATGTTCTTCGAGAATCTCGACTTGCTTGTGGTCGGTCATATCATAGTCTTGATTGTCTTTTGCGGTGGAGGGTTTGCGTTTATCGGATGGACAAAGCAGAGGCTCAACGACCCTCTGGTTAACGTTGCGTGCTCCCTCGCTTCCCTGTCGACAACTACAATCTTGACAAAAGAAGGCGCGGTACAAAAGGGGAATCTGTCGTTCGTCAAGATAGAGCAGACTCTCAAAATGCTGATCATGGGCGTTTGCGCAGCCATGGCAGTGTCATTCCTGTTCTTTCCCATATCGGCAAGGAAAAAGCTCCGAGCGAATGTGACCACCATGACAAGCACTCTCGCAATCATGCTCGGCTACGTGACCGAAAGCTTCATCACAGGATCCGATGACGAAATGCATACACCGCCGTTCACCAATGCGTCCACACAGAACAAGAGAAGCTATGTTCTCTTGGATCAATTAGTGAAGGAAGCCAAACTTGAGCACTACGTCGCAGGTACGGAGAGAGAATATCGTCTGGAAAAACGTCTGGTTCGATGTGTTCAAGACATCAACCAGAACATGGGTGGATTGCAAAGTGCAGCAAACCTACAATTTCAGCTTCTAAAACAGACTCAACAGGGCTCCGGCATCTTCTCGCCTGGTCGCAACATTCTTGTACGCAAGAATAGTTCAACCAGCTATCCCGGTGTCTGGTCGGTCTTTGAAGAAGCAACTCCCACGCTATCGAGAGAGCCGGAGGAGGCTGATCTGACAGCAGAGCCTCAGACTATGCATGTTCCTGTGTCGAACCTGGATCATGAGGGACGTGTTTCGACTGCCACGCCGTCACCACAGCGGATGTTCGAAGTATTCATTGAGCATCTGGGGCCATCTATGGTAAGAGTGAATGTTATCTCTGAAATTAGATTGTTATTAACTTATTACTTCTAGCAATCATTTGCCTTCACCCTAAAAGAGATTCTAGAGGACATCCCCTTCGGCCCTGGGCCAGATCACAAAGTATCATTCAACACCAAATTTCATAGCAGCCTTGATCGCGCTTTGAAGCTATACCGTGACGCCAGAGAAGCGGCTTTGGCTTCGGTCTACCGGGAAAGAGATTTTGCCAGAATTGAATCCCCCGATGTGGAAGCTGATTTGGAGGAAGTGTCCGCTAGCTGTGGTCATTTTAGTTTTACTTTGATGGAGTTCGGAGAACAATTGAAGGATCTTCTCCAGATCCTAGATGAACTGAAACTCGAGTGTGACGAACGTCCTCAGGGTCTGACGTGGAACTGGCTGAAATTCTGGCGGATTTTTAAGAGTTCCGGGCCAGAATCTTCGAATAGTGGTAAGCCTACAGATATAATCAAGTTTGTGCAACTGCTAATATTGGTAATAGAATATTCAAATCTGACACTGACGAACTCTGGCCGTCCTCCCTTGAGGAAAGGTCATTCGTCGTTGGAAAGCGGTTACACAGATGATATTCGCCTTCGGAACAAGCTCACTTATCGAGTTTGGAAGTCTTTCAGCTTCCTACGACGTGATGAGACTAAATATGCTGTCAAAGTCGGCGTTGGTGCCGCTGTATATGCTCTGCCATCTTTTATATCCGCGACACGGCCTGTATTTACGGCGTGGAGGGGTGAATGGGGTCTTGTCTCTTACATGTTGGTCTGTTCTATGACTATTGGAGCGTCCAACACTACTGGGTATGCTCGTTTTCTCGGCACATGTCTCGGTGCATGTTGCTCGATAGCTTCCTGGTATGTGTCGGCTGGGAATGTTTTTGCTCTCGCCTTCCTAGGCTGGCTTATGGCCACATTGACGGCTTACATTATTCTGGTCAAAGGCCAAGGGCCTATGGGACGATTCATCATGCTCACATACAATCTTTCAGTTCTATATGCTTACTCACTGTCGGCGAATGACAATGACCATGATGACGACGAAGGCGGTGCTCACCCGATTATAACGGAGATCGCGCTGCACCGTGTGGTTGCGGTCTTGTCTGGCTGCGTCTGGGGAATCATAGTCACAAGAATCATCTGGCCAATCAGTGCAAGATCCAAACTAAAGGATGGACTGAGTCTGCTCTGGCTACAAATGAGTTTGATCTGGAAACGCGACCCATTGTCGACGATGATCAATGGCAAGCCTGTTGTTCCGTATCTAACTACTCGGGAAAAGCTACAAATTGAGCGCTTCATTCAGAACTTGGAATCATTGCAGATTTCAGCCAAATCAGAATTTGAATTGAGAGGTCCCTTTCCGGAGGTCGCTTACCGAAATATCATTAACCGAACGAGAAGCATGCTGAATGCCTTCTATTCTATGAATATGGAAATTTTGAAAAATCTCACAGCATCAGAAGGCGAGATAAGTCTGCTCCAGTATACAACTCAGGAGCGTGTCCAGCTGTCGTCTCGCATCAGTCATTTATTATCAGGCAAGTGCTTCGTTTCATAACTGTTGTTCAACCTTGCTGACTGAAATGCTTAGTGCTCGCATCTTCAATGAAGCTCGAGTACCCTTTGAATGATGCTCTACCGAACATACAACACGCGCGAGACCGGCTTTTAGCTCGTATATTTCACTATCGTCTAGAGACTGAATTGTCGTTGCACACGACCGACAGCGATTACGCATTACTATACGCCTATGGTAGGTTTTCCTCTGATGCGAACATGCTGAAAGTTGATGCTAACTTGGGTCCAACAGTCTTGGTTACGGGACAATTAGGAAGCGAGATTATTGAGCTCGTTGGCGAAATCAGTAGCCTGTTTGGTGTATTGAATGAGGATGTTATTGAGCTTCAATAGCTGTATCTATATCATAACTAGCCCTATTGTACATAATTTCTACGTGTATTGATATCATGAATAATATGATTAGATGGGCGTCCAGCCGTCCTGGAGAATATTTTAAAAGGGGATATTTAACACAAACACTGGCCAAACTGAATTACAATCTCGCATTTGAATGCGCCTGTGAGAGTGAGCAACGAACTAATTAATACGTACCGAATGCGGGCGGCGAGAGAGCCGAAGTTTGACGACCTCCGTTCATTATTCACACCCAAGGAACTCAACTTCCATCAACCTCACTCGTCAAGCGTCCCGGTTCTCATCTCCAATAGGGCCTCATTCTGTTCCCCCAACTCACACGACCAACCTCCACACAAGAAATGGTATAGCCATCTCGTCATTTTTGATGAAGATCTAACGTCTTCCGTGTGGCTTCGCGCAGCCGATCGCGCGTTCTCCCTCCCATTTACTATGCAGATCGATCCGGCAGCTCTGAGTCGAACAGATTCGGCTTCGACGGCTGTGTCTACCTCCAAGGCTGTCGCATCAGCAGCGGCTATCTCGCAAAAGTCTACAAAGGCGCTGATTTCGGTTCCGCGCCTGGATCTTGAGCCTGTATACACGGAGCTGAAGGCTGCTATTGGCGACAATTGGGCGGAGTATAAGCAGTCGACCACGCTTTTTCTCTTGGGTATATTTCTTTCCACTCAGGTTTCTGATATTGGGTATTTGCTAATTACTTTCCTTCAAAATATTGCAGGCCATCTAAATCAAGATGAATTCTCCTCGCGCCTTGATCCCATAATTTGTGCCGACCCCAGAACCGAGCATCTACATAACAACTTTGTATGCGCGCTTATTGGCAACCTCTCTCGAGACCTCCCCGACCATGGCGTTGCAAGCTGGGTGTCGGCAAATGACAAGCCCACCGTGGTATCGAAGCCGGTCTCGAGTGACCTGGCGGAGCAGAGGCTGAAGACGGAGGTTATGCAATTACCTCCCCGGGACCGCAAGAGGATCAAAGCTATTCCTGAGGTAGGAGTCTTTGCGCTTGAAATATATGAAGGGAAGAATTGCGCTGATATGTTTTGAAACTATAGCCGGATCCGCACGAGTTAGCACCGAATGAGCTCGAGTTATACTACCAAGCGAAGCAAATTACATTACCTACACAGGTCCCAGCGAGTGCCGGTGGTTTGAACAAGACGAGTAAGACAACAGCCTCTCGGTATTCTGATGTTTGACTAATAATTCCTAGATTGGGAACTCGAAATCCGAAAACGCTACGCGCAACCGCTTGGCGCGGAAACAGGCGAATTCCCCGATGCGGAATCAATATATGCCCGTATGGTGCCAATATGTTACGAGGAGTCGGTAGCCAGTGGAGCAAGTTACCCTTGCGCCGAGTTCATGGCCATCGCAACGGAGACATTTGTCAAACAGGTGCTATCAAGTGTCTTCTCGCGCACAAGGCACAACGGACCATCAGGTACAATCAATGGTATGATGACACGAAAATATCGCCGGCAACTAGAGCGTGAAGAGCTTGGATTTACTCGCGGCGAAATAACCAAGGATCTCGCGACTGGGTTGCTGCCCGTCGAGGCGAAAGAGGCTAGTATACGACAACCGTTGGGGGTCAAAGATTTGCGGCTGGCACTTAATCTGGGCGGTGCGCTCCTTGGTCAGATGCCATTGGTTGTTGAGGAGATTATGGGTGCTTATGATGAAGATGAACTTGAACTTGAGCGACATGGTTACATTGAGGAGCTGCGCGAGAAAGCTGAGACCGATAAGAAGTCTGCTGCCACGATAACAGCAGCCACTACAGAGACCAATGGCGTCGACGCCATGGATATTGACGATGAGTGGGAATGGGAGGGCGGTACATTGACGGATAGGGATCAGTTGAATTCTCTTCTGGACGAGTGTCTGTCACTGGCGGCATGATCAAATTCATGCATTCTCCTCTTCAAAGAAGGAAGACGGCATTCGAACAGCTCATCTAATCACGCGGCAAAAAAGCACATTTCTATCTATCTACGATTTTTCTCTATCCTCCCTCGAATTCGAGGATCGGATATTCAATCAGCGCTTTGGCGGGGTTTCCTTATGGGGGAGGCGTTTTCCTTACACATTACAGTGTTTCGTTGTATGAGTACGAAAAGGGGTGTGTGGCTTGGGTGGACACGGCAAAAATCATATGGTTCTCATCAAAGGAAGATGAGGACTGGGTTTTTTATCTATTCTTATCCTTTGTTCTATTTTCAGATACCAATCTCGCTTTTTCTTTTTGTTATTATACTGAGTGCTCTTCTTTTCCTTTGACCTCGACGTCAACAGAACAACGAAGAGTTACTCTTTTGTGGGCTTTCAATCTCTTTGCATTTGGATTGGAGTTTGTTGTGTTCATTGACTGGTGTTGTTGTCTTCATGAGTATAATTAGGTGCTATGCTGGTGATACATAAAATTAGAACAAGATTATGAATGTATTACAAGGTTTTGAACGTTGCTCGACCAGTAGACTTACAACAGGTCAGATGTAGGCTGAGATGCAAACGAACTAATGATCTGATTCTGTTTGATAGAGATCGTACTAGGATTATCATACAAAAAGTCCTCGAGGACAAACGCCACGCCCACTGAAAAAAAAACTCCATCGCGTATATATCGCCAAATGCATATCGAACTCAACATCACCATTAACGAGGCAACTGTTCCACAACCAGCTTCAAAATCTCTTCTGTAGATTTATGGAAATTCACCGGATCTTTGGCAACCGACTGCCAGATCTCTCCGTGCTTCGGCTCACTGATCACACACTTGGAAATAACATCTTGTCGTTTCTCTTCCGTACCGTGCTGCAACAGGAACTTGTAATACCATGCCCATGAATCGCCCTGATCACTATCCGCCAAAATAGCCTTTTCGAACCAGGTCATTGCTTTCTCCAGTCGTCGTTCATCCCAGAAAATACGGGCCACTGTGACAAAGAGGATAGGATCATTCTCGACCTTCTTGATGGCTTCCAAGCTGCGAGGTTTGCGGTGTGTACGAGGCTCAAGGTGCCAGATGCTTTCGGCCCAGAGTAAGCCAGAGTTAGGCGCTTCTTGGAGCGCCTTGGCCATGAGTACTTTGGCTTGACTGATGTTGTTTGCACGTCGTTCCACTCGGACACTTTCGGTCCAGAGTTCTGCATTCTTGGGAACTGCAAGCCGAGCTCTGTCCAGAATTGAACGAGCCTTGACCACTACACCTGCTTTTTCTTCGAGTCGTGAAGCCAAAAGCCAGAGAGGAACTGACTGAGGACAAGCCCGTGTGCCAGTACCGTATGCTTCCCGTGCCTGTGGATATTTCTTCTGAGACTCGTAAATCTGACCCTTCATCATCCAAAGCTTGTCAGCCTTGGGATAGATTTGTAGACCCTGGTTGACGAGATCAAGTGCTTCATCCATGTTACCCAGCTGGCGTTCGAAAGCTACACTCTTAATCCAAACTCGATCGGTACCTGCTTCGCGTCGAGCGGTGCTCAAAAGCTCTCGAGCGTGTTCCGTCTCCTTCGCGTCTGTCTCCAACTTGACGGCAGCAAGCCAGATATCTTCGTTGTTGGGGTTTCGCGCAAAAGCACGCTTCAACACAAGTCGTGCATTGTCAATATCCCCAGCTTGCCACTTCTCCTTCGCGAGCTGCATCCAAAGAACTTCACTTTGAGGACATGCCTCCACGGCCTTTTCGAGTACTTGCCATAGAGCCTCTTTGGTTCCATGGTTACGCTCCAAATCAGCCGCCGCAAGCCACAATGTCTTACTAGTGACAAAGACACGTAAAGCGTAGGCGTATATTGCTCGTGCCGTCTCGTATTTGCCGCGAGCAATGCTTGCCTTGGCATCTTCCATCCAGATATCTCTGCGGTCATCATCTTCGTCTAGTCCGTAACCTAGAGTCTCACGAATGATTGCACCGCAAGTCAAGACAGCGCCTTCTTCTTCGCAGGTCTCGGCTTCCGTAATCCACTCCTCCCTCTTCGGCATAGCATTCTCGCGTACAAGTGCTTGAACAGCTCTCTTCATGACGTTGACCTTGTTTGCCGTTCCCATTTGCTCCTGCAATCGAGCTGCAGCGATCCAGATTTCATGACTTGTTGGAACTGCCTTACGAGCTGCATTCAAAACCTTCTGCGCATTCTCAGGCGTCTCGAGGCGCGCCAGTGCAAGCCAAAGCTCGACGGATAGAGGAATCATTTCAGTAGCCTTTGCAAGAAGAAGTCGGGCATCTGCTGGATCTTCTTCGAGGTTCACAGCTTCCTTCCAAATAGCCACGGACTGTGGTATATGTAGAAGAGCCTGCCTTAGAACATTCTTCTTGGCTCTGACATCCGTCTCAAGCTTCATCGCTTCAATCCATAATCTGGTAGATCGATCGTTGTGCTTGATCGCATTCGCTGCAATGATTTTGGCGTTATGGTTTTCGTTTAGACGGATATTCTCCAACCAGGCATCCTCGCTTTTTGGGCATAATTCACATCCTTTCGCAATATAGTTCCTCGCTGCAACGATCTTGCCTGCTAATTCCTCTAATCGAGCAATAGCAATCCAACCCGGAGCATGCTTGGGATTCGTACGTGTGACAGATTCCATGAGAACTCGTACACGCTTGATATCACCAATTTCCATCTCGCCGGCCTTCAACTCAGACTTGGTAAGACTGGTAAGGTACCCTTTGGGGTCGATGCTAGTCGCACTACCTGACGCAGCTTCGGCAGAAGATCCAAGGGCCGCTTGATCGAGGCGTACCTGGAGGACCTTATCTCTAGCAGCACCAATGTCGGCAAAATTGGTTAAAGCTCCATCTCCTCCCGCAGCCCCTGAAATTTCGGTTTGAGTGCCATCATCGGCGATGGTAGTATCAAACTGAGCCGCATCCCTAGCACCTGCAATCACACTATCCGGCACCGCATAAAACCTTTGTCGTAAATTTTGACGAGCTCGTCGATTTTTTCCTGTGAGATCACCAACTTCAGGTATATTAGCCCAGTCCTCGTCCGATACGGTGGCTAGGGAACGTTTCAGATCGGCGAATTGCTGTGAAATTTTCGGATTGTTTCGCTCGTATTCTTCTCGCTCTTTTTGTTCACGGGCTTCCCTGTAGGCATCGAAAGAATCAAGTCGGCACTCTGTCCACAATAAATATATGAAAGGCAAAAAGCGAGGACGACGCCTCGCAAACGAGACATCGTATTCACGCGAAAGTGAAAGGGAATGCGATAGAACTAACCTTCTTGCTTTGCGCCTCCTATCCATTTTCTCGTCTACCTCTTGGTAGATCAAATCCGCTTCGTCATCTTCGCGATCGTAGGCACCGTAGGCAAACAGGCCGACTTCATTGTCAGGATCCTGAAAGCGTTCATCGTCCTCCTCCTGTTCCGCCTCCTGCTCTTTGCCCTTTCCTCCCTTTTCGCGACTTGTACTATATGCTGTAGGTGTAGGGGCTCCTAGTTGCTGAGCTCTTTTCGCTAGGGCTTCCTGAATCTGCTCTGGTGTTGGACCTTCCCGCGCCGGTCCTAAATCTGATCGGGTTGTAAAACCTGTAGCACCTCGACCGAGACCAGCGACATAGTTCTCAGGCGCCGGCTGGCTGAGGAAATCTTTCCTTCCATATGACATATTGAGGAGAAAGGTGCGTGGGTGGCGCAACGGAGAGGATAGATGGAGAAAGAGAGATCGACTCACCTAGAAATTTAATCTAAGTATATTGACAGTTGCCACCGCTGGCGCCTAGCTCGGTGCCGTCGGTTGTGGCCAATGAGGGTTGAGACTTCGATCTTATCAGATCTGATTACGCTTCTCCATATAAATACGTACTCAATAACTGCACACATTATCAGTTCCGTGTGATATGGAGACAAAATAAAGGTATCTTACAGGCTTGTATCCACAATGAAAGTTAGTACATCGAGTCCTCGATGTGTTATTGAAGCATATTGCTAATTTATAGTCTAAGATAGTGACTTTTTCCTCAAATATGGGCGTGATGTTATACTCGACTGCTTTCCTATGCCAGCAGACGTTTGTGCAATGTTCGAGTAAAGCATTCCTCCTTATCATGCGAAATGCGAGGTTTCTTTAATTATTATCTAGCTCCGGCGCCAAAAGGGTAAATAGTGATCAAAACATATAGCCGGTATTGTTATCTTCACCGTCTTGTCTCAAATGTGCGCTTGAATCCTGAAACAAGCTTTGCCATATAAATGCTTCGCTGAGTAACAACTCAACATCTTTCTCTGTCCAGTCTTTTGTTGGAAGTGCCTGGAGAAACATCATGATTTCCTGTATACATGTCAATAACCCGAATGCAATTCCCTTTCTGGACGGCGCGTACCTGAAAATCCATCTTAAGCAATCGATCGGTCCACTTGACTAGAAAAGCAGCGCAAACGTACAGATGGAATCTGGAAAACCCTTGCTCCTCGGCCTGTCGCAGGTGTATTAGCGGGCAATTGATTAAAGTTTTGCAGGAAAACTCACCATGTATGTATCCCACATTCGAATTGTACTTTTTATATTCATCTCTCTCATAAGCAGACAATTCATCCATCGAAAACTGAACTGCATGAATTCAACTCCTTCACTTTCCAAATGTTTTGCCAATCCAGCATCAATTCGTTTTGTCAGATCGCGCAGTGCTTTCACTTGCCGTTGTATACCCGGTTGGGCATAGATATAATTATCTTGGATGCCGTCGAGAAGTTTTGTGAGGCACCAGAAAGAATCGGCTTCAACTGCGTCAAGAACAGATCTTGGTAATTGACCCGGGTCCATTCCTTCTTCGACATTAATGTCCGTCATGTAGGCACCTAAAAAGACCTGCCAGAATGGAGTCACAAGGTCATTGATTCCTTGTACATAGCCACTAGCAGGATGCCGTATGGCCCAGACGTAGAGAATCCTTTCCAGAGATCGTTGAGTGGCTTCGTAGCTATATAATTGCAAATGTGGACTCGTACGGGGTACATCAATACTGATTTGGTGCCAGACTGCCTCGTCCAAGCCCCTGCCACGGCCAGAACTTGTGCTGGTTGAACCAGGTCCCCCACTTACAGAAACTCGTTCGAAAGCTTGACGAACTCCATCGAGATATTCTTTGCGCTTTCTTTCAAGCGTCGAGACGCGACGCTCGCTATTCGTCGGCAAGTAGCCCAGAAGTAATTGCCATGTCATAGCTCTCACTTCATCGGGGACTCCAGACCAAGCAAGAGAGCGGAGCTCTGACAAGGACACGGTACTTGCCTGCAGGATTCGTTTGAACTTGTTTATCCTAGAAATGCGCGCAGAATGGGCTTCTCGTTGACTCAGTGTGGCGTCAGAAGGTGGTGGGGAATGATTTATCAGATTCAAGGAATTGGCAGGATCTATATGTTACAATGTCAGTTTATTTCAGTGTATTGAATCCTGCCAGCATGAGGTCTTACCTTTCAAAATATCTTTATACTGAGGACGAAGAATCTTGCCTTCGGTTTTCTTCGCCGACGGGTAAAGCGATACGCCTCGTTCTTCAGCAATATCCGTACTATTGGCTCTTGGTCGACTGGAAGTATCCAGATCTGCACCTAGCGACGACTTCCCAGACATCGCGTTGGTAGTTATAAACGTGGATTGTGTGCGTCGAGTGTTTTTTCCCTTCTTCCGCATGCTAGCAATACTAGGAAGCCCAAATTCGTCTTCGTCGTCATCATAAAATAATTCGTCATCGTCATCTTCGTCTGCAACATCATTTCCATAGCCCCAACCACGTGTCGAGTGCGAGAGTATATTGTTATAAGGGCGGTTTGGTGACGAGGTCTTTTTACCTTCGAGATGTGCTAGGGAAGGTTGCGCGCGGTTCTGTCCTGCATTCGATCCAGACCTAGATGGTGTGCGAGCTGATGTACTGAACGGATTGTCAGATGAGTCCTACATACTTCGATTCCATTCAATTGCAGTGAGGTTGCTTTGCACATACTTCAGGATGTCGGCATGCGAATAGGATGCGCCAATGACAGAACTGGCGTCATATGGCTTAGGACTGGCATGTTGCTGGGATGTAGATCTCGACTTCCAGAAAGGAGACGCACTTTTTCACAGTGTATTAGCGCCTATAGTATAGAGCTGATGTGGAACGCTTTGAAATTGGATAACAAGCAAGCGATTCGGTATTAGGGGACGGGATAGAACATACTCAGAACGGTCCGCTGGGGAAAAGAATCAATGTCAGCCGTCTGCCATATATGGTCCGAGTAGAACAGAAAAGAGGTACGAACCAACCTGGACCATTTCCTACTCACCCCCAGCATACATTGATCAGCGTCTATTCAGCAAGGCTGTTCAAGGTGGGACATAGAACACACCTGTTGGTGGGTCTTTTTGTTAGCCATCGTTTCGACAGCTCAAGACCACACACTGGCTGCTCCTCATGAATTCAGGGTTCGGAAAAGTAGTGCACAGCCCTGTGGTGCCTGGAGACGGCTTGGGAACATAGTCAGTTGCTTGCTGCCATCTGCTGGAGTCAATTGATCGAATGATGGTAACTAGTCCCACCTGATCAGTTGAATCGCTCGGAATCCTCCACACTTTCTGCCAGGGCGGTCAGCTGCTCTGCTCCACCACCCTGCTCTTCCTTCCTTCTGCCTCACATCTCACACCTTCCTCCCTCAACGACTTGACACACTCAACCTCATCTTCTGTGAGACGACATCTCACGTCTATTTCATTGCTTCTTTGGCGTATCCATCAAAGCTCACAATCTAAAAGGCTTGCCTTTGTTTTTATTTTGATTGGATTCACATCAGGTTTTCATTTACTTTACGAGCAATCTCAGTTACTCGCAAAATGACTGAACCAGAAGAGCTTGAGGAGGATCTCTTCGCTGATCTGTGAGTCACAATTCACTAGTAATAACATGCTTAGGTGCTGACATTCAGTCTTCAAGGTACGATGGAAACGACAACAACCAGCCTACCTCCACCGGAGTAGCCGACCGCTCCGCGGAAGCGACTACTTCTTCAGCGGCCCCTCAGGCCAATGATTATCAGAATGGTAGAGGCTACGAACCCTCCTATGAGAACTCAAACGTACATGATACATATCAGGGCCAAGAGACTGGCGGCATTCAGAGTTACCATTCAATGGATGAGACCTCGCACGACGTAAACATACATACCGGGGACGGGATGCAGTCTACGGATGGGGAGACACAGGGTACTGGTATCAAGGAAGATGGGTAAGTTCATCTCTTTTCCATTGAGTATATTTCATCACTGCAACATTTTCGGTATCGACGCTGGGTCTGCGAATATTGTTTGGCTGGGGGAAGAGAGAACCTATGGCGCGTTTATTCGGAGGCATGACAATGCTTGTCTTTGCACGTTGGAGAAGAGCGGTTCGGAGGTCACTCTGGGCGTACCAAATATCATGGGATTACATTGGCAAGCATGGAGTAGTCCAAAGGAGACGGAAAGAGCTTGCCTAGTGTTGTGAAGGGGCTGGAGCTTCTGGTTGAAGCAAAATGTGCCGCGCTATACATAGTTGTCCGCCACAAACATGCAAAAACTAGACGTACTGGGTACAATTTCATGTGAACCACGACTATGTGGTGGCAAGATCGGTGGGCCACCGATTGCGAAATTGCTGCACAAGGGTCCAGTGCCCATTGCTATTCGATGGAGTCGATGAGAAATAGAGGCCGTATTGCCCTGTTATACGATGTTATATCGCCAGCGAGTATAGTACAAATGATACTATATAGCTTCTTATCGATACAAGTTGATAGAGCAGAGCAGCAAATAGACGATTCGACATCTGGGAATACAAGAACTATCGAGACACTTCTCTTTGCATCACCAACTTTAGAAAGACCCATCATTCGGACATGGAGGATCAGGACTCTATACACTATACGGCAGTCGGCCAGTCAATCTGGGCTGTGCTTGGATTCATGCAGGCGAACCTCTTCATCCGATAGTCTGGCAAGGCGTAAACCAAGTGGACCCTTTTATACAATATACACATCTTCTGTCGAATGATTTCACGAGGGATACCGAAAGCGACCAGTGTGCATGTCACCGCGAATCGAGAGGGATATTGAAACCCTTCAACCTCATATTCTTGCCCTGAAGAGATGAACTATCATACACAACATGCATCACATTACTGTACTCGATGGCGTGGTAGTTTGTACAGCGGCCTCGACATACTCTTAAGCCGCACACAACGCCAATCCGCCTACGCCGATGATATTTGCAGACCAGCCACGATATCCGATTTTGTTTCTCGTCTTATTTCTTGTATACTGTTTTGAATTCAAATGGGTTCAGGTAGTTGAGTGAAAAAGCGATATCTGACATTCGATTCTATAGGAAAATGTTCATTGGAGGCTTGAACTGGGAGACTACAGATCGTAAGTCAATATACACAACCGCCGCACATCGTGTCGGGAAGATCTAACAAGTGTCATTCTAGAATCTCTCAAGGATTACTTTTCACAATTCGGCGAGGTCTCGGAATGCACAGTCATGCGCGACAGCGCTACGGGCAGATCCAGAGGTTTCGGATTCCTTACATTCAGGGATCCCAAAACTGTCAATACGGTCATGGTAAAAGAGCATTATCTAGATGGAAAGATCGTAAGTCTGAAGATATCTCCACTATGGCAGCCTGCTTTGTTTTATCAATGACATGTGCTGACGTAATTGAAGATTGATCCCAAACGCGCCATTCCTCGCGATGAGCAAGAAAAGACCAGTAAGATTTTCGTGGGAGGAGTCAGCCAGGAGGCTACAGAGCAGGACTTCAAACAGTTTTTCATGCAATTTGGCCGTGTGGTGGATGCCACGCTTATGATTGACAAGGACACTGGCCGCCCTCGAGGATTTGGTTTCGTGACGTTCGACAGTGAAGCCGCAGTGGAAGCCACGCTTTCCCGACCACTGGAAATTCTCGGTAAATCTATTGAGGTGAAGAAGGCTCAGCCTAGAGGAAACCTGCGGGACGACGGAGGCCGACGGGGCAGAGATCAGGGGATGGGTCCCGACAATAGTCAACAGCAAGGTGGCCAAGGACCAGGAGGTATGCCCAGTGGTATCACACCGCAGATGATGGCACAGTACTGGCAACGAATGCAGCAATACTTTGCCATGATGCAGCAGCAAATGGCAGCTGCTCAAGGCCAGGGCATGGGCGGAATGAACATGGCCGGTATGAACCCTGCAATGATGCAACAAATGAAGCAGATGCAGATGGCAGCCGGTCAACAGCCTGGTCAATCACCCAGTCCCGGTCCACAAGGCATGCAGAACATGATGAACAATCCCGCGATGATGCAACAGATGCAGCAAATGCAGCAAATGCAAGGCCAAGGACAAGGACAAATGGGCATGGGTGGCCCTGGTTATGGCGCTAACCGCGGCGGACCAGGCTACAATGCTCACGAGCAACTAGCCTTTGAGCAACAAAAGTACGAACAGCAACAAGCTCGGCGAGGTGGTGCCTACTCACCTTATCAACAAGGCGGTCCAACATCATGGGAAGGCATGTATGACGAGGTACCTCAACCTAACATCCCAGCAGGTCCACAAGGTCGTGGCGGTGGAAACATGGGACGAGGCGGCAAACCAGGCACTCCCGGTGGCTCTACTCCTCCTGCTGCACCTGCTAATGCTCCCACTGGTCCCCGAAACGCCGGACGACCAGGAGCAAACTATCGCGGTGGAGGTCGTGGAGGTGGTCACCGTGGTTTCCATCCTTACTCACGATAAGTGGACGAACGATCCTGTCTAGCCAGCAGAAGAATAGGCTGCCTACAACTTTGTATCATCGGAAATTGAAATACTGGGTTTGTTTTCTTTTCAGGTTGTTTTCTCGAAAATATAAAAAAGAGAGGAAAGGTGGCAGGCTTTATCATGTTCTGTGTTGTTTATCATTTCATTATTTCTCCACGTTCTGATAATTTAGGGTTTCTTTCTTCGGTGCCCAGGTGTGAATGGGGTTAGAGAGGAAGACATGGAGATCCTACTTATTTACTTTCAATTCAGTAAATTGAAAATCCGAACAAATACTTTCTTAAATATTATATATTACTATCCAGAGTAATACCTTCAACTAGTCAATCATAATTACATCAGTTTCCTTCGGCACTTCCTGCGGCTGTCGATTAGTGACCTTCGAGGTCCCATTCGTCTTCGGTCCTTTGTCCTTGGTTGCCTTGCCCGGCTTCTTCTCTGCAGTCTCGCGAGGTGCTGCTGGCGGTGCTGGAAGCGGCGTCAAATCTGCGAAACAAGAATCCAGCTCTGATAGTAGGTTTCCGACTTGATCGACTTCGGCCACAGCGCCATTTCCGAGACCTTGCCAACCGTCTCCTTTTCCACGATAGATCTTCTCCTGCACCTTGGCTTCCACAGCTTGCTCCACGTCACGTTGCCCTTCTGCCGAGCTTATGTCCTTAAGAGTCCAAATAATCTGATCACGGCGATGAGAGGCATTCAGTAAGAATCGGAATCTCAGACCAAAGTAATGGATTTGATAGGTGTGTGCCCCGCGAATAGAAACCTGGACTCGCAATCCAGAGTTGTGCTGCGGTTCAGTAACAAGACGATCCAAGGCATGAAGCACAGATAGTGTTAACTTGAGTAACTGTAGCACACATTGCACCCCATTTCCAGGACCTGTCCGGTTGAGTATCATCCCCAGAGACTGTTTGATTCGGTTGTGTGGACTCAGATTATTGAATGATATATCAAGGCGTAAGCGGAAGAGCGGCTCATTCTGTAGACGGATGATGGTAGGGTCCAAATCAGGCGCGTGGCTAGGTCCATCTAGCCTGATGACTATGTTCGCTTCGAAACCTTCACGTGGCGCATACACAAACGACAAACTGGACAGAGACACTGATTTCACAGTGATCTTATTTTGCTGAAGTGTATGGAACAAAGACAAGACTATGTTGAGTCGCTGTATTCGCTCGAAAAGATCGATCATGATCGACTGGCCTGGAGCAACGAGGAAACGCATTGCAAAAGCCGTGCCGCCTCGTCGAAGGAGTATGCAGTCATCAAGCTTTAGCCTCTTCAACCCCATTTTCCGCAAAGCGGTGTGGAATCGTCCATGTGCAACCACGATTGCATTTTTCGTTCGGGAATCGATTCCATGATATGAAATCGTAAGGGTCTCCCGCACATATGACTTGCTTTGGGTCCCATCCAGCGGAGTGATTCGGAGTTGTTTTGGTAATTTTGCACTGTCGAATTTGAGGTAGAGACAAGGCACTTCTAACCTAGAACCAAGTTGTAGTTGATCTACTGGTGGAAGAACGTCCTGATATCCCAACTCCGAAAGCCACAAAGCGTTCGAGTACATCACCAAAGCCCCAGTAAGAGAGTAGTCCAGATCTGGGAAGTGATATCTAGGTTCTCGCAGGGACAAGAGTTGAAAACTGGATAAAATACGAGTGGACTGCACGGAAAAGCCACCAGCAACCACACGAGCATGACCGGGCCCATCAGGGTATGATGATGGCCGTGCTTTGAGACGCAATATCCACCAGTCATCACCGCTTAGACTGGTCGTCGCAGCAATGATCCAGGAAGTTCCCCAAAGACGATTCCGGAAAAAGGAAGCCCGCAGAATGTTATTCGGGAAGACACGACGGATATCTACCTTGAATTTGCGATGATCCACGCTTTCCCATCCGAATATCTTTGCGTCAGATTCGATTTCTTCCATGGCTGCAATGCAACGCAGTCGCGAAATCCGGTTGACGAAGTCATCATCGGAAGCGCTTCCCTTGTCTAAGCGGCATAATAGTGACGGTATGGTATGTATACACATGGAACCTGAGACGGGTTCTAATGATGCTTTGAGGAAACGAGTTTCAGTAAGTTGAACGTTCAGGCGGCAATTCCCTGGCTCAATCTTGGACATTTGCATGTTGATGGAGAGTCGGTGGTTAGCAAATAGATCTTGCGTGCAGAGGCGTTCATAGACAGCGCGGAGTGTGTGGGATGAATGAATAGCGATTACGCTTCGAAGAATAGACTCCATAGAAAGCGTCTCTGTGTCAAAGTGGATTTGTGAGGATTCGCACTCTTTGCCGTCACGAACCCAGCGAAGACCAAGATAAGAGACTCTTTGGCGCTGCTGACGACCACTGTGAGCACCGATCTCTAACCAACTCTTAGGACCACTTTTATCTGGCCAGTAATGCACAACCAAAATGCGATGCAATAACTCAACGCGTAGAGCGCCTGTCCACTGACCTCTCGAGAGGCTGGTTGCTTGTTTGAACAGAATGTTGATTTTATTCACAAGGACAAGATTGTGGATAAAGTCGAAGCAACCTGTCAAGCCTTTCGTTTTCAGTATGCCGTTTATCTGCGAATCGAGCTCGTTGAAGAAGCGACCTTTGGGGATTGGAGAGGACGGAGCGAAAAGAAAACGGATGTCGATAAAGTAGAATTGTGACGCAACATCTTCTTCAGCAATGGAGAGATCTAGTTCAAATTCGCCTTGAACGGAAAAGGTGACCCGGCCGTCATGAACCCGATATTCATTAAAAGGGGGGGGAACAGTATCGCTAGTCACTAGGCGCGTGCTGATTATGCGATTGATTTTCTGTAGAGTCGCTAGCAAGCGCTTGGAGCTGAGAGGTTTGGGAGGTTTGTAACCGAACTGTAAGGAGCAATTAGCACTCTAGTCATAAGAGGAAGTGCAAACGGATGATGCTCACCTCTGGCATATTTGACACACGACCCGTCGTCAGAACCTCCAATGCAGTTTTTAAATCCGGATTGGCTACCTGAGCTCTAACCAAGTCTCGTTTCATATCTGCCACTCGTTGAACAGCGGTCTGATAAGCAAAATGCCGCGTTCGTATAAAGTTTTGCAGATCGATGAGCTTGCTGACATCCACGGCTTGACGACTCCATTGCGATAAGACAAGAAGCTTGATGAACTCTGTCCGCTTAGTCTGCGCGAACTCTAGTATTCGAATTCTTTTCTGTATGGCCGCCGGGTCCGGCTTTCCGTTGGCGGACGACGATTGTTGTTGCTGGGTCGAATCTGCTAATTCTGTGATGACGTCGCTGAGATCGTTATAGCATTGCTGTACAGCTCTATGCACGAGCTGAGAATACGGGAAAAACCCTTGAGTGATATGCATAAGCGGTGGAGCCCATTGTCCTTGAATACCGTTCGGCATAACGCCAGACTGTCCATGCTTCAACACAATTGCCGTGTTGGACCCTTGACCTTTCCCGTCATCTCCTTTGAACCCATTCACTTGCTGTGGGTTGTCTGACTTTCCAAGGTTATCAACCTGGTGAGCTTCGCGCATTACGGTCGGGTCCCCATTGCTACCATGACGATTGTAAGAGTCACCCCAATCTCTTGATGCGCTTGCACTGACATCGTCCATGACGAGACCAGGCATCACTGGCACCCGTCTAATCGGTGCGACCTCCTCCGTCACAGGGCTTGGCAGCTCGTTTCCTCGACTCGAATGGCATTAAAGTGTCCGATGCAGTCGTCGCTGCGGGTGCGTCCTTGACTTGCAGCCTTTTCGGACTGGATGAGAAGAGGTGACGAAAACTCTCTGCTCGATCCACAATTCACACCTCGTTGAAGTTTAAAATAAAATATGTAAACGGACCTGAGTCTTGCGCTCTCTAGTTCGGCGACGATTCATGCGACCATGGCAGTAGACGAGAGTTCTAAGACAGTACGAACATCGAGGCTACGTCGAAAGCCAGCAGGGAGCGCGAGACAGTAGACCGGACGGCGTGCGAGAAGAGAGAACAGCGTGTTCTTGCGGTGATAAATTTATGAAGGAGGCGATGGCTTGTACTGGAACAAAGCAGTGGAAGAAATGCGAAGGATAAAGCGTGAAACAAGGATGGTAGTGTCGACACAAAGAGCGAATGATTTCCAGACAATGACTGAGACGAGGACAGTCAGAATTAGGCGACAAGAGAGGAACTATCTGACGGTATCTGATGAGGCGGGTTGTTGTTTGTTGGCGGATTGATATCGCTGAGACCTGACCCTGTTGCACCGGGTTGAATGTGAGGTATTAGCAAGGCCAAACCGAATGATTGATTTCTTGTCGGCAGCGCGGCGGCGCTGACGGGGTAGGCGCAAACCAGCCAGACTAGTCCAGAAATGGTAACTGCCTCCCCGTATCTGCGGAACACTTCTGATTGGCTGAGAGCAGTGCGCTAGCCTTCTCCGGGGTGGATGGGTGCCTAAGGCAGGGAGCAACCAGGTTCTAGACAAGATGAATCACAGAGATAACGAGCCAACGACCGAGGTAGAAGCCTACAATTATGTGCAGCTGAATCTGTAGCTGTCTTCCATTTGAATACTACGTATACTGTCCGCAGGTAGACTCTTTTTCTCTTCTGTCGCGAAAGCCCAACTCAACCTAGTATCATCAATTTCGGCCCAAAGCAGCTAGCGCAAGTCGCGAGCTATGACATGTTGGCGCCTGTGACCATCGTTGACCGTCCAAGCTCCAACTACCATCCGATCAAGAAACATCAAGTATATGCTTCTGGGTCTACAACCTCCATATTATCACCATGAACTCCATTTCCGATTCAATCTGATCTTTAGTACGGTGGATATTACCGAAACCTTAACCTCTTGAAGACCTGGGACCTTCGGATGACGTCGGGCTGTTGTGCTCTGATCTAGTTCCAAGTCGAAACATTATACAATGTCGGACGCTGAAGACTCGCTTTCCCCTCAATATCCGGGTGACGATACCCGGCCAACCAGTAAACGAGAAATCACTGCTTGGTACAGCTATGGATGGGCCGCCGAAGTATTCGTCGTGTGCGCGATGGGTAAGTTACGTCCAGATCATGGAGCTCGAGAAGGAACGTAGACAGTACTGACTCTCCGTTTAGGATCCTTCCTTCCCATCACTCTGGAACAAATGGCTCGCGACAACGGACACCTTGCAGACGACAAGACCCAGCCATGTCAGGCAAGCCACATAAGCACCTTCTCCAGCGACCTCCTATTGAGCCGGTCGAATCAATGTGTTGTTGATCTGCTCGGACTCGAGATCAATACGGCAAGCTTTGCGATGTATACCTTCTCATTAAGCGTGCTAGTTCAAGCGCTGCTCATTGTCACAATGTCTGGTGCTGCAGATCACGGCAGCTACAGAAAGTCGCTGCTGATACTGTTCGCATGCGTTGGGTCTGTAGCAACCATGCTTTTCATTGCAGTGCAGCCTCAGATCTACGTCCTGGCGGCGGCCCTGGCAATCATCGCGAATACATGTTTCGGATCATCGTTTGTACTTCTCAACTCGTTCCTGCCACTCCTCGTTCGGCATCATCCCGCAATGTTGCGCAAGGTCGCCGCAGCACCAAGAGTAGAGAATACGAATGACGAGCTCGATGCTGCCACACCTCCTGATATCAATACCCCGCTATTGCGAACTGTCTCGGCTGAAGCAAGTTCTGTGCAAGGCAGTTATTCAGATGACCCGGAGCAATCCACTATCGCTTTACGTCTCTCTACGCGAATCTCTGCTAACGGCATGGGGATAAGCTACATTGGAGCCCTCTTGTTGCAAGTTATTTGTATCATTGTTGTGCAATTCACCCATCAGACTACATTCTCTTTCCGTTTGGTTATGTTTTTGATTGGTCTTTGGTGGCTTGTCTTCACAATACCTTCGATGCTATGGCTAAGACCTCGGCCGGGCCCTCCGCTACCCCCGCCGAGCGATGGAAAGACCACTCGCACCTGGCTCGGCTACATGTCATTTTCATGGAAATCCCTTGCTAGAACAATTATGCGAGCGCGGCGTCTCAAGGACGTTGCTTTATTCCTTGCGGCTTGGTTTCTCCTCAGCGATGGGATTGCGACGGTTAGCGGAACAGCCATTCTCTTCGCAAAAACTGAGCTTCATATGCAACCTGCAGCACTCGGCTTGATCAGCGTTATTGGAACACTCTCTGGAGTTGTGGGCGCGTTTGCCTGGGGGCTTCTCTCGCGGCATTTCAATCTTCGTGCACAGTATCCGATTATTGCCAGTGTGCTTTTGCTTGAAATCATCCCATTATACGGCATGCTAGGGTTTATTCCTGCAATAAAGAGACTGGGATTCCTGGGGTTACAACAGCCTTGGGAAGTATACCCCATGGGCGCCATCTATGGTCTTACAATGGGTGGCTTGTCAGCGTACTGCCGGAGTCTATTTGGCGAGCTCATCCCTCCTGGATACGAAACGGCATTTTATGCTCTATACGCGATTACTGACAAAGGCTCAAGTGTATTCGGCCCGGCAATTGTCGGGGCAATCACCGATCGCTATGGTGAGATCAGACCGTCTTTTGTCTTCCTGGCCATTTTGATTTTCCTCGCCGTGCCTCTAATGCTTTGTCTGGATGTGGAGCGTGGGAGACGAGATGCATTGGCTCTCGCAGAGGAGTTAGATGAAGACCAGCACGAATCATAGATTTTCCAAACAGTATATTGTATATATGCGGAGTGCGGCTCGCTGGAAAGTCAAAGGCCGATGGGAGCAAGAAATCACGCTTTGATAGGGAAACGATTGAGTTTAGGCACATACAGATTGCACTATACATTCTGCTTCAGGCAAGATAGAAGGTACCAGTCAGCCTGTGATATAATTAGCGACAATCCGCTTAGCTCTTTATAATGGAGTGTTGGTGTGACTGATTATTAATTGAGAAATGGACAAGTATGCCACTCGGGTAAACAGTTGTCACCACGAATAACTTGTATGTCTATTCCAGCCTTGCGAGGCAGCTTCAGAATGTTTGCAATGTTTGTAAGCTATGTAAATAACAATCTAGAGTTTCTTATGTCCTCTCAAGATTTGTCCTCAATCCCTCATCTGAAGAAGTTCGGCAGGGTACACGAAGTCTAAAACAAAGTAATTGATACTAAACAATCGATATTGTAGCCATGTAATTGTGTGCGACTTGTAGGGCATATGGTGCAACAGGCTCACAGCAGCAGGCAGAGTGCTGTAATATAAATCGGTAACAGGGCTGTACTATGTAAGAATACGGCGACCCTTGCTGATGCAGGCGCTAATGCAGTCCCCACTGGCCGTACGGAAGGAGTAAAGAACAAACTGTCCTTACGATGTTATCTGTCTCCGCAGCTTCCCATCTTAAATACGGGCCCATCTTACGACTTCTTCTCTGAATCAACAACAACCATCCACTCCCTCTTTGCTTCTTGCTTTATTATACCCCACCGACTAGAAGAGAAGACAGACTGTCTTTCTTTTCTGTCTTATAGTTGAGAGAGAGAGATAGCTTCTGTGAAGCCGCCCTCGACTTGTTTGTTTGTTTGTCATCGATCTACATCCGATCCCCTTCGTGCCTGCGCAAGACTGATTAATCCACAATCACCATGCGTTCTTTTCTCTCCATTACCACGGCCCTTTTGGGTGCCGCGGCTGTCGTATCTGCTTCCGACGCTGAATCCGACGTTCATTCTTTGACCAAGGACACCTTCTCTGACTTTATCAAGGGACATGACCTCGTCCTGGCAGAGTTCTTTGCGCCATGGTGTGGACACTGCAAAGCCTTGGCTCCTGAATATGAGGTTGCTGCCACTGAGTTGAAGGAGAAGAATATTCCTTTGGTCAAGGTTGATTGTACCGCCGAGGCTGAGCTGTGCAAAGAGTACGGCGTTGAGGGTTACCCTACCCTAAAGATCTTCCGTGGCGAAGACAACATTAAACCCTACGCAGGCGCTCGAAAGAGCGGAGCGTGAGTTCTCGTCTTTACCACAATTTGAGGCGACCATATGTACTAATTAGACTTGTATTTATCTAGCATCACTTCTTATATGGTTAAGCAATCTCTCCCCGCCGTCTCCCCCGTCACCGAGGCCAATCTCGAAGAATTCAAGACCCTCGACAAGATCGTCGTTGTTGGATATATTCCCTCGGACAGCAAGAAGGCCAACGAGGCTTTCAACAACTTGGCCGAGTCTGAGCGTGACAACTTCCTCTTTGGCGCCAGCGATGATGCGGCAGTTGCCAAGTCTGAAGACGTCGAGCAACCCTCTATCGTTTTGTACAAGGACTTTGATGAGAAGAAGGCTGTTTACACCGGCCCCTTCGACTCTGACAGCATTCTTACCTGGATCACCACCGCCAGCACACCCTTGGTCGGTGAGGTTGGCCCCGAGACCTATGCCAAGTACATGAAGGCTGGAATCCCTCTCGCCTACATTTTCGCCGAGACCGCTGAAGAGCGTGAGAAGTTCGCAGAAGAGTTCCGCCCTATTGCCGAACAACACCGTGGAAAGATCAACATCGCCACCATCGACGCCAAGGCATTCGGTGCCCACGCCGGAAATCTCAACTTGGACTCTTCGTCATTCCCTGCCTTCGCTATCCAGGACCCTGAGAAGAACACCAAGTTCCCTTGGGACCAGACTAAGGATATCACCGTCAAGGAGGTCGGCGAATTCATCCAGGACGTTCTCGATGGCAAGGTTGACCCTAGCATCAAGTCCGAGCCCATTCCTGAGACCCAGGAAGGCCCTGTCACTGTTGTCGTTGCCCACA
Source organism: Talaromyces verruculosus (assembly GCA_001305275.1). Classification (NCBI taxonomy): domain Eukaryota; kingdom Fungi; phylum Ascomycota; class Eurotiomycetes; order Eurotiales; family Trichocomaceae; genus Talaromyces; species Talaromyces verruculosus. The sequence continues at coordinate 556,370 of LHCL01000012.1, forward strand.
CTTACCAGGAGCTCGTTATCGACAATGACAAGGATGTTCTTCTTGAATTCTACGCCCCATGGTGCGGACACTGCAAAGCGTAAGTCTACTCAACTACTCAAAGAGATATAGTAACACTAACTGGCATCCGACTTTCACAGTTTGGCACCCAAATATGAGCAGCTTGCTTCAGTCTACGCTGACAACTCCGATTATGCATCCAAGGTGACCGTTGCCAAGATCGACGCCACTGCCAACGACGTCCCCGACGCTATTCAGGGATTTCCTACCATCAAGCTCTACCCAGCCGGCTCCAAGGGCTCCCCTGTTGAATACTCCGGTTCCCGAACTGTCGAAGACCTCGCCGCTTTCATCAAGGCCAACGGCAAGCACCAAGTCGATGCCGCCGCTGACCTCGCCAAACTCAACGAGGAAGCCGCTGCTGCCTCTGCTTCTTCAGCTTCTGCAGCCGCCTCCTCTGCCTCTGCCTCTGCTTCTGCTTCTGCCTCTTCCACCGCCGAAGCCGCTACTGCATCTGAGACTGAGACTGCGGCTCCTGAAGCCACTGAGGAGGCCGCTCCTGAGCATGACGAGCTTTAAATATAATAGGAAAAGGAAACATGAATCACCTGAATGGAAATTGTATTTTTTAGTCTTGAATGCTATGCCTTTATGTTAAACTTCCCATTTTCTTTCATATTCATGTCTTAGGTATTTTTGGTAGGAATGGTACTGCTATGAGACTTGATTTTGATATAGTTGAACACAATGAACAGCTTATTCGATCAATATCCAATTTCACCAAAGCCCGAAATTAACATTAACACCAACACCACTAAAGAAGGAGAAGAAGAAAAACGCCAGCGCTCATAGTATAGTTTAAGGACAAAATTCCACATATCAGGTGTGGTGCATTATACAAAGCAGTTGTCCCGAAATAATGTCCAATATCCATTTCACCTTAGTATCAGTCCTTCTTGACCTCTTCCACAATCAGTTCTTCCTTGGTCACAGTCTCGACTTTGGGGGCAGAGAAATCGTCTTCTGTTGCTGCAAGGGCCTCGAGAGCATCCAGATCATCTTCATCACAAAGGGGGTCAACATCAGTCGTTGTCACTGTAACTGCTGTGGTTATCGCTTTAATGGAAGCTTCATCGGTACCCTTGGCAACCGTATCCAGAGGCCCTTTGTTAGCAAGTTTGCTAGTGGCAAGAGGCCCTTCTTGCTTCTCTTCGCCTATCGTTGCCACTGCAGGCTTCTGGCCGAAGATGGATTTCTTGGGGTCCAAGCTCCAGTCGATCAAGGCATCCTCGCCGTATCTCTCGGAAAGCCATTCGTTGCATTTTTTGAAATGTCCATTTGTGAACTAGAACCCTCAGTTAGAAAACTATCTCCCAGAACAACGAGCTGAAGGGGAAAATCGTACAAATCCGTTACGAGCGCTGAAAGGACTCGGGTGAACAGACTGCAGTACACAATGTCTCTGCTTATTGACTGCCGCTACTCGTTTCGCGGCAGGCGATCCCCAAGCCAGAAACACTACGCCCCGAGTACGGACACGTGCCACTGTGTCAATTGCCTTTTGTGTAAATCGTTCCCATCCTCGATTTGCGTGACTATTTGCATTGTGGGCTCGGACAGTTAGGCAAGTATTAAGCATCAGTACGCCACGTTCTGCCCACGGAGTCAACAGGCCGCCATTGTCTGGAGGAGCTTCAAATGAGGGATAGTCATTTTTGATTCCGATGTATATGTTCTTCAGGGAAGGGGGCGCTTTGGTCGGCGGTCGAACGGAGAAGCAAAGACCGTGAGCTTGGTTGAAGTTGTGGTAGGGGTCCTGTCCGAGGATGACAGCTTTCACGGTATGCAAAGGGGTATGGCGTGACCTGTATATGTATGTATGAGCATCAATGATAGCCAGACACATGTGAAGAAAAGCCCTACCAAGAATAAATGTCATTCTCTGGAGGGAAGATAGTCGCTTTCGACTCCTTCTCCTTCTTCAAGAATCGTTTCAGGTTGAGAAACTCAGGAGAAACAACTTCGTCCTTCAGATGAGCCAGCCAGCTCTCATCAAGAGTATCAATCTCTAACTGCAACAACTCTTTCTGCTCCGCTGTCAAGGAGGACACCCATTTCTCCTTGTTGAACTTGACGGTGGGAGGAGGTGGTGGAGCACCTGCTTTGGGTGTACTGGCACCCTCCTTGGGTTTGGGCGCGCCAAAGAACGATGTGATACTCCCATTTGCTCTTGGCTTTTTGACAGCTCCCGGCGAGCTTGTGTTGGCACTTCGTTTCAGGGACATATTGTAGGGAAATCTGCTTGGGAGAGGGCGACGAATATGAATGTGATAGAATGCCGCCTTGGTGTGTTGTTTGAGCAAGGAAGGAAACAGAGTATTTCTCATGTGATGTCAGCTCCAAAGTCCTTCTCCTTTTTTCAGGTGAATTGGTACGGGGGAAGCTAGGATCATTGGACGCATTGTGGACGATGAGGCTGAGTTGGCAGCCTGGGGTGCGTGGACGACGCGTCGAGCTAACCGCGTCGGTCAGTCGCGTAAAGTGCTGACCGCAGTGCTGCCTGAGGAATCAGGAAGCAAACCGCCAGGAAGGAAGGAGCAACTGGGGTATGTCAGAGAGGAACGGTGGCAGGTGCCAACCCTGCCATTTCAATCTTTATTTTCTCTTCTCAGTTCAGTAATCTCACCTACTCCGTACATTGCATCTCCATGTCTTCCTCTTACCCTCCCTCCCATTGTTCCAGCTTTCGTTAGATCGGGATCCATGCTGCATCCTGTCTAGAGTCGAGATTCGACGGCCACCTAACCGATCCACAGCTAACTACTACACAGTAGAGATCCAAAATCTGCACATGCACGGTTGGGAGACAATAGTATGGACGAAATTACATTTTCGAGGCTGGTTCTCTCAACCTCCTACCTCTTACTGACTACGTATGTACTACGTAGTATGTTCCTATACAACATTTCGTTTCAATGGCTAATCAATCGTGTTGGTCAGGCACCTGCGCTATCTGCGGGGGCTGTGTGCGCCCAGGAAATTTGTCCAATAACGATGTTTATATGCAAACACTACTAGTACTATGTAAGTTATGCAAAAGCAATAGGCGACTTGCAACTTGCACTCGTTTCTAATCAATCAGAAATGTCCCTGGAGGGTGCTGGGACTCTAAGCCCGGCCCAGAACTCCACAATGACACGGCACATCACGGACTAGTTCGGGCAAACCGAGGAGCCATTGATCCAAATTAAATTGGATTAAATGGTGGTTGATGCCATAGGTGGGCTTTGGTTAACTATACACTCGACCCCTTTCTTCGGTTTCTGCGGAAAGCGCGAGTCAAAGAGAAACTCTCGCCTCCAGTCTCTGAGCATAGCAATCAGCTCTTCCGGCAGTCAATCTGTATAAATAGCGCACAGGTGAGTGACCACGTGCAATGAAACTTAAAAAAAACATTGACAGACATGACGCTAAGCCGTACTAGGCACGCTGTCTTTGCGCTCATTCGCGATCCTTCCGAGAAAACGAACGCATACGAGATCTCCTGTTCGATATTCGCGCCCAGCGGATTCCCATTTTCTTGAGCGACTTACAGCATAATATATACGATTTTTCGACATTGGCAATCAATGATATTGTGTTCAGATTGAGCATTGGGAAGGGTTGGTATCCTCGGATACCTCACCCGCGATCGATGAAAACGGACGAACCGAACAAAAGGTGCGAGCAGGATGCCGCTGATACCGAGTGAGGAAGAATGGTTAGAGCAAACAGCAAAGGCTCAGCAGCAGATCGAGGAGAGGCAGGTCGAAGATCCGTCGATCAGTGATGCACCGGTTCACCCAATTGCTCAACTCCAGGGACCTTTCGAGGAGTCCATTGCTGAATCCACGGTTGGATCGCACGGCAATTGGCAAGTTTTTATAGATGCACATGCTCGGCGGAATCAGATATTGACGGCCTCCGTATACGAACGTTTGTGTGGGAGAAGATGGAGGCAGCGGCCAAATGAGAAGTGAGTAGCTTTCATACATGAAGTCGCATCGTCATCCGTTCTTACATACTCACTGCCAGATACCATCCACTCTGGAAATTAGTATCCCAGATAGCCTTCGGTCTTCATTTGCTCGCTAACGGCTTGGCCAAGTCTGAGCCTGCTGTGATCAAGATCCTGCAAGTACATGTGGCTGAACTCGATGGCTTCATTGAGAATACGACGGAAGATATAGTCATTGCATTCTGCGATATCGAAGAGCGCTTGACTCATCTGCGCTTACCGCTCGGAAATATTCCAGTATTCAGTGATATGCTAGCAGATGAAGCATTTCGACAGACTGTCATCAGGGACCACGAACGCATACAGCATATAGTCCAGCGGAGTGCCCTCGCTATGGATGATCACGCTAAGGATATAGAGAAGGGCTTACAGTCCGTTCGGATCCTTGGCATATATCTCCTGGAATTAAGGGAGGATTGGAATGATCCGACTGGTAGCCTTGATGCCGTTTACACTGCCATGGTTGGCAATGTCGACGGCTGGAAGCGAGAATTCAAACGCTTGAAGCGCAAGGCTTATAAGCTCGCCAAGAGTCTGTCAATGTTACATCAAGTCGCGTTCGAGATACAACGACTTGTGGATATAGCCAGCACGAATAGCATTGTGAGATTCCCTCTTGTGCTTGTTTCTTGACTTCCTTGAATTACATTGTCATTTACTAACGACAAAATAGGTAACGCCCAGGCCGGTTTCTCGAGGCGATCGCCATCAAAAGAAAATGCAAAACACTTCAAACAGACTATCAACAATCATGCACAGCCCGCTTCCACAATCGCCAGCAGACCCAGATTCTTATACCGCTGAGGCCCAGGCGGTTCCAATCGTTGCAGGCTTTACTCCAGCCACATTAGTCAAAACTACATCTCGACAAGAAAGCCCGGTGTCAACAAGACCCGGTTCTGTACTTCGTCGGGGCCACCAGCAGAAGCATTCAGAGAACAAAAAGGAGTTGAACAATAAGGCAGATCGCTACTATGCTCGTCCGGATACTGGCCATATGACACCCCGACGATCCGTTACCGCGCCGGTAGTCTCAGAGAGCCAGATCAAGGATACCGTTCTAAAGGAACGAAAAAGAGAACAACAGCGACCAAAGACATCCTCCTCCAAAGCTGTGGAGCGATTCGGCGTGCCAGAAAAGGATTCAAATAGATCGCTGGCTAGATTTAGCTCCAAGATTGACCGGTTTTCAAAGTCGACCTCCAAGATATTCAGTGTTTCTGCTTTCTCCAGAAGTAACACCAAGAAAAAGACGAAGGCTGAGCCTAAAATAGAGACCACACGGATTGAGCCTTTGAAGCCCATGGAGCGATCATGGATTGATCTTGATGCCCGCGACAAGCAAATGAGTTGGTCTCATCAACCGGGGGCCCAATCTGACGGTCACACTTTAGCATCTAGGAAGGATACTGCCCCGGAGCTCCCTCACTTGTTTTACATGTCGTTCCTAGAGGACCAATCAGCAAGTGATGAAGAAGATTTAAGGTCACCGGACGAGGAGGATACGAAGGATGGAGCGGTCAGGGAGAACAATCTCGAACATCAAATTACCGCTTTACCCACTGTGACACAATCCATGACTGGTTTCAAAGAAATATCCAGTCATGATGATGACATGGCAGCCGAAGTCGCTTCCACTTACTCGGCAAAAAATCGCAGATTCAGAGCGAAAAACCTACATGTGCCGCCTCTCCCTAAACCCAAGTTTGGTAAACCCACCAATTCCGACAACAATCATGTGATTTACCAAAATCGCAATTGGTTACGCCCAAAGCCTTCCACTGTCTTCTCCTTTATCTCTTCCAAAAAGGGCGCAGATGAGGCTTCACTGGATTCGCCTTCTCTGTTCAGATCTGGATCTAGACATGGCTCCGGCATATCTGAAACGCCATCAAGACCGATGTCATCTCAAACGAACCATACACATGGGTCAACTACACCTGTACCATCATTCAACCAGACATGGGCTGCACCAAGAGATCGATCTTTCAGGAATGTGGAAACTCCTCCAATATCCCCAAAAACATTTTCTTCAGCAACAACGAATGTCAACATGAGACCAGGAACTAGCCAATCCAGCGCCCCTGGGAGTATAATTGACAATTCAGGCCCCACAAATGAGATTCCCAGGAAGGCTCTCACAGTCAACACACACGAGAGAAGGGCATCGAGTGCTTCGAGAGCGAAAGGCAATGGCGATATTCGAAGTGCGTCCCCCCTCAGCATTACCACCACACTCGAGAAGCCCCAACATGGAGGTCTCAGTCTCTTTCCTCGAACACCAACAACACCGCGAGTTCGAAAGTTTGTTTCAATGACTTCACTCAGAGAGGTCACCGCTGCAGACGATCTTGATGATCGACCTCCTAGAAGTCGAGGATAAACTGTCACGGAAATCAGTCTTACCTATTCTTCTTGCATTCTATATGCAAAGCATTCTTAGCAGGCCTAATGAACTTATGTAAATAACGATATTGAACAATGTTCAGGATAACAATGTAGACTTCCGAAATATATCTCATTCAAGGCAAATTTCAAGTGATACACGTTAGATAAAACTCCAGTCATTATTTATCCCTGTAGGAAACTTTTCCCTTTATTCTTTTCTTGCATGACAAACCACCAAAATCACCGACCAAAAGAAGCAGTTCAGACACGGGGTATTATCAGATGATTATTACCTGCATCGCTTCTCAACAATGTTAGGACCATGCTCTTCATACTCCTTCTTCGAAATCCACATTTGATGAAAAGTGCCCAAACTAGCCAGGATACTTCCACCGATCCAGGAGCCGAATCGTCTCTCGGCAGTGTTTCCAGGAGCTGATATACGGACCCTAGGGCTAGGGTAGAGTTGCATCAATTCTTGGTTTAGGCGATCGTTGAAACCGTACAAGAGACTTGATGCGCCGGTAACGACGACGTTTTGTAGTAGATGAGGTCGGATGTCGACATCGACTGCGTTGAGAGAGTTCTTGATAAGTTCTGGAATGGTTTGTGCTGGGGTGGGTGCTGGGAATTCAGATTCGGGGTCTGGGATGTATGCCTTTGCATCGAAGAGGGATTCGGTGACGCGATACCGTTCCGCACCAAAGGATTGGTTGTATCCATCGGGGAACTCGAAGGGTCGCCCGGGGCTGCCCTTTGCAATGTCTTCGTTTGAGATGCCGTTAGGTCCAGTAGAGGATAGTTTGTTTGGTCCAGGCCAGACTTGCACGACACATTCTTTGAATTCGGTCAGGGTTCGCTCTTCCAGTAGCTTCCTATACGAGGCATGCGGGGCCTTGTCGGCTGGGAAAGTTTTGTAGATGGCCTGAGCAGGTTGTCCAGCTTCAACTGCCGTCTTGGATGAAACTAGGTAATGAGGGGTGACGGTGATCGGCTGGGGAGAGTTGGACTTGAAAAGCGCCCGAATCTGGGATGAAACATAGTCTCCTCCGAGGGGTGAATGTTGAACGCCGCGTTTGAGGACCATTCCGTCGTGGACAGGAGTTATGGAAATGTTTGAAGCGCCGATATCGACGACGAGCGCGGAAGCTTTACCAGCCGCGAAACTAACAACCATTTAGAATGATATCAACCAAACAGAACGCATATTATCTCTTCACTCACGCTGCAAGTACGCCATTCTTTGCAAGATAGTATGCAGGAGTGCCCCAATTCTCCATGGCAATCTCAATAGCCTTTTCTCGTGCCTTTGTAGGATTCCAACCACATTCCGTCATCAAGAGAGGGCTATCTGCGAGCGGCTTCTCCTCAGCTTCGACGTCCATCTCGTCAGACGGCACTTCACCCTCGGCGGGAACGTCATTCAAGCCATTGTACATTGGATTCCCTGGCTTGGCGCCCGTCAATCGCGATTTGAAAGAGTACTCCCAAAGTCTCTGAGCCATATCCCAGTCCTCTACGATGCCATCCCTGCCGAACGGGTTGTGTATCGAAACGCCAGGGCGGGGAGTCACGAAGATATCATCTCCAAAAATGTATTTGTCGGATTCTTCAGAGTATTTTCCGTAGTAGGTAGGGACAACGGATTTGGGTGTGTCTTCGCCAGCAAAGCCAGCGCGCGTCGTGGAGTAGCCTGGATCTAAGACGATGGCGGAGACCTCATCTAGATGATGAAATTAGTACATTCTTTTTCATGGTATGCATGTCTTCGAATTATGCAGTCATTGAGTAAGAACTCACCTCCGCCATATTCTGCGGTTGAGGGTGGAATAGAAGGGTTCATGGTCAGAGGACGACTACGAGCTCCAGCAGCTACACGATAATTGCGGTGTCACTTTTTTGAGAATGTTACTGCAGTCGCATGGCACTCTTGGAGGTATAATTGCGGTCTTGTGAGCTGTTGTTGGTCTGATTTGAAGACAGTCGCGACCGAAATTGTCGTGGGTTGTTCGCATGAGAGAAGTGCGGAAGCTTCCTGCTCCAAAAGCAGAGACCGCCCGCGTCGACCAACCATTAGTTAGCGGCGGCGCATAACCTCCGACCTTCACTTCATTCTTTCAACGCCCCATACAAACGCACTCGACGTATATTGCTCGACTGACATATCAACGAGAACGACACCTTATAAACGATATGGACACCGAAATATCGGAGACGCCGGTCGTCTCTTTCCGCCCAGTCAAGCGGCAAAAGTTCCTGCGCAAAAGATTCGAAGACGATGACGTACCCACGGCAGACAAGGCAATGTCAGAACTCAATACAACATCACAAGAGAGACAGGACGATAATACACAGCCAGAAGATGATAGCAATCAAAGCGAGGTGTTGAATATCATGCGACCGCGAAAGTTCCAGCGCATGCGAAAAGGCGGCATCGAATTCTCGACCAGCAGCTCGCAGTCCGCCGATAAGAATAACGCTCTGGTTTTGTCGACAGAGGATACGGAAGCGGAGATTCTCAAGGCCAGACTCGACCGCTTTACAGCCCATACAGGGCAAAAGGTCGATGTTGATAAACATATGTACGTCCTTCCGCATTCTTTACAATAAGCAAGGCTGTATACCATCGGAACTAACAACATAAGGATGGAATATATAGAATCCGAACTGGCTAGACGACAAAATCGTACACAAGCAAAAAATGAAACTTCAGCGGCCAGCCGACTCAGTCAGTCAGATGCGAACGATTCGTTCAGCAATGCATTTTCGAAACGTGAACCGGCTACACTAGGGAAGCTCCATGAGATTGATCTGGGTCAAGAGACGAAACTGCAGAATATTGCTCGCACTGAAGCAGCGACTCGGCGTATGGCCGGTGAGCCTTCAGATGCAGTTGAGGAAGTTGGCAGGAACGGCAAGCCGTGGAGGAATCGAAGGCGGAACAGCGCCGATATCGAACGAGATAGACTTGTGGAGGAAGTTTTACGAGAGAGCAAACGTGAGTTCTCAAGGAGTTGACTGCTTATGAAGGAATGCATACTAATAGATGATCTATAACAGTCGACGTTTACGACGAGCCGGAGCAATCTGCAACGTATGATGATATGGCCGCGGATGATCGCATTGCAGAACAATTCCGACGCGATTTTATGGAGGCTATTCAGAGCAGGCGTCGGATACAGCGAAATCGTGTCACCACGACCACCACAAATGGTAGAGTTGCTAAACCTGAGCCACCTCGCGGGCCGAAGTTGGGTGGGAGCCGGAGTGCTCGTGCTGCAATGCGGGAGATGCAAGAGAAGAGTGGCAAGAAATGATCTTTGGACGTTACGGCAGAACAAATAGTTAGCGATGTAAATTGTATCGATGGGCTACAGAATTGACCGGGCTGTGATATGCTATGTTTTGAAGGCCCTCAAGCGAAATGCGGATTTGTGACTTGGTCACCATAATGCCGTAGATGATTATCCCACCAACACAGGGCGACTTGATATTATTTCCTACCTATACACATTGTCAGGCGGGAATCCTACCGACCATCAACTTTGAAAACTTTTTGATTATGAGAGAGTTGCATGCAATCGCTCGATGCAACATCCAGAGAGGTCTTGCGAGATTGACTTCACATACACTCGTTGGCTACTTTACTATACTTCGAAGTATAGAGAAGAATCAATAAAGATGACTCGATCAATCCCCCTTAAAATCGCCGTCTTTCCCTTTTGCCCAGAAAACTCTTGTATCAGTACTTACGTTCACACTTCATGCAACGTCAGGCCTTGGAAGGCGATCGTATATAGAGATTAACTTGGCTAGATGGTAGAGCCGCATCTGCAAGATGATCATTTGCACATCGATCTACTACGGAGTAGACCAGATCAACAGCATCTTGAACATCACCATGCTTGACAAGGAGTCAGGACTCAGGACTCAGGGCGTGTAGGAATAAGTTAGGGTTTGGCCCAGCGCGCGCCTCCGGGCCACTTGGTGGAATGGGCGGCGCACCGAGCATCCTGAGACGGCGCTAGTGCCTGAATAGTGTGGTTTTAATTTAGAATTGATTAATGACCCCCTAAATAAGTCACAGGTTGATTGACTTCTTCGTGTGTTGTGTGTTGTGTCTTGTGTCTTAAGTCAGCTCTGGATGCATCTCGTGTCTTTCTGCTGACTACGCCTACTGGCCGGATTGTACTACATAGTATGTATACTCTGTAGTAATCAGCGACACTACAGGCAGCAAACAACACACACGGCCAATCAAGGCGGCATAACGCCAGCAATCTGAGACAAGTTGGCGCCGGGCGATCAGAGAGTCCAGAACTGCTGCTAGGATCGCACGCCAATAAGAAGAGGCCGGTGGGCTAGTATGATAATTTGGGCGCGCTACGGTCCCTTCCGAGCCCCGACTGAGACGTGCGCCACACAGCCACAGTCACTATGCAGCCAGTCTGTAATAACGGGGTACATCGCTCCTGCCCAAACTCGTCTTCTCTTCCTCTCTCTCTCTCTTACTCCTCGCTCAATTACACCACCACTCGTTCACACTCACTTTCATATCCATATCCATCCTATTACTCCGCTCATTCGTTACATCAATCAACTCTCGTTTCGTGCATTCTCTCTTTTCTTCCCGGAATAGGGCCATCCTCTTTGACCATGTCGATTTGGTGACTGGTCGACCTCGAACTTTTCAATTGTCTTTTCTCTGGCTCCATTGATCCCTTGGTCTCTTTCTTTGAATATACGTTTCATCTTAATCCACACGCTCTTCGCGTGTTGACAGGTTGATCCTGTCCCTTCGATTCATACCTCAATCATCAACCTCATCCCATCATGCAGCCTGGCTGGTTCACCGCTGCAGCCATTGTCTTGCTGGGACCGGCACAGGTCTTGGCTGGCAATGTCCTTAAAACAAACGGATATTCTCTGTGCTCGACAAACGCAACCGTCACAGTAAACAACTTCAACGTCGAATATGATCAGAGCAGCAACAATGTTGTTTTCGATGTCTCCGGCACCAGCGACAAGGTCCAGAATGTGACCGTCTCGCTGGTTGTCTTTGCCTACGGAAAGCAAGTTTATGAAAAGGATTTCAACCCGTGTGATGCAGCTTCTGCAGTTTCAGAACTCTGCCCCGTGCCAGCCCGAGGCTTCTCCGCCAGCGGTAACATGACCATTCCTAGCGAATATGCCGACATGATCCCGTCGATAGCGTTCAACGTGCCGGACTTGGAAGGACAGGCAAGGCTGGAGCTCAAGGCTGCCGATACGGGTGATGAGGTTGCCTGTATCGAGTCTGAAGTCACAAACGGCAAGACTCTTCAGATCCCTGCTGTCTCTTACGTTGCAGCTGGTATTCTTGCTACTTCTTTGGCGCTGAGTGGACTTACTGCACTTGGCACCGCTGGTCACCCTGGTGCAGCTACATCGAGCCCCAGCTTTGGCGAGGTTATTGGCTGGTTCCAAACCCTCGCGACAAGCGGTGCGCTCAGTGTGCAATATCCCACGGTCTATCGTACTTTTACCTCCAACTTTGCTTTTGCTGGAGGTCTTATCCCATGGACTGACATGCAGAACTCAATCGACAATTTTCGAAACGTGACCGGCGGCAACCTTACCCAAAACAACTATCAATATCTCAGGAATGCCACTCTTACATTCGACGATGGCTCAACAAACTCAAGCCTCGCGAAACGGGCTCTTTCCGATCTCCTGCAGCGTTCGGCACTATTCATCCGGGACATCTCGACTTCGGACAATGCTACAACCAACACATCCGCCGCATCTAGTGGCATCGTTGCTGAACTCAAGGGTATACAAGCTTGGTCTGAACAATTGTACATTCCGTCATCCAACATTTTCATGACTGTGCTATTGTTCTTTGCCATTGTGATTGCTGCTATTGCTGTGGGCATTTTGCTCGTGAAGGTTGTTCTGGAGGCCTGGGCGTTGTATGGCTCGTTTCCACAGAGCTTGGTGGATTTCCGAAAACATTACTGGGGACTCTTGGGTCGGACGATTACCAACTTGATTCTCATCGTTTACGGCATCTGGGTGCTTTATTGCGTCTATCAATTCACTCGTGGCGATTCGTGGGCCGCCAAGTTATTGGCAGGTCTGACTTTGGCTGCATTCACGGCTCTCTTGGCTGCGTTTTCGGTTCGTATTTGGCTCCTTGCTCGTCGGTACAAAAAGTCTCAGGGTGACAACTCTGTCATGTACGAAGACCAGGAAATCTGGAGACGCTACAGTCTGTTCTACGACAGCTACAAGCGATCCTACTGGTGGATCTTCATTCCCGCTATTCTCTACTCGTTCATCAAGGGATGTATCATTGCTGGTGGTGACGGTCATGGCCTCTTCCAAACTGGGGGCCAGCTGATTGTTGAAGCTCTCATGTTGATTCTCTTGCTATGGAGCCGACCATACGTGGCCAAGTCGAGTCAATGGATCAACATCACCATACAAGTAGTCCGTGTACTTTCGGTGGCATGCATCTTGGTCTTCGTCGAGGAACTCGGCATTACACAGACAACCAAGACCGTAACTGGCGTCGTCCTCATCGCCGTGCAGTCCACTCTCACCGTTGTACTGGCAATTCTTATTGGTGTCAACGCTCTGATCGCATGCATCCGAAAGAACCCTCACATCAGATTACGTGAACGCAAAGGTACTGACACCTTCTTCACTCTATTACTTTTGAAAGATATCCAACTAACTTTGATACAACAGGGGATGCAGAAGATATGGACAACTTGACCGCCCTGGATGCGCGAAACTCTCTCCTCTTCGACGGTCGATCCCGAGCAGACATGTATGAACAGAGCAAGTACAACATGACCGGCCCATACGAGCCATACCGAGACATGCCCACCAAAGGCTCCACCCACGTCCGCGACAGGAGTACGGATGGCCTGATCAATAACGACTCGTACTACCGCGGCCACTCAAAGGGACAATCCACACATCTCCGAACTCTCAGCCGCGATCGCAGCCCCAGTCCAGAGGAAATGCATGAACAAAAGCCTCGCGATTTTGGAGTTGCATTCTAGTTGCATATGCATTCAAGGATACTTTTTAAAAGACTAACTCTTGCATTTTGGTTAGCAAGCGTTTTTGATATTTCATCTACCCGTTCAACATATACATATTTTTGTCTTTTTGGGAGGTTTAATTCAAATAGTTTTTTTGTATTAATTGCCTCCTTTCTAGTGATCCTGTCGGTCTTTGGTTTATATCTTACACAAAAATTCTGTCCTACGCTTTTCATCTATCTTATCGTCAAGGAGCAAATCCTATTTCATGTGTAATGATCATTAATGGCGACTTTATAGAGGTGAGGGCCGGAATTATTGGTATGTAGGTAATTCAAATTATGCTTGGCCGATACGCTCAAATGATCTTTGATTAAAGAAGCTCTATCTGTGACAACCCCGTAAATATCAAATCCGTAACCATGTCCATATACATATTCAACAAATTCACACCCTCTGCTGTTTAACTCGCCCTCGCTTCCTCAAAACGTCATACTCAAGCCACGTCACGGGCTCCCGTTTATGGTCCTCCGGCACAAATCTGCCTGGATTGAGAACGTTGCATCCTTCATACGAAACGGAAAAGGCGGCTACTTCGCTGTCGGCGAGTACCAGTGCCGTGGGTAGTGGGTAGAGTTGAATGGAACTTGCATAGTCCCAGAGGACGGGTTTGGTGGTTATCGGGAATGGGGAGAGAGTGCCTTGGTCGAGGATTGTTTTGGAGAGTTTTTGAGCGGCGAGGTAGGAGGGAGATGGCTTTTTTGTTGTTGTTGTTGTGGAATTATTCTTCTGAGCCTTTGTGTTTCTGTTGCCGTCGTTATCATCGATTATCATGTCATCATCATTTTCTTCAGCGCCGTTGTCCTGCGCTTGAGGTTCTTGAGAATCATTGTCCCCAGTATTAGTGAAGTGTATACTGCCACGTCTCAGTCGTCCAGAGATATCGTCCCGGTAGACGACAATCTCGTGGACCGGACCAAAGAGGGATATGCGTGACGGGTTGGATGTCCAGATAGCTTCTCCTGGGGTGTTTTTTGACGAGTCACCGGAATCATTGTTCGCTGAAGCGAATGCGCGCTTCACTCGCGACGTGAACAGCTCAGGAACTGCTTTCCGCGGAATAGCGCTTGAAGCCCCGGCTGTGAATGTGGATGCCCAGGGATCATTGTCGCCTGGAACGAATATGAAAGTTGTATGGCTCAATAGCGCTGGAAAGTCGGACAATACCGAGGCCAGGCTGTCGAAACATTCCTTATACTCGATACTATTTCCGCCATTACTCTGTCCAAATCCGACTTTTCCAATAAAGTTGCCAATCATTAAAAATGCTAGCGGCAACTCTTCAAAGGGCAGTGCGCTGTATATGCCAAAGACACTCCTAAGAGCTTCAAGTGTCTTAGTATTGTCCAAATGAACTTCTCCCAGAATCACAATATTGCGTCGTCCGTTCCTTTGACCATCGACTCCACTGACTTGACGCAGACTCTTATGCTCAAGTTTCCTCATCCGGTCTCCCTGAGCACGTGCACTTCCTACACCGAGAAAATCGACCCAGCCAAATCCACCGCTGGTTCCGATGTCTCCGTTTGAGTCGATACTGTTCATACCAAGAGTTACCTCTCGTTTTTCGCTGGGTGGTCCAGCAATAGTGATACCCAATAGCTTCCCTCCTATTGCACCTCCAATACCACTGTTACCACCCAAGACGGAGCCCTTGACTACCTCTTCTTCTTCATATATACCCTCAACCAAAACCATCATTCCGGGACAGAACCATGCACCATTTCCCCGCGGGATAGGCACAGTTTCTGATAAATCGAGCATGATAGTTCCTGTCAGGTCGGTAAGTGACATTTCTCCAGCCGGGGAGACGGACAGAAGTCCTAAACACATATGTTGTGACCCTCCCCTTCCCAACAGATTTGCGATTGGCGTGATTTTGTAGGTTTTTCGATTGCTATTCAATAGGGACGACGTCTGGAACGACTCGTTGCGCAGCAGTCTCTGATATATGAGATTGAACCTGTCTCGATAGAACGTAATCTGATGAGAAGGGTCAGGAAAGAAGGATGGTTTATTTATTGACGTCCCAAAATGTTTCTTGTCGGGGTTATATGTCAATCGAGGCTGGTCATATGCATCGACAATTTTCATGTAGCGTCTCGGATCCGTAGAAACGTTTTCGTCATCTTCCTCTCCGGTATTGTTGTTTGCTGCATCATCGGTGCCCGCAAGCGCAGCATGACTCCCACGTTGATCTTCTTGATCCGCCGACTTTCCAGGTACAACCTTTCCATTGGACATGTTTCCTTCCATTATCTGAAGAATGGCTTTGATGGAGGCACCATTGCCCTCTTCCACAATGACTCCGCCGCCGTTCTTCCGCCATAGTTTAGCTACTTCGTCAAGTAACCGCTCCGCAAGCCCATCGTCGCGCCACCTTGATCCGCAATTCTTGCCAACGAAGGTGGCTAAGGTCTGAAGTGTGTTTGAGGAGATTGTCAAGTCATGTTTTCTAGTAAAGGTTCGGAAAGCTAGAGGTCGGAGAAGCGCTGGAGGGATCAGGACAGGTAGAACGGATGATTTCCCTTGTAGGGTGTTCGGTCTATTGCCGGTGCGGACTGGTCGTACTGGGGTACCGAAGGCTGGTGAAGACGACGGTATTATATCGGCATTCCGTATTGGGAGTGGCATCTTGGGAGTAGACTGTGTCTTGTCCATTCTGTCCTATATCATCACAAGAGATTGCTGCGGTGTCCACGGTATCAGAGTAAAATGGTTGTCATGCCAATTGTAAGTATGATGGCAGAAAAGGAGAAGGATATCACAGTGTCAATCCTTGCAACCCTTCAGAAACCAATAAGCTCTTCTCCAATTGTTGATGAGGCTAGATTGAAAATTGACGCGGGGAGAGAGAGAGACGCGTTCTGAAGACGCGTCCAGGGAAAGTGGGGCAAATATCAATTAAGCAGCTTGCGCTAAGCCTAATCCGAAGACTTACCTCGATGCTTCTTCCTGTCTGAATTATTCCCATCATGCGCCTACATTGCTAGGTATTATTTTTACTTCTTCATCGCCATTTCCAGACGTCGCATCATTCTACACTGCAAGCAAATTAGCTTTTTCCCCCTGATTCCCATCAAGACGCAAGCGCAATACCTTAGTCTGACCATGGCAGCCACCGCACTAAAGACCACGGAGCTTCAGACTCGCCTCGACGATCTCGTCACTCGAGCAGCTGCGAAAGATGCCGTGAAGGACTACAACGCCGCCGCGGAGCTGTACTCGCAAGCTACCGAAATCCAAGCCGAGATCAATGGAGAAATGTCCGTCGAGAATGCCGACCTGCTCTACGCCTACGGAAAGTCCCTCTACAACGTCGGTGTCAGCAAAAGTGACGTTCTAGGATCAAAGATCGCTGGAGGAGAGACAGCACAAGAAAATGAGCCTACGTCAAAAAAATCAAAAGAACCCTCCTCGGCCGGGCTTATTCAGGCTGCGATCTCGAGTTCTACACCACAAGGGTCTCTTGGTTCGAAAAAGCCTACAGAGTCGACAAACCAGCTGTTCCAGTTTACAGGCGACGAGAACTTTGCAGACTCGGATTCTGAGGAAGAGGCCGAGGGTGCACAAGCAGAGGAAGAAGAGGAGGACGATGACTTTGCGAACGCTTTTGAGGTGCTCGATCTTGCGCGAGTCCTGTTATTGAAGAAATTGGAAGACGCAGAACAAAAATCAAATGGCAAGGGCAAATCAGCAGACATTCCTCCCGAAGTCAGAAAGATTCAAGAACGACTCGCAGATATCTACGATTTGCAAGCAGAGATCTCGCTAGAGGGAGAAAGCTTCATCAACGCCGTCTCAGATCTTAGAGCTGCCCTCGAACTCAAAGAAGCGCTGTATGCGTTTGAAGATCCATCAGTCTCGGAATGTCATTATAAGCTCTCTCTTGCCTTGGAATTCGCATCGGTTAGTCAACCTGATGAAGAAGGTGGCGAAGAAAAGCCTGCTGTAGTGGATCCGGCGATGCGGGCTGAGAGCGCAAAACACATGCAGAGCGCTATTGAAAGTTGCAAGTTGAGACTCGCACAGGAAGAGAAGAAACTCGAGACACGAGAGATTGAAGGAGAAGACAAAATCAACGCAGCCAAGAGGCGGATTGCAAATGTCAAAGAAATTGTTGCAGATATGGAACAACGGGTAAGTCTACTTCCACAATATACTCGAGAGAATTTGGACTAATATGCTTGCTTTGCATAGTTGATTGATCTCCGCCGCCCACCTGAATCCATCAATGCTCCGAGCGAAGACGCCAATGCCATTGAAGCCTTGAACGGTGTTCTCGGACAACTTATCGGAAAGTCTGCAGCCGAAAAAGCCGCTACACTCGACCAAGTCAGCAAACAAGCAAATGACCTTTCGTCGCTTGTCAGAAAGAAGGCACAGCCAAGCTCGTCAGGCGCAAAGAGGCAACTCGACACCAGTGAAGAACCGGAAGGGACAAAAAGGGCAAAGACTGAAGACCCAGCCTGATTATTCGATTGCTATGTGTGGATTTATGATACCTTTGTTGTACGATAGATATTGAGACTCTAGATGTTTGTGTTCTGTTGGATTCTACGGTATGTTGCGACGAGCTCGAGGAGAAGCGTATGACAATGTCATTATGTTTGAGAATAAGTTATAATGAGAAGAGATATAAAACCAAGAACAACTCCATGGATGTCTCCAAACCCAAAAGAGAAAGTAACATTGATTAGTAATTATTATTCTGGGGTATCAAATAAAACGAACAGCGCATCGCATCGTATCGTATCGTATTCGCAGAGCGTGTAAAGAGCACAGCTCCAATCGTGCCCGACGATTGTAATGATTATATCACGACTTCCGAGTCAATTTCCGGTCCCTTCTTCGTCTCGCAAGTCCCGGACTCCATACGCCAGCAAAAAGATCCTCGCACTCATCTTCATCCTGACTATCAAACGCCACTTCCGAAGAGTAATCGTCGGTGGCGGCAGAAGGCAACGACGAAGCTAAACCATCCGACGACGTAGGCGATGGAAAATCATCCTGAAACTCCCAACACGAAGAAGTCGTGATCCGTTTCGTCTCGATAATATATTTACCGACTTTGTACCGCTGCTCTTCTTCCTCTGCTGCAATGTACTTCCATCCCAGTACGCTGCCGCAGATCATACAGTTGATGTCGGCGACTGTATGAGCGCCGGTGACTAACTGGCGAGGAACAGCCCTTTGGGTGATTGTGTTTGGTAATGTAGCTGTATTGGTGGTCTGCTGGTATCCATTCAAAGAGGTAGAATCTGTAGGTGAGATGAGATACGCACGACCATGACGGCCTGTGAAGCCCTTGCTGACTATTTGAGATGTATGGCAGATATGGCTTCCGCAACGAGCACATCGAATGTAGGACAAGTGTGACGATCGAAGACTATTCTCCGGAGAGTGCGGGGAGTTCGCATCTTCTATTGAATCGTCCGCGACATCATGGCTTTTGGGAGCTTTGTGCTGTCGTTTGGGGAATGACGGAGATGGGATGAGGAAAGTCGGGAATGCGGGTATGGATATGAGAGGCATCTGGATTGATGATGGTCAGACTCCCTTGGAATAAGTTGAAGTTGCCTTGCCCACGATATAATGCGCTATAAACTTAGATAGTGACTTGGGTTGATCAATGTCATGAAGTAACTGGATGATGTTTGTATAGCAAGAACAGCTTGCTACCTCATCCGAGCTATTTTTGCATCATTCTAGCAGCCAACAACCCTACTCGTCCATCGAGTTGATATAATAGAGACAGAGAGAAAGTAGGAAGCAGGAGGAATATTAATGAGGGGAAGAGTCACGCCCAAATCCTGTTGGTTGACGTCACTACTGTATGTCTTATCTAATCAGTGCAGATCGTCACATGGTCAAAAAAGTATTCATTTAGAACATATCTGAATCACCTGCCACAGAATTAAAAATCAAGAAACGCCTTATGTTTGAAAGCAAGCAAAGAGAGTATCCTAGAAAACTAAAAACAAGAACGTTAATAGAAAATGACTTGAATGTAAAGAGACGCATGCTGTCTTATACGTGCATACTTGATCGCATCTCACACGAATAAAAAAGACTTGAGCTTTCAAATAAAGCTTGCAGATTAGTAGAGCCACCGGTGCAAGAATACAAAGAGCGATCATGGCATAGTTTCTTGTAGACGTTCGGTCTAGCTGCCTCGTTCTTACACCTGAGCAGCCAGGAACAGCCATCTGTCGCTTAGTGCTATTCCGCCGCTACCCGGCGGCATCCAAGAGTCGAGACTTGTCAAAGAAAAGCCACACCATCCTAGGTTCCGTACGATACCACTACCCAACGGATCGTCTGAGCGTGGTACACAAGCGATGATTTGGCTGCATTCAAAGGCTTCTACTTCGGCTAGCTCGAAAAGAGAAAGCAGGCTGATACACCAGGATGTTAGCGGGTTGATGGAACCAACAGATATGGAAAAACTTACGCAGTCTTGATGCCATGGCTGGTCGCCTGGCTGTCAAGAAAGACGAACAGAGTTCTTTGACCACAGCCATCGACTACGAACCCTCGATAGATGGCATCGTTGGCATAATCCCATAGTTCAAGATAAGCTTCGATGTCTCTTTGGCGTGATAATCTCCGATTTTCTGGCCGGACATTTTGCTGTAACGCACCCATCACCAGCGACGTTCGGTGCCTGCGGTTCCTCTCACCAAGGAACATGGCGGACAACGTGTCGCAGAAAAGCCTCTCACACTCTTCCGTGATGGTTTGCGCTGCCTCCCCTCGAGTAATATTGTCAATATTATTTCGTGGTGCTTTGTGTCTCGGCCACATATCCTCCTTTGCGGCGGGATTGCTGGTCGAGATGTTGTGGGGAGGACTTGTCATGCGTGAATCAGGCCCCGAAGGGACCTCAGGCATACCACTGTGCTCCTATGAGACATGATATGTTAGTTCAAACGTGGCTATCGATAGGCACGGGGGAGTCAGTCGATGTACGTACCTGCCCCGTTGGGAGTGCAGTAGTGGAAACCTTTTACGGTCTCCGAGACAGTCGGGGCCATGTAGCAGCTGGCCAAGATACTGACCTGACCATGGCTGCGGAAGGAAAATTGGTGTTGATTAGAGTAATTACTACTGTCACTCATGAGTTCACCCTCCATTGTGAATGAGATGCTGAGGTAGTATTTTGGGGTAGGTTCGGTGTGTTAGTGATTGGGTAGGGGAAGAACTTGTCGACGGCTGGTGACGAGAGAACAGTGGCGATGAGTGTTTGTTGAGTGAATGTAGAGTAGAAGGATGAGGAGAAAGAAAGAGATGGTAGAAGATGGTGGAGGATTCGACTTCGATTGGGACTGCCCATTGGAGGCGGTAAGCCTGCCGCTGCCTCACGTGCTCTGGTTGCCGAGTACGCTAGGCTTGTTCTGGAATAGTCAATTTCTATCAAAGAAAGACAAAAAGGCTTCATCAACAACGAACTGACGACGACGACTTATAAATTATTGGACTACGAATCTATCCTTTACAGCATTTAGTGAAACGTCAAAGACGTCTCCGAGGCCCATCGAAATCTATACGGCTTTACCTACCTAGTCTTAAACTACAGATCGGGCATGAATCTGACCGCATCTTTACGCATTCAATAGGAAAAAAAAAAAACCTCGCTATTTTCAAGATCTGCTTCTATTCTCGCAACTATGTATGCAATGCTTCGCTGTGCCTGCAGATAAACTATGTACAATGAGTCCTGTGTCAATACCCAAGCCCGTAATCCTCATGCCCGGACATGTAAATAGTCGCATGTCAAGGGTAGTTGGCTCATGGTTCGACTGAGATAGAAATGCAAAAGAGAAAGAAAAAGAGAGAAAAGAAATTAGTAGTGATAGTGTACATGAGTTTCCATTAAAGCTCCCGGTAATCACTCGGACGTATTCGGCGTTGTCGCGCCTGGTGACGCTGAGGATTCACAGGCTGGCGAAAGTATGGACTGTCGTCGTCTCTACTACCGGCTGCCTTGTTGTAGTTGTAATTATTCCGTTGTTGGTTGGAGAAGTTGTTCATTCCCGCGCCCTGCTGGTATCCGGGCTGTTGTTGTGACATGTATTGGCCCCCCTGTCCCATTTGCATCGGGTTGAAATTATTGTTGAACTGGCCGAAATTGTTTCCCTGCATCATTGAGTTGTCCCCAAACATTCCGTTGCCTGGGAAAGGGAAGTTGTTTCCACCCATCTGGTTCATCTGGTTCCATCCATTAAAGCCTTGGTTTTGGAACGCATTGCCCATGGGCATCATCATGGGGTTCATCATTGGGTTCATGCCCGGCATGAAGTTGTTGTCGAAAGGCATCGGTGGCATACCTGGAACTTGTGGAAATGCAGCATTTGGAAAAGGCATTTGCGGGTTCATTGGGAATGGCATCATATTATTGGGCATATTGTTGCTGTCGTTATTCTCGGATGTGGTGTTTTGTGTTCGTGCATCTCCTTGTTCGTCATTCGATTCCTTACTATCGTCGGCTTTCTGCTTCTTGGAAGATACCGATGAGTCAGGTCTCTCAGTAGCCTCGATTTCGGGCTCATCTTCTGCTGCTCTTTTCTTACTCTGGCTCATGCTTGTGGCGCTTTGAACGCTAGGCGACGACACAGTGGCAGCTGTGGCGACAGGTTTCACAGAAGTACTCCTAGATTTTGGCTCTTCTTCTTGTTCAACAAGAGCTTCTTTAGTACCCTCCTGCTTTTCCTTCTCCTTCTTTCCTTCGGCCTTTTCAGCTTCAAATGCCTTGATTTTGGCGACAGCTTCATCGTCAACTGTTAAATTGTCCAATAATACACCTTCAGTTGAGCAACCAGGACAAATGAAATCACTTTCAATGAGAGCATTGGTAATACAGTCATTGCAATATGTTCGATTGCAGCAAGGTGTCTTGGTGGGTTCCAAAAACATGCGCTTGTCAATTGGACATTCTAATCCTCTAGCTTGAAGTTCTTTGCTTCCTTCAGCAGCAGCAGCTTCCGCCGCGGCGGCGGCAGATGCCTTTGCCTTTTCCTGATACAATTCCCAAGCAGCCTTGTCTGGCTGGGCAATAACAAAATCGCCATCGGCATTGACCATAACACCCGAGTTTTTCAAATCTTCAGCAGATCCATCCATCGCCATAGCCGTTGTCTTGTCTACCTTTGTTTGTAGCGATCGCGGAATGCCAGTCGACCTCTTGACTCGATATTTGCCATCAAAGTTCGGGTCGTTATTTGTTGGGCATGCCTGGATCCAATGTCCTTTCTCTCTGCACCGGTAGCAAAGGTATCCCGGGGGTGGTGGATGATCTGGAACATTCAGAGGCTTGCCACGGCCCCTTCCAAAAGCGACCGGGGTAGCACTGCGAGTAATGTTAGCTTCATATTGTGTCTTTTTACGAGAATCAGAAAGAGTAAACCTACTTTGCCATTTCCTGTTGTTGTTCTCTCCACTGATTTGCCTGAAGATTGAATAATGCATCAATCTTCTCATCTTCGGTTTGCGCACTATCTAGCCCTGGTATCGAAGTTTGACCCACCGGGCCAGCGCCTGATGTAGCTCGGCCTGTAGATAGTAGATCTGTGCGAGTAGAACCGCGAGCGGTTACAGGCATTTTACCGGATACATAGCGTGCGGCGCCTCCTTTACCAGGCCGTGCTGCCGGTAGTCGACGTGCTATGACGGAGGTCGATCGGGGGATTATAGCGGTGTCATCATCATATTCTGTCAAAATTGTCAGTCAGTATTTTAAGTCTAAAGGACGAGAGCGAAACTGTTCGCAGTATCAAACGAACCTTCTCCGGTGTCTTCATTGTAGATTGACAACTCAAAGTCAGTGCCGTCGCCCAATCTATTCTGGCTGATTATTTCGCGCTTGAGTTCAAAAACCGATATTCCTGTACCATCAAAGGTCACTCTTGAAGGTTCCTTTTGTGACTTGAATTTGAAATGCACAGATGACGCCATGGTATTCGTATCGTTTTAGTCGTCGATGATTCGCTTTAAAAGCAGCTGAGCGATTGGAAAATCCAGCCAGGATGAAAAAGGAAGTATGCAGGTACAGATAATGCTGAGATTGTCGATGGGCGGATTTTGTCAGTCATCCAACAGTCGGGAAGAGATCCGATTTCAAACTCTTTGCATGTAAGATTATTAGAGAGAAAAGTTGTAGAATGTCAAATAGACCGTCTTGTTATCTATCGACAAAGAATGATGTTCTTTTCTTTTTTTTTCCTTCAGAATTTGACACACTTCTCTGTATGTGGTATGAGATCAAGAAAACAGAAACTGGATTACATTAAAGGGTGTAGATTCCTGTGTACAAACAACACGCAGAGCCCTCCACAAAGCCTTATTCTCTTCAGTGAAACGTATAGGCCCAGCGAACTCACTCCATCTGAACAACTTCGAATAAGGGCTGGTCAAGTCAACAGAACTGGAACGGAATGTGATTGCGAAGAAGGAAGGCAGAAGAGCGAGGTGGCGAGATGTGCGCAGATTGTGACGAGACCGAGCGAGTTTGTAGGCGTCCACGAATGATCGACTAGATAATCGCGAGAGCCAAAGTAACAGAAATGCGAAGAATTGAGAGATGATATGAAGAAAAAGAGAGGGGCAGGGAAATGGTGGGTTGTGATGGCGGTGGTGATGCTGAGAAATCGGGAGGGAAGGAAGTAGAATGGGAGAGGACGTTGAGCTGAACTTTGAATGGGCATCACGTGGTCACTCCGCATTAGGACTAGCGCGTGCTTAGGGCCGGCCGGCCGCTGCCCGGTGTCGGCGGAGATAGACTAGGGACGCGCATATCCAGAAAGCTACATCTCATTCTCAATAGCTGTGCGTTTTTATTGACCTAATTATAAGTCTGGATCTTTCATAGCGTGCGTCGGTTACTCTCTTTCAGGCCTTCGGACCAAGAATCCCTTCTCCACCAAATGATTCTTAACATCATCAACCGTAAACTCTCCTCGGTGAAACTGCGACGCATATGTCAGAATTGTTCTTGAGGAGAAGTACAGGAGAGGTTAATAAATGACTCACCATTCCAGCTCCTAGTGCTGCATCTGTCGTGGTTTTTGCAAAGACATCCTCAAAGTGAGCTGGCTTTCCGGCTCCGCTAGAAGCAATGACTGGAATCTTGATGGCATCTTTGACGTCTTGGATCAGTTCATGGTCAAACCCGCTATTACTTCCATCTTTGTCGATGCAGTTCAGGAGAATTTCGCCAGCACCCATGGCTTCGACTGCTTGCACGAGTTGTCGAACATCGATGTCGCGCATCTCTCTGCCTCCTTTGATAGTGCATTGATACCAACATGTGTCTTGTCCGTTTGCATCTGGAAACTTCGTCTTGATTGTGTGGTGCCTTGTTGCCTCCGGACCACTGACGTAGACACGTTTGGGATCGACACTGACAACAACGGCCTGGTTTCCGTATGCCTTGGAGATCTGCTCGATAGCGGTTTTTCCGGAAAGTTTCTTCCCGTTCTGATAATAGTCCTCCGCAGCAATCACGGCATCAGAACCTATACTTACTTTATCAGCACCGGACTGGAAGTACATTTTTGCAACGTCCAGGGCCGATATTTGAGTGCCATCGGTATCTGTCATTTCTCGAATACCACCTCCAATTGTGAGTGGCACAAACACCGTCTCTGACGTACGCCGTAAAATCTCCAGCATCGGTAAATCTTGAAGAGGACAATTGCGGAAGGACGTTATGTTGAGGAAGGTGACCTCGTCTGCTCCTTGCTCGTAGTATTTCTTGGCCATATCGACTGGTTTTCCCAGATTCCTGACTTGACCGCCAGAGACACTCTTTTCCCGGACGTCGTACTGGTCTCCTTTCGTGACGACTAAATCGCCTTGATCATTGGTGCGTACGTCGAGACAGGCAATAACTCTTCGAGTCAATCCATCTCTCCGTTCACTCGAGGGCAAAGAAGTTTCATGTTTCTCTAAAAGCTGTCCATCCAAGAATGCACGAATAGTGCGCAATCCAGCCTGCCCACTCTTCTCTGGATGGAACTGTGTCGCAAACACGTTACCACGTGCTATGGCACCGATGAATTCCTCTTCTCCGTAATGAGCAGTAGCTACTGACCACCCTTGCTTCTCTAGAACACCGGGTTCATACGGCGCAGCATAAGAATGGACGTAGTAGTATTTGCTCTCTTCACGCAGTCCGTAAATGCTAGATGTTTGAGAACCCTCATTGTGGCTGGTTTTTGCAGAGTTCCATCCAATATGTGGCACACTCTTACTTGAGTCATCAAACTTGCGTAGACGCGAGGGAATCAGGCCCAAGCCAGGGGTCTGAGGATCTTCCTCTGAACCTTCAAACAGGGCCTGTAATCCAACACAAATACCCATAAAACGTTTGCCAGAGTCAATGTGCTCTTTGATGGGTTCTAGGAAGCCACCAGCCGAAAGTTGAGAAAGACAATGTCCAAAGTGTCCCACTCCAGGCAAGATCAACGTCTGTGATTTTAGTAAGTATCAATCGTGCATGAAATACTCAGTCAAGTAAAAGCTCACCTCTGCATTGCGAACTTCTTCTGGGGATTTGATCCATTCGACATCATAGCCGACCTTGTTGATTGCGTTGACCAACGACCTGACGTTCCCCGCCACATAGTCCAGCAAATGCACAGAAGGCATGGCTGTCTGACCTTTTGGAATCGGACTGTTGAGGTCGTACACTTCAAACAAGTTAGTTCTGTTTATTTAGCAATAGCTTAAATGAATAGGGTGTGCAGCTCTCGACCTTGGGTGAGTCATACAAATTTTGTCCTCCCGCTATACAAATTTTTTGATAGAGGGGAATGCCGAAGTCGGAAAGTCGTTGATCTAACGGCTCGACAAGCACACGAGAGAATTGGTAGGGCAGTCAACCTCTACTAGTCTGCAAGATCTTAAGATTCTCCAGTGAATTGACTCAGCATAAAGAAGCGCATATAAAATCCTGCTTTGTTTCAATGTTGGTACTTACTTCTGTGAATATTTTATGGAGACCCACCACATTCCCCGAAAGAATGCCGCCTATCAGAGAGGGGCATCTCCATCTACAAGAACGAAGGCATTGACGGGATTCTCTTCTTTACTAGTTCATTAGGGACATATATAGTTTGAGGGTGGATTGCATGACACCCCTGAGTTCATTTTCATTATTCAAAAAAGAGGTCTATATTCTCATCCCGTCCAAACGGCAACTTGGCGCAACACTACATCACGCTTGTCGAATATTGCTTACAAAATAGGCAGTGCCTTAGACTGCTCAGGGTGTTGGAGATATGTTAGTCCATTTGGGGGCTGCTGAAGGTCAGTACAATCTCACAACGCGTTCTTTCTGGAACCCTACCGGAGAAAATTGGCGGAGCTGGACGCCCGCAGCTTTCAGAATTGCCGCGCTCTACGTAGATTGATGAGCATAGAGGGCCGTTAGCAAGGATACAAGAACACCTACCTCTTTATCCATATTGTAGCTCTTTGAGTACACGACTTCGGAGATGCCGACTTGCGCTATCTTGACAGTACATGTCAGGCAGGGACACCTATCTAAATAGTTAGTCTCAGGGCATGATATCCTGCGAGATACTCCAGAAATCGCACGTATCACAATATAATATAGCGCCTTCTCTGATCCTTTCCCTTCCGGCCTCCAGTAGGGCATTCTCCTCTGCGTGAATACACAGACATGTCGATAGGCCGGCGCCTCCACCCTCACCGCGATTGCATCGAGGGCCTATAGAGTCAGAAACCAAAGACAATCTTATACACCATAGAAAACCACTTACATCCCCCTTCGTTGCAGTTCGTAATATTGCGCGGGGTTCCATTGTACCCAGTGCTGATAACGCGTCGGTCTCGAACAATGACACATCCCACTCGTCGCTTCATGCAATTACTTCTCTGTGCGGCAAGTGAAGCCAGTTGCATGAAGTATTGATCCCATGTTGGCCGCAAGCGCTCATCGTTCGATAAATCCAGTCTCTCCAAGGCGGCGTGTAGCTCTTCTAGGGATGACGAAGCGTTGAACAAGCGAACCTGCGCTCTGTCTGTGAGATAAGCTCGGCCGATTTCCCTATCATATAGATGCCTATCATTCCACAGGACGAATTCCTCAAGATCCGGCGGGTTTATTTTCTGGCGCGTACACCTGTAAAATCTGTGAGACGGACACAGCCTATTCTTGCTGGTGGTTGTTCCCCACCCACCTGTCTCGAAATCGTTGCCATCTCAAACTGACCGGAGCATCTACGCTCACAAGCAAGAAGAATGGCCTTTGTAGGAGTCTGTCCAGGGTTGTGTGATCCCAGATATCCGTCGTCACCCAGCGACCTGTCCATTGTTTCGTGACGAACTCGAGTAACGAATCGACGGTATCGAAAACTGTTTCGTCTTTACGACTCGGCAAGCTCTCCCTCTCGGAGTCCTCTAAGCGCACTGGATCTTTCAGTTCATTCGATATGTGTAACGGGTTCTTGGTTGCTAATTGCAGTAGCTCAAAACCTTGCTCGCGGATCAGATACTCGGCGATGGCATGCTTCCCTGCGCATATGCCTTGACGGGGTTAGCATGTACGTGAAAGAACAAGACAGCTTCGAGGGTTTGGGATATTTCGGCACTCACCACCGCATATACCGATCAGCATATTCGCCGTGATTACCAACGAGTGTAGGTGTAAAGCCGTGTGTTGGATGTGTCTTGTATCTAGGAGAAAGCTCCCGTAGTTAGCTAGTAGACAGCCATATCGGCGATAAGCTAACCCCACCATCAACAAACACCAACTATATCATAGCTCATGAGCTGCAGGACATCTCCCCAGCGACTTCTCAGCCGACAAACCTGCTCCTTGTCTCCGGAAAGGTATTTTTGGGCAGTCTCTGTGTTCTTCACGACAGTGTCCTGTCAGCGGATAGAGCGTCATCTCTTGAGTCTTCACGTGGAACGTCACCTGCTGGGCTGGACTCGTGACTTCCTCTGCTGCTGGTGCCTGCTTTCCTCATCTATTTATTCCTCCTCCGACGTATTCATCCTCTAAGAGTGGTGTCTCGAGGATCGTTTCTTTCCGATCCTACGCATATACCGCCCACATCAAACTCAGACACGACGTTCGACGGAGGTATCCACCAGACACCCTTGAGACACTGCAAAGATGCAGTACACTCCGTTCATTTCGGATATCGAACTCCCATTCTACACATCGCTTGCATCACAGAAGATCAACCATGACAAGCTAGATGACTCTGCGAGAAAAGTACAAGGACTCTATGAGATTCGCACATCAGACGCTCCTGCTGCATCATGTCGAATGCAGATCCTGGGAAATGCGCTCAACAGCGACCAGTAAGTTTACAGATGCCGTCCGGATGTTGACAGAGAATGAGAAGCTGACCCATGAATCTTTCTTTTGATAAAGCGTCCCACCTGGCTACTACAGAGCCGAGGGCACAATCAAGAATTTCAACACCGTTGAAGAGTACAAAAATGCAGATAAGATGCAAATACTTCAACAAGCTGGGAGAAGCGTAAGAGCTCCATGCCGAATGGTTATGACGCCTTAAAGCACCACTGACTTTAATTATAGGTTTGGGATGCCATAGGAGACGGCTCCATTCTATCCAACCCGTCAATCTTGTCTTCATTTCTAATTCTTTCATTCGCGGACCTGAAGAAATACAAGTTTCAGTACTGGTTCGCATTTCCTGCAATCACTTCTCAACCACACTTGGTTCCCGTGTCCGAAACCAGCTCAAGTGACCATGCTACCAGCCCGTCAATTCCTAGCTCTAGGAATCTCTCCGACGCCGAAAGCTCGGCTCTTGTCGATATAGTTCAAACCTGGAAGGCCAACACGGATGTACGACAGCATGGATTTTTCCTAGCTCGAAAGGAGAAAGGATCTAGCGGCACAGATACTCCGGAATGGAAAGTATCGTCACTAGCGGACTATGAGAATGGCTTTTTCGATGGCTCAGACCCTCAAGATCAATACTTTGCTTTCGCCGATCCATCGAATTATCCCAACGCTCCGGGTTGGATGCTGCGCAATCTTCTGGTGCTTTTGCAACGCCGCTGGGGTCTTCAAAAAGCCCAGATTCTATTTTATCGAGATATTCAGTCTAAGCGGGAACTTGGACGGAGTTTGGCGGTTACACTACAACTAGATGCTACCCAAGATGCTAAAGCTGCCACAAACCTCACATCTAGCGAGATGCCGAAGATTACCGGCTGGGAGAGAAATAGCGCAGGGAAGCTCGCTGGACGAATCTCTGACTTGACAGCATACATGGATCCTCGCAGGTGAGTCAAAGCATCCACTTTGCCATTGTTGTATTCATGCGAAGGGACTAAAATGAGGACCAAAGATTGGCCGATCAAGCAGTAGATCTGAATTTGAAGTTGATCAAATGGAGGATCAGCCCTGGCCTTGATCTCGATAAAGTCAAAGCGACGAGCTGTCTCTTACTTGGAGCTGGAACTCTAGGTAGCTACGTTGCACGCAATCTGATGGTAAGTTGCTCTGTCTCTGTGCGCTGTGCCTCAGAAGCATAATAAAACTATACTTTTTTCAGACAAGCTAAGAATATTACAGGGTTGGGGTGTGCGGAAGATTACTTTTGTGGATAATGGATCGGTGTCCTTCTCTAATCCGGTGAGACAACCGTTATTTGATTTCAATGACTGTCTAGATGGCGGAGCACAGAAAGCTACAAGGGCTGCTGCAGCCTTGAAAGAGATATATCCAGGAGTTGTGTCGGAAGGTCATGTGTTCTCTGTCTTGATGCCTGGGCATCCCGTTACAGACGTTGTTCAGGCTGCTAAAGAATTCGAGCTCCTTCGCAAACTAATCGAGGAACATGATGCCATCTTCCTCCTCATGGACAGCCGAGAGTCTCGTTGGTTGCCAACCGTCATCGGAAAGTCTCTAGGAAAGATCGTGATGAACGCCGCCTTGGGCTTTGATACATTTGTCGCAATGAGACATGGAGTGAAGCCCCAATCGGCTAGTGAAGCGGAGCTTGGATGTTACTTCTGCAATGACGTCGTTGCACCGATGGATGTAAGTCTTTAACCACCCTTTACCTTCAAGTTAATTGACAGGCCTCCAGTCCATGAAAGATCAGACCCTTGATCAGCAATGCACAGTCACCCGACCAGGCGTCTCTGCAATTGCATCCGCGCTCCTAGTAGAGCTCTTTGTGTCCATTCTGCAACATCCTGATGGAGCTGCCGCTCCTGCACCAATCACCCAAAATGCCGAGCGAGGAGACCATCCTCTCGGCCTTGTTCCACATCAGATCAGGGGATTTCTCTCCACATTCTCCAATATCCCAATCACCGGGAAAAGCTATGATTGCTGTAGTGCCTGTTCGGATAGAATCGTGGACGCGTACAGGAAAGATGGTTGGGAATTTGTGCAGAAAGCAATCAACGACAAAGACTATGTCGAAGAACTGAGCGGCCTGAAAGAGGTAGAGATCGCTCTTGATGATTGCTTCCGCATCAGTACTGACCTCGCCACAGGTGCAACGAAAAGCCGAGGAGAATGTCGCCGGTATCGAGTGGGATGATGACTCCGAGGGACTTATTGAAGATTAAACCAGTCCCCCAAATCTGGAATCCTCGTCATTATGAGGGATATTTGATTCAATCACTCGATATCGAGCACGTCTGATCTTGCGGCATTTGGCTTCCTAGCCATAGCAACAAAAAATGCCTCCCGTGACTCCTATAATCTGTCGTCAGCGCATGCAAAGAGGCCACTGTTTGTAATGGCGGCGGGAAGACGAGGTTTATCATACACTTCGAGACGATTCCGGCTTCAATCTATGAACCTTCTCGAACAACGCCTTGAGCTGTTTTTCAAAGACTTTGTCTTCGGGTCCTTGGTAGAATTTGCACACGAAATGGCCACCAAATTTTAGGACATTGAAGCTGAACTGCAGCGCTGCTCGGCACAGATCCTAGTATAATCGCGCATTTAGTCTTTTATAGCCATCTCACATATAGAATTTGAACACTTACCATACTTCCAGCGTGATCCCGAAAACTTATTCCACTAGTGTTCATCATCCTGCGATACGGGTTACTAAGGCTCCTATTTGAGAATCCTTTAACTTGAGCCCAGGGTGCAGACATGTCGCTTAGAACAACATCGACGGTTCGTTCTTTTTGTTTTCCATGTTCCTCCTTGCTCTTATCGATTGCAACAACAGAACTCTCGGTTAAAGATTGTAAGACGGTAGTATCATCGTCTGTCGTGATATGTCCAGCTTCATCCGCCGGCGGAGTAGGTAAGCGTGGTCGACCGCGATTGGGATCTCGTACGAATTCCAAAACGTATTCTTGAATGTCTGGTGACAGAAAATTGCCTTGAATTGTAGATACGCCTTTCGGAGGCTGGGCGGGGATTATATCGACGCCTAGGACTCGTCCGTTGGGTTTTGTTCGAGTTACTGCGACCTAGATTTTTATAATCAGTCAGTAATAGCCTTCAGGGAGAAATGACTGCAGCTTTTTTATCAGGCCTTACCTGAGACCATGAACCCGGCGCATATCCCTATAGATAATTGTCAAAACCAAGACGACAATAGCCAATCATCACCTTAAGAAGAACCGACGAGATCAACAACCGTTTGCCCACTCCGAAATATCCGATATTGTTCGTCGATCTGTTGGGATGACTAGATTAGCAAGCCATCCAAATCCACAAACCAAAAAATCCTACCTGCAAAAGTTTGAAAGCCGCTCTGCTCTTCAGGCCCCGAACCACAGCTTCTCTGGTGAACATATCACTGCGTTGTCGTGACTGCCATCGTTTCGACGAAGAGAATCGTTTCAGGTCTATCGAAAGGAGCTGGGAATTGCACCGGCGGCAAGACAGAATTGCCTGCCATACTGACAGGACCGTGGGTCGCTTTGAATGCATGTGCTCGGCTGAATACAAAAAATTGATGATAGCCATTCAAAAGAATATCATAGTTATGTGTTGTGAAAAATATTGAAAGCTGAGCGGGTTGAGCTTGGCTGCGGAGATGCTCCAAGCTCTCCGAGCTCCGGTCACGGTTCGGTTGTAGCTCTCTATCTATCGTTCTAAAAGTCCTAAGTATTCGCCAGGCACAAAGAGAAGTTTTGTTATTACTACGGCGAAAGATTTTACTGCATTTGGTGACTTTGGTGTATTCAAGTTAAAGGTATTGATACACTATATCAACCTCTTATCACGCTTTAGCGGAGAAAACGATGATGACTCCCCAAATGCAAGGCGAGCAACCCCTAAAGCCTGTGGGCGTTTGGCACTTGGCTTCAGACTGGGAATTGGCTTGTCTACCCTCTTTGGTCTTTCAAATTGCTCTTCCTCTTCGTCAAACAAGGTAATATCGCGCTGCCCACCTAGAACCTTCCGTTTCCTAGGAACCAGCTTCCCTCCTAAGGAAGACCCTCTATTTGACATGCCTCCGAGCATTGATGGCATCTCGTCATTCCGTCGCGAGAGTATGGAATCTTCTGCAATTGATCGGTCATGTCCATCGGCTTGTGCGAGCCTATGATCCTCGCCGTCGTCGTCATGTTCATCGTCATTATCATGATTAGACGGTTGATTCGCTTTAGGACGTCTTGCCTTATTGCTTTTAGGTGACACTTTGGCCCGCTTTTGGGCATCGTACGAATCCGCTTGTGGTCGCAGATCATCATCAGAGCTGCTTGAGGAATCTTCGGCATTCCTGTTGCGCTTAAGGTATGGTGTGATGGAGAATGACGACTTTTCTCCCAAGGCGGCCGAGGGTCTTGGCTGAAAGTTCGTCTTGACTTTGACAGCCCCCGGTGTTGCGATTGTCATGGATGGATCAAAAGTGCCACCAGAATGGCCGAGTGAAGCGCTCCTGTCACTAGCGACACTTTGACGAGGTCGCTCAATTTGTTGAGGTTCGTGAGACAGAAGGGTATCATTCTGGTACTCTTTCAATTTCTCCTTTGTTGATCGCAGCTGCTTCCTAAGCTTATCAAGTCGTTCCTCCAAGGATTTTTTCTGTTGCTCCCATGCGGTTGCCCGTTCATTAATTTCCTGTTCCATTCGGCGTCTTCCGTCAACTTCTTTCTTGATTTCCTCTTGCAATTTTTTCAATTGTTGCGCTTCTGCATTTTGGTTTTTGATTTCCGTGTTTCTATTTCGCTCGAACGCCCGTCTTTCTTCTTCTAGTTGAACTTCGAGCGAATTGAGCTGCCTTTCCAAGGCGGATTTTTCGGCGACGAGATTTTGGTGAGATTTGCTCTGGTTTTGGAGGCGCTCGAGGTCCTGTTTCAAGTGTGCGATTTCTTTCGTAAGGGACACGTTATCGGCGGAGATTTGTTCGTAGTCGGAGACCTTGCGCTTCATTGAGACGAGATCGTTCTAAATAGATAGTCAGACGGTTATTCTTCTACGGCTGTGATAGACTATATCTACCTTTAGATCTTGCATAGCACGCGAATCAGAGCGCGTAGACAATTGCAAGTTTGCCAAATCCTCTTGTGCACGGAGAAGCTGTTGCTTCAGTGCCATCTCGGCTTGGAGTAGCTGCTCGATATCATACTCGGATCGTTCGCATTTCATCTGCAGCACCTCATGGTCAGCATCGAGAATGATGTAGTCCACGCGACAGATCCTGTTCTCTTCATAAGCTATCAGAGAGTCCAGCTGCGCAAGGCTTTTCTCATATGCAATCTCGAGCTGGGCTGATTTGAGGGACAGTTCATACTATAGGGATCGTCAGTCTAGTCTATTTCATTCTAAGTGGTGTTGGATACACATACTTCCCGCGCAAAACACGTAGCCTCTTCACAATAAGCGGCCATTTTGAGGCGTTGAGTTGTATCAATGGGTTCATTGCAATCATGGGATGTCGGAGGAGCAGCAATCAATTAAGACGCGTCGTGCCGCGGAGTGGCCCTTACTCTTCTTGGCTTAGCATGCGGGTAAGCTGGTTGGTTACTTAGACGGAGTATAGGACACCTCACCATCTCGACTGCTTGTCAACATCTCTCCTCCACAATTCTTGCTTTGAATTGGCCTTCGCATTGCGTTCACGCAATTATCAACATGAGGCTGCTTTCCTACTTTACTGCACTACTGTGCACCTCAGCAGTTGCCCTGTCCGCAGCAACAACCAAAAGTGACAAGCTAGCTCACTTCCAGTCCCTCTCCCGATCAACCCCAATTGACTTGAACGATTCGACATACAATGAACTCACATCGGCACCCCGAGACTACCATGTCGCCGTTATGCTCACCGCCACAGATGCGCGCTTCGGCTGTGCCCTCTGCAGGGAATTCCAACCGGAGTGGGATCTCATTGCAAAAAGCTGGAACAAGGGCAAAGCCGGCGATATCAACTTGATCTTTGGCACACTAGACTTCAGTAATGGAAAGGAAACCTTTAGACAGGTTTGTTGACACTATCATTTCAGAGCTTGCATTGAAAATTGACTCGCCATGTACAGCTCATGTTGCAAACTGCCCCCATAGTACTATTATTCCCACCAACAGTAGGACCTGGCGCAACGGCCGATGGAGCGCCTCAAAGATTCGACTTGTTTGGGTAAATATTCTGTCACAGATGTTCTTTAAGCGTTTGCTGACATCCCCCGTTACAGCCCAACCACCGCTGAACAAGCCTACGTCTGGATCACCCGGCATCTCCCCGAAGGCCCGAAGCCCCAGTTGGTGCGTCCCATCAACTACATGCGACTTGCGTCCGCGGCCACCCTGCTACTTGGCGCAATTACACTCTTCACAGTAACCTCGCCATATGTGATTCCTATTATCCAGAATAGGAATATCTGGGCGGCCATCAGCTTGATTGCTATCCTTCTTTTTACCAGCGGTCATATGTTCAACCACATTCGCAAGGTTCCATATGTTGCAGGAGACGGACGAGGCGGAATCTCCTACTTTGCCGGCGGATTTTCAAATCAGTTTGGCATGGAAACCCAGATTGTGGCTGCAATGTGTAAGTGCCTTTTCATGCAGCGATTACGTCGCAATTCTGACAGTTTTCTAGATGGCATACTTTCCTTTGCAGTCATTGCGCTAGCCTTGAGAGTCCCACGCATGGCCGATGCCAAGACACAGCAATTGGCTGTCATTATCTGGGGCGTTATACTTCTCGGCATGTACAGCTTCCTTCTCAGCGTCTTCAGGGTCAAGAACGGCGGCTATCCTTTCTACCTACCTCCATTTTAAGATATATATTCCAAGTGTTTCACGTCAGTGAATGGGATGATACATGGGACACTTGCACACTGCCCGGTGTTGTATTTGTATAACGTTTAGAACATCGACTGTGTTCTTGTTTGAGAAAAGTATTTTTGCATGTTTCGGATGGGCTTCGTGTACAGGAAGGGACCATGCCAGCAACATCAATAACAGTAGAGCAATTGACTGGTTTCATTGCTGCTGTATTAGCTTTGGGCGGGATTCAATAGACCGAGTTCCAGCTTTTTTTGATACATGCGACGATAGTAAACGGGAATGTCCACTGTTCTATGTAGGCCTTGGATACTGTAATTTAACTGTAGTCATTGCCCCATTGAAACCTGATATAGACAACCATGCACCGATGTGTAGGAGAAAAATGGTGCAGATGGTTATGTGCATGGCTCATGTTTCTCGCTCGCGGCCAGTTGTGGGAATGGTGGCCTCAGGACTCAACCATCCCGGCCAATTAATCCATCTCATGTTAACTCTTCAACAACTTACTCAACCGAGACTTTCGTTCATACAAACTCAGATTCTTACACTAACAAGAAACAAGATCCAATTTACAGAAAAATACTGGGTCCAGCATGGAATAATTGGGTATTTTTGGTGGTCCCGAAATCAATCCTCTAACAGCTTCCACTACCACCACAATGAGTGAACGTAGCCAGCAACTCCCAAAGGCATCACGCGCTTCTTTGGCGTATGGCACGAGTTTCCTCATATTGATCCAAGTGGTGTCACGGTTTCTCACATTTGCTTCGAATCAGCTCGTGTTGCGCCACTTGTCTCCAGAAATTTTTGGTGTTGCTACTCATTTGGAACTTTATTACATCACAGTACTATACTTTTCAAGGGAATGTGTACGGACTGCAATCCAACGAGAACCTATCTCAAGTGAGTCTGAAAGTGCGGATAAGGATAACACGAACAACCCCGAGACGACTAAAAAGGTGGACTTCAAACATGCCCAAGATGATGCCACATCGTCACAAACGGTGGTCAATATGTCATACATTGCAATAGCCCTTGGTCTGCCCCTATCCGGACTCCTGGCTTTCTTTTACCAGTCATGGGCGACAGAAGAAGTTCTTTCGACACCTTATTTCCGGGAAAGTCTACACATAGTCACACTATCGTGTATGGTAGAGCTAGCCACAGAACCCTTCTTTGCAGTGGTTCAGCAGCGAATGCTCTACAAGGAACGGGCAATCGTGGAGACCACTGCCGCTTTTGCAAGGAGTATAACTACCTGTGCTATCTCTATATGGGTCGCAAGAGGCAACTGGCATGCAGGTGTCTTGCCTTTCGCCATGGGATATCTCGCATACGCAGCTGCTTTGATCTGTGGTTACAGTTGGCAGATGGTGGCAAGATCAACAAAGCATAACTATTCGTTTTGGCTCAAGCCAATTCAGCCCAGGTAAGAGAATCGACCGTCATGAAGTTTCCGAGGCATATTATGCTAACTAGGATACAGAAATGCGGCAAAATACATTGCGAATAGGTTCTCGCGCACTTTGCTCTGGCTGGGTGCTAATTCATATCTTCAATTGATTGTGAAGCACTTTCTCACCCAAGGAGACTCTATGATTCTTGCAACTTTCTCGACATTGGAGGATCAAGGCATATATTCATTTGCATCGAATTATGGCGGCCTCGTTGCGCGCATGGTCTTCCAACCCATCGAAGAGAGTAGTCGAAACTTATGGTCAAGGCAGCTGAATACGCCAAACAAAGGTCAAAAGGAGCAAAAAGCTCAGGTCGAAGCCGCAAGATCCCATCTGACTGATATATTGCGAGCATACGCAATACTGGCTCTGCTGGCCCTGGGCATTGGCCCAGATGTTGTCCCGATTGGCCTCAAAACTCTCATGGGGTCGCGTTGGAAGTCGCAGAAGGTGCAAGGACTGCTATCGGCTTACTGCTGTTATATTCCATTCCTTGCATTTAATGGTATCACGGAGGCATTCGTGTCTGCTGCTGTTAGCCCTGCAGATATGCGGAGGCAAGCAGCTTGGATGACTGTTTTCACGTTGTGTTTCGCAGTGGCTTCCTTTCTGCTTCTCACCGTCGCAAACCTCGGCGCATTCGGTTTGGTACTCGCAAACATCATTAACATGTCGGTCAGAACAATCTGGAGTCTTTCATACATACGAGGTTACCTACGGCAGAATGGTTCTGAGCTCAGAATCACCGACTTCAGCCCCAATATTCAGGCATTGGGTGTTCTTGCCCTTCCGGCTAGTCGTAAACTGGTTCGGCCTTTGGGTGACGGTCTCTACGGCATATTGGCTACGCTTGGATTTGCCGTGATATATGGATTGGTAATGTGAGTCTACCACCCAGAAAGATCAAACTACAATAAAGATAGATGCTAAATCTCAAGGTTAGTCTATTTCTAGAACGCGACTACATATTGGACCAGTATAGGAAACATATCCGTGGCAGATAATGAACTTTTTGTACATAGGAAAGAAGAAACTCTATAAAGATGCTGAGAAATGTCATCATAAGCCGTCTAATCGTCAAATGTGATCTTCGTCGCGGATTTAGTCACGTCCACATCTTTGAAAAAGGCGCCATAGGCATCGTGTTGCTTCTTCTTGACAGTGGTGCCAAATTTGAAGAGAGAGTCAGGAACATCTTGTTTCGCTGCCTTCAAAACGTTGATCAACCTAAACAAGATGGTCAGTCGGGGGACATGTCATTCGGGGTTGCAGAGAAGGAGTTTAACTTACGCCCCTGAATGCGCCTTGTCGTTTTCTGTGAAAAGGGTGATGGCATGGCCATCGGCTCCAGCTCGACCAGTTCTGCCAAAAAAAATTAGTTACCTAAATGAGAATTTAATATATGGGTAAAATCACTAACCGGCCGATGCGGTGCACGTAATCCTCTATTGTCAAGGGAAAGGTGACGTTGACCACGGTCTTCACCGCTGGTATATCAAGGCCTCTGGCGGCCACATCTGTAGCAACGAGGATGGTAACGGCGCCTGACTTGAAAGACGCAAGACTCTTGAATCTGTCGCTCTGACTGAGGTCACCGTGAATGCCGGCGACAGCATATCCCCTCGACTGGATGAGTCGTTCAATGCGCATAGCTTCTTTCTTATAAAGACAAAAGACCAGGATCTTGCCGTGAGGAGATTCCTTCGTGAGTTTCGCAAGAATTTGAGTAAGTCTGTTTTCCTTGTCCCTCCCGTCTAATACTTCGACGACCTGTTTGATGCGGGTGTTTGCGCGAGGATCTTCAGACGGTTTGCCGCCAACGGTGACCATGACTGGATCTTGAGTGAAGCTGTTGGCAAGATTTCTGACAGCGACAGGCCATGTAGCTGTGAACATGGCAGTCTGTCGTCTAGAGACGGGCATTGGAGCAACGATGTCTTTGATATCTTGCTCGAACCCCTTGTCCAACATCCTGTCTGCTTCATCGAGGACGAGATACTTCACTTTGGACAGATTGATTGCGCCTTCTGATTCAAGATCCTTCAATCGACCGGGAGTGGCGACAACGACAGCAGTATCTTTCAATGCTTCCCGTTGTTCGTCCTTTCTGACTCCTCCGAAGATGCAAGTAACTCTGACGGAAACACGAGGAGCATATCCCTCCAATTGCTCGTAAATCTGCATGGCAAGCTCTCTGGTAGGTGTCAGGATCACCGCCCTTGGATGAGAAGGCTTGAGTTTCTTCTTGGAATCCACCATGTTCTTCAGGCATGGGAGACCGAAAGCCAGGGTCTTTCCACTGCCTGTCTCTGCGATACCGATCACATCTCTCCCAGCAAACAGCAATGGCCATGTGGCAGACTGCACAGAGGTCGGCGCTGGAAATTTTTTGAGCGGTTCGTATAGAATGTGATCGCGTTCGTGAAGTTGATCGAAGGAGAGAATTGGCACCGGGAGGTTTTCCTTATTCAATGGATCCGAGATCTCTATCGTGTTGGTTTTCATAAACTCGTCTATTTCTGACCGAGAAGTTGTTGCACCTGGTGTATCTGACCCGGGCGAAGTCTTGCTGCTTTTATCCTTCTTTTTCTTCTTCTCGTGTGTACTGGGCTTATCCTCGGCATGTTTTTCATCTTTGCCAGTTTTTGTTTTCAGCTTCTTCCTGGACGATTCATTTTCTTCGGTGACTGTTCTTTTCGCCATTGGGCATATAACCAAAGAAGCAAGCGATTCCAATTCTCAGTCACCTGGTATGTTGTACTGTTCTTTCCGGATAACTTTTAAATTTTTCTCAAAAAAATAGCTAAGCTTGAATGATTTCTGCCAGCCTTGACCGCCAATATTAGATTGTCTCCACCGCATCTTATCGATAACAGCCCCATGTATTTATTTTTTTATAATTTGTGGTTACATAGTGTCAGACTATGTAAACAGGATATGGTCCCAGAAACATGACTCGATAATCTTCGCTCATTGTGATCACGATACTGTGCAGATGATCTTGCCCTTTGTTTGATTGCTTTCCAGCAATTTGTGTGCTTCAACAATTTGATCGAATGGCAATACTTTGGTGATGAAGACTTTGAAGGTACCGTCCTCGAACTTCGGCAGAACATTCTCCACCAGAAGATTTCGAAGCTTCTCCTGGTATCCTTCGTCGCGGCTTCGCAAAGTGCTGCCTTCGATTCTTAGTCGTTTGTACAGGATAGGTCCGATGTTGACACCTGCAGGTAGTTCACCGCCGCTCATAAAGCCAAGCTCGACGATACGACCATCTCGCGCAGCAGCGGTCAAGTTTGAAGCAAAATAATTCGCTCCGATGAAGTCAACAATCAGATCCACACCCTTACCATCGGTAGCTTCCAAGACACCATTGGCCCAATCCTGGGTATTGTAGTTGAATCCCGCAGTAGCACCTAGCTCGTTCACGCAAAAGTCGATCTTCTCCTGAGACCCTGCCGTGACAAAAATCTTTGTGGCTCCGAGGGCTTTGGAGAGTTGAATACCGGAAATGGATACAGACGAAGCGCCGGCATGCCATAGAACCGATTGGCCGGATTTGAATTCTCCAATCAAGTTCAAAGCTTGTGTTGCAGTGATCCATGTCTGAAAGTCAATAT
Source organism: Talaromyces verruculosus (assembly GCA_001305275.1). Taxonomy (NCBI): domain Eukaryota; kingdom Fungi; phylum Ascomycota; class Eurotiomycetes; order Eurotiales; family Trichocomaceae; genus Talaromyces; species Talaromyces verruculosus. The sequence goes on from LHCL01000012.1 coordinate 597,211, forward strand.
GTCAGTTAATGAGTGCCCTAGGAGAGGGAAGGTACTGAGCCTTGCCTCTGGTATTCCCGCAGCCTCCACCCACGAGATTCCAGATGGCTTATGTACAAGCATCCGTGTCGAAATGGATATATACTCTGCATAGGCACCTAGATATTGAATGACCGTTAAGGGCTATTCTTGGCAATCGAAATACTGAAGCAGTCTTGCCTCCATATGCGAGGCCGAAAACCTCATCACCAACTTTGAAACCACTTTGTGAATCTGCAAGCTCCTCAATGACGCCGGAAAATTCCACGCCCATTGTGCTGGGAGCTTGCGGCGGAACTGGATATTTGCCCTCCCTCTGCAGCAAATCCATTCGGTTGAGTCCAAATGCCTTTATTTTGACCAAGGCCTGATTGCCAGTTGGGACAGGTCGGCTGATTGTGTCCATGAACATAGCCTCTGCGGGCCCTTTGCCATTCCTGATGCCTACACGAAAACATGGTGAGATATCAGTCTTCTTTCGCTGAGGGAAGAGCAAGACCAACCTATCGCTTTCATTGACGCCATGTCTTGCGAATGCGGTGTATGTAAGCTAATTAGAAGCGAAACAGTAGAACTAATCGATACGTGCTCAACCTAAGCAGCTCTTTGCAAGGTAAAAAAATATAAAAAATATGAGTTGGAGACTTGGAGTCGTTCTGACAGAATACATAATGGGAAGTTATTATTAATCCTCCCCCACCACCTGGGGGTGGTCCCACATCTCACGGAATTCCGCTGTACTACGTAATGGTCTACTCCAGTATGGTGTCAGCACAAAGAATGTTATGGTCATACGCATCAGCTTCGTCCATCAATTCATTTACTTCATTAAATCCGAGTCGTTATCCGGAAACACATCCTTGGTTGTACAGGGAGGGCGACATTCCTCGAGAATCGGTCAAGAAACAAACATAGGTGCACAGTGAAATTCATTTGGGCGCAGATCAGAGACATCCTCATGCAAAACTGTATGATTGAATGAGGTTCGCCAATCGTGTAGCTTCATCGGAGTAATTGACAGGCTTGGCCGAGGATATCTGATATCGAATCCTGCAACAGTTGAATGGTTAGAGTGAAAGAACGGGCGCTAGGCATGGAAAAGAATCTTGCACATACCTCTGCTGTTCGCCGTAATGATCCATTTTTGCTTTGCAGCGGAAGCTCCATGTCTGGCAATTGGCCTCCTGGAATAGTTCGCTGGCTTCATACTTGTTTTCAGCCTCCATGTTGACCAATTCGTCCGCCGTTGTGCCCATGATAAGTCTTCCAACGTCGTCGAAACAGTTCAGCCACAGCTGACCAGTATGATCGCTAACATTGATAAGCATGATGTAGCGATACTCTGGTTTGGGGTATGTCTTGTCGCATTTCTCACAACGCCATTGACCAGGGTCAAGTTCGCTAACTTTCTTGTTACAATCCTGTGAAGGGCATGCCGGGTAGCTCACATTGTCTTGTTTGATGTAAATGATGGTTGCTTTCAGAGAGAAAAAGTCGGCAGCTTCAGACATTCCCAACTGCTCTTCACGGATCTGAGCAATCGTCTTGTACTGGTCGAGCTTCCCGCCGCCAAAAGTGGCCCCATCTGACATGGAAGCATGGGATGCAAAAGTGTCAGACCTTCCTTGTGCATCGTACCAGCCCTTGAGTCTGTGGGCTTCTTCGATGTCTGGATCAACGGTGAAAGTGCCGGAACTGAGCAAACTCAGGCTTCTGCCCCCAAAGTCGGACACCTTCACGCCTTTGAATGCAACTACTGATTCAGGCAAAGTGTTGAAATTCGTGGCTAGATTACCCCAGACTGTCAGGCGGACCGAGAATCCGGTGTTGTCGACAAGAGTCAGATCCCGTTTGTCGTAAGGCTTGTTAGTCGTTTTAGAAGTAATCTGAGAGGTCTGTCCGACTTCTTTCAAAACACCAATAACATCAATTGTTGTGTCTTTCTCGACCGACTGAAGGTCACCAATGGTAGTGAAGTTGAATCGGACTTGAGGAACACTGTCCTGATCTTCAGCCTGTAAAGATTCGCGTGAGTTCAATATCTCGTTCAAATAGGAGTTAAGCAGCAAGCTACCTTTTCAACAATAGTGTCTCTCTCAAACGTGAGCTCGTAGTCATTGTTAAGATTCGAAAATTGCTTCTTAGCGATCTGCACTCGACATGGACTTGAGATGTAATAAACTGAGCCCTCTTGGAAAAGATCATAGAGCAAGTCACACTGATCGTTGAAACCAGTCGCCTTGATCTCACCACTGTCGTCCAACAGATTCACGCTGAAGAGTTTGCCCTCTGAGTTACTGCGATGCCATGTCTTGATAGGTGACTTGCTCGTGCAGCGTGCCTTTATCGTCCACTTGTGAGAGTATGGAGAAATAGCCTCAATGGGGTAAATAGTTGCGTGGCCAGAAGAGGATGTCTGGCGTACGTTGTGAGTGCCGTGTCCGGTTGGTGCTTTTGTACCGTATACCCCGTTGCCAGACATCATCGTTGAGGTGGCTTTCTCCTCATCTTCAGCTTTGGCCTCCAGCGGTTTGGGATCCCCGATTTTCTCGTATTCGCCGTAATCTTCAAGGACTTCGAGATCGAGTATGATGAGTATTCTTGGGATCACGGTCAGCACTGTCATTATTCTCACTAGGTTCAGGAATCGAGATCCAAATGTGAGCCATACTTCCTGCCTTTGATAGCATTTGACTGAAAAGTCTTTAGTCGTACGAGGCGACCTTTTCTCAACTTCTCACTTTGGACGAGGGGATTCACTTCTATAAAGGATCTCATTAGCCACAATCGTTATCAACCATAACAGTCATCAGCCCAAAGACTCACGGGTAGCAAGCATAGTCTGCACATAGTTAGAAATGTCACTGAAAACCGCTCGGTAACGCTCAGTGCCGTTCGGCTGAGGAGCTAGAGGTTTGATCTGCACACATTGAACGACAGGTTGGCTTTCAGCTGTTCTCGATTCATCGAAGATTGCACTATGTAATCGGTTAGAGAGCGTAGGATGAATCTTGATAAGCGACAACTTGCCTCAGAGATCCGACCGAGATCAACGCTGCTGGGTCAGCCATGGTGGTGGTGAGCAACTACTGGATATGGGAGCAGTAGATTCGTTCCGACTACAACACACAGACCACGGTCCCCGAAAAGCGTATGACTGCGATGGAGTTACTTGCGGACAAGTGATCTGAGGTAACTCGATATCTCCAACGAGTCCCTCTCAGTCGGAAAGTGATGGAGTGGGTGTGCGTTAGATAGAGTCGAGCAGATGGAAACGAGACAAAGGCACGACGCGTGTGGGGCGCGTTTCGGCGCGATTAATTAATGGCCTGGATGCCTTGGTGCCTTAGGTAGCGCCCCGCACTAAACAAACACGGAAGGAACCACCTACTATGTAGTATACTGTAACTGACCTCTTTGATGTCATCGAGAGCTCCTTCCTCCACATCTATCCGCCTGTCCATCATCCTTCTTCCACACCTGTTGCTCGCTTCAGTATAGCCATCGTTGACTCTCTTTCTGCTTTCAATCAGTGTCTCTTCTCCACATCTAAATATCTTTCCCACTCCATCCAGCATGGCGGGGTGCCGTCATTTCAAAGATGCAGGTACGTCCGTCCTCGACCCAGCTTCGTTACGTCGAGATACTAACGTATTCCCGTTTTCACCCAAGATGTTCGACCTCCGAGCTCGACACAGCCCGTGTACAGAGAAGATTGCACTCAGTGTTTCGATTCAATAGTAAGGGACCTTGGCTGCTACACCATTATCAAGTCTGAGCGGCTGACAGCAATCAGGACGATCCGTCCGGCCTGAATGTCTGCCTCCATTGCTTCAACGGCGGATGTACTGGCGAAAGGAACCACGCACAGTTGCACCACACACGCACGGGGCACGTATTGGCTCTCAATATCAGGAGGACCAGAAAAAAAATACAGGTGGATTGACACAAGGATTTGCAAATTTCAAGAGATCCGCTCAGCTAACATGATACTTTGCTTGTAGAGGGATGAGCCACCCCAGAAAATTTCTAAGCTTGCCATATTAGCTGAAACAGAAGAAGACCATTACGATACGACAACAACCGTTATCTGTTACGAGTGTCAGGAAGAAAATAGTGGCGATCTGGGCGATAGGTTATCCACAGTGGTGGATGGAGTCATGAAAGCTCTATCTTTCTCGAAAAGAGAAGAGGTAAAAGCGTGGGAGCAAGAATTTATTCCTTGCGAGCACACCCTATGCTTGGTCCAGCACGATCGCGGCAATGTCAACAGGAATGGTAAGGAGACTTGTGCCAAATCCACACGTTGCCCATGTCTAATGTGCTTATAGATTTGAAACAATGCTCCACGTGTGAGCTGAAAGAGAATCTATGGCTGTGCTTGGAATGCGGCAATGTCGGCTGCGGCAGGAGCCAGTTTGGAGGTGTTGGCGGTAACTCACATGCCTTAGCCCATGCGGATTCATCATCTCATGGCGTTGCTGTCAAACTTGGCTCCATAACGCCGGAAGGTTCTGCCGACATATACTGTTATAAGTGCAATGAGGAAAGGATAGACCCTAATCTAGCCGCACATCTAGCGCATTGGGGCATCAATATTGCAGAGAGTGAGAAGACAGAGAAAAGCCTGATGGAACTGCAAGTTGAGCAAAACCTGAAGTGGGAATTTGCCATGACAACTGATGATGGCTCGGTCCTACAACCAATCTTTGGCCCTGGCTTCACAGGTTTGAAAAACCTAGGCAATAGCTGCTACCTTGCTAGTATCGTTCAATGTCTGTTCGCATTGCCTGAATTTCAGCAGCGATATTTTCGTCCCAACGAGGAACTCCCTCGTACCAATAACCCCGCAGAGGATCTCGAAACACAATTAAGGAAGCTGGCTGATGGTCTCTTATCTGGAAGATACTCCAAACCAGACTCCGAGATATCGGTCCAACCTGACTCAGTGGAGGCCCCCCATCAAAGAGGGCTGGCACCTGCGATGTTCAAACATCTCATTGGCCGGGGTCATGAAGAATTCTCGACAATGAGACAGCAAGACGCTTTTGAGTTGCTGCTGCATCTTTTCAAACTTATCACTTTGTCGAATCGTGCCGAAAGTTTGACCAATCCCGTCGACAGTTTCCGCTTCGTTCTTGAACAGCGCCTTCAATGCCTGGACTGTGGTAAAGTCCGGTACAAGTATGACGAGCAGGACAACATCTCGGTTCAGGTGCCTGCCCGCCCACTCGCGTCAGAAAGCGGGTTGGAGCAGACAACCACATACGAATTAGTAACCATGAAGGAGTGTCTTGATATCTTCACTGGTGAGGAGGTGGTGGAATTAAAGTGCCCAGGCTGCGGGAGCAACAAAGGTTTTCGGAAACGGTCCCTTTTCAAGTCGCTACCACAGCATCTGGTCATAAATGCTCGTCGGTTTGAACTGATCAACTGGGTACCTACGAAGCTCAACATACCTGTGGAAATTAACGACGATGACATTGACATGGGCGCTTATTTGTCTTCTGGCCCTCTGCCCACAGAAGAACTTCTACCCGAAGATGCCGCTACTGGTACCCCAGCGTTCTCTGCTAACACCGAACTAGTTCAACAGCTAGCAAGCATGGGATTCTCCCAAGTACGATGTGAAAATGCATTGTATGCAACGGGCAATTCCGATCTAGAAAGTGCAATGAACTGGCTTTTGGCTCATCTAGATGACCCTGATATTGACAAGCCCGTCTCAGTGAACAGTGGTGAAAAGACAACGGAGCACGATATTGAAAAGATTCACCAACTTGGAGAGATGGGCATTGATGCTAAGCAAGCCTCAAGAGCGCTATCGGCGACAGGTGGAGATGTTAACAGGGCACTAGATTGGGTGTTTAGCCATCCTGAGGGCTTTGACGACGAGGATGATATGTCCACTACCCAAGAAGCTGGGTCAGCTCCGCAACGAGAAACACCCGGCAAGACAGATTTACCTGCAAAATACAAGCTACAATCACTGGTTTGTCACAAAGGCGGTTCACTCCATGCTGGGTAAGTCCCCGGAAACCTGGTAACCTAGCAATGGAATGCTAATTTTCAACAGACATTACGTTGCCTTCATAAATAGAGAAATTCCTCATAGCGATAAATCGGCCTGGGTTCTTTACAATGATGAGAAAGTAGTCAAGGCGGATAACTTTGAGGAGATGAAGCAGTTTGCCTATGTTTACTTTCTCTCCAGGTCCGAGTATTCAACGCGTGACTAAGAAGGGCCCATCAAGCTCTCAGGTTCTGTGTGCGAAGTTTGCATTCTTGGTGTTCATTTGTCATGAAGGCTTGGCCCAGACTTGAAATCATGTAACTAAAAGCCAAGAGCAATCGCTCGAGAAGCCAGCATACAGAATAAAGAAAATGTACAATTAGATTGCTAGTTAGTTAGACTCGATTCTAGTTAAAGCCAACTAAGTTCTAGAAAGTACTATTCTATATATATCACGGATCCAGCCCTGGAGCACGCTCCAGGTGTAAGCGCTCCAGAACGCACCAAGGTAGTGAGGTTTAATAACACTAACGAATCTATTATTGACCTTTATTATATAAGTTATGTCATGGTTCCAGCTCTGGAGCAGGCTCCAGATATGAGTGCTAGTGTGAGCGCTCTAGAACACACCAGGGGGGTGAGGTTTGACAACACTGTGACAGTGGTCAAAACCTGATATTGAGACTATCTCGCTAACTAGGTGCACTGGGTCTACAGGCAATATCAAGCATAGAGAAGGAAAGAAGAAAAGCCAAAATCTGCCTTACTAGAAGGCCCTTTATATACTCTCTATACAAAGCCCCTTTCCTAATATAATACACCAGGAAGGCAGATCCTAATATAATAATTACTAGGGTTATAGCTCTATCTTAATATAGCTTTATAATAGAAAGCTCTATTATATAATTAACTATTTTATTAATTATTCTATCTCCTAGTTAAGAGCTTAAATAGCTATAAACTATTATATTATTTTCTCCTCTATAAGATATTTATAAATATTTATTATTAATATATTCTTTAAATAATTTATTAAATATTATTTTAAATTAAAGTTATAGCTTAGCTAGTTTATTTAATAATAAAATTTTTTTTACTATATTTATAAAATAACTATTTAAATTTTTAATTCTAAATATTTATTAATTTTTGATTTAAATTCTTTATTTATTAGCTATTCTAAAAGTAATTTTATTAAGATAATTAAATATAATTTTTTTTAATAAAAATATAAAATATATATTTAATTCTTTTAATAATTTAAATTTAAAAATATATCTTATTTACTTTATAATAAGAAAAAAATTTTCTTATTAATATTTTAATTTTCTATTTAAATAATCTATATTTTATTTCTTATTTATAATATATATTATATTTCTAATTAAGAAGTTTATTAGATAATATTTTTTATTAATTTATTATATTTACTAGTTCTAAATTTATTTTATATTCCTTTTTATAAATT